>OY992890.1:103710175-104216807 GCA_963921405.1 Cepaea hortensis
CAGCAAAACCAACGGAGAAGAATCACAACTCGTCCACCGAAACAGCCTTGTATCCACAACAGCACGGCTCCAACTGCAGCAGAACTAATGGAGAAGAACCACCACTCGTCCACTCAAATCACTCGGTTCGAGTCTCAATAACCACGTCGTTCGCGTGCTGATCAAATAAATGTCCCTGACATTGATTGTCACAAAATTGACACGTGTGATTGTTGCATCTTAGATCCACTACGTCCGACGTTCAGAAAGCGATGGCAAGCTACTAAACGTAAAGTTGGCTGGAAAATCAACCTTGCGATTGATGGCGACGTCCTGCCACTAAATAGAAAGTCCGATACTACAATGAACTGAATCCTGCAGTGCCTGATTGTTTCCACTGTTGTAATTTTGTTGTGATTTTGTTTCCATTGTTGCCATGTTGTTGTCATTGAACGTATTCATCATCTGACAACTTTCCCAAGGAAACTTGCGTGGCTATGTGACAAGCTGATACGTGAGCCCCATTGGTGGTCGTAAACACACGGAAGGTAATAATAGGCCCGTATCTGTCTCCATGATTGACTTCTAGCCCAGAAATCACATCCTCTCCGTATCTGTGTCCATGACTGACTTCTAGCTGAGAAATCACATCCTCTCCGTATCTATGTCCATGATTGACTTCTAGCTGAGAAATCACATCCTCTCCCTGTCAGTGTCCATGATTGACTTCTAGCTGAGAAATCACATCCTCTTCTCGTGAAAGCTTCCCTATTTGGGAGCCGGTTTTGGCATGTTGTTTTTGGACCGGTTACCAAGTTTGGCGCGGGTCCCGTCTGTCGTATGCTGTGTGTCTGTGGCGGGGATTTGTGCGCGATCAGAAACCCTGGTCGGGTTACACCCGCGCCTTATGCAGACCTGGCTGGTACCTGAGGAGGGGAGGAGAGGATCAATTGTTTAGACGTACTCCAGGCGCGGGAGAGGCGGCGATTACTGCACTTTTTCTGACAATGTGAGCAGTAATTCAGGATTCAGTACTTTAAAGTGCGTACAATAATTCAGTCCTCGATAATTTCAAATATGAGCAACAACTCTTTCAGCAGTACTTCAATGTGTGTACAGTAACTTAAGTACTTAAGTTACTTAAGTAACTTCAGTCCTTGAACATGTCAGCAGTAACTTTAGTCCTACAACATGTCAGCAGTATCTTAAGTACTTCAACATATCAGCAGTATTTAAGAAAATCAGTCAAAAGTACTTCAATATGTCAACAGTAACTCAGTCAACAGTACGTCAGTATGTTAACAGTAAATCAGTCAACAGTACTTCAGTATGTCAACAGTAAGTCAATCAACAGTACTTCAGTATGTCAACAGTAAATCAGTCAACAGTACTTCAGTCTGTCAACAGTAAATCAGTCAACAGTACTTCAGTATGTCAACAGTAAATCAGTCAACAGTACTTCAGTATGTCAACAGTAAGTCAGTCAACAGTACTCCTATATGTCAGCAGTGAGTCAGTCAGTCAGTCAACCATCCATCCATCCATCATGTGCCATGTCGATAAGCATGGGTGGTCATGTTTTGCCATCTCACTCGATCACCAGAGTCGTGGATCAGCTCCGTGTTTCTGTTTGTATGGGTAGGGGTCTGTGGTTAAGGGATGTTTGGTTGGGGGATGGGTGGTTAGAGGATGTGTGGGTGGGTAGAGGATATGTGGGTAGATGAGTGTGTGTGTAGGTTAGGAGATGGTGGGGGTTGTTTCTAGGGGTGGGCTCGGGATCTGTGAGTGGGCTGGGGGAGATGGGAGATTATGTGGGTGGGTGCGGAATTTGTGTGTGGGTAGGTGAGTTGGCGGGGAGATGTGTGTGTGCGTGTGGGATGTGTGGCTGAGGAATGTGTGTTTGGCTGGGTGGTTGGAGGTGTGTGGGTGGAGGAGGATATGTGGGTGAGTGATTGTTTGTGGGTAATGGCACGGGTAGAGGATATGTGAGTGGGTGGGGAGATGTGTGTAGGTGGGTGGATTTGTGTAGGTGGGGGATGTGTGGGTTGGGGAATGTAGGTGTGCTTGGGGTGTGGGTGGATGGGATGTGTGGTGGGTGAGAGGTGTGTGTGGGTGGGGAGATGTGTAGGTGTAGGGATGTGGTGGATGGGCGGGGGGATGTATGTGTGTGTGGGTTATGTGTGTGGTTGGGTGGGGGAGTTGGAGTGAATGGGGGATGTGTGGGTGGGTGGTGGATGTGTCTCATAACACAGTAATATGCATTGTTTATGTTTACAAAATTCATTTTTCCTATGCACTGTTGATGAAAGAAAGATGAGTGATTGGAAGGGCCGAATGTAAGACGGGCCTGCGTGCCCAATTTGTTACCCTTTGAAAATAAAGTCTGTTCTGTTCTGTTCTGTCTCGACCATGCCAGCACGTGGTCAAGCCATCCAGGTATTTACTTCTGTCTGCCCCTTGATCTCTTCCCTTCGATCTTGCCAGTTAGTCAGCAGTACCTCAATATGTCAGCAGTACCTCAATATGTCAGCAGTACCTCAATATGTCAGCAGTACTTCAATATGTCAGCAGTACGCTCTCAAACTTAAAAAGAAAACAAAATACTTTCTGTGTATAGGTTGAAGAGGCTTGAGGACAACACACATCCCTGCCGTATTTCTCTTTTGATCTCTATGGGCGACGAATAATTATTTCCGCATCTAATAGTCGCCGCTTGTTCCCAGTACAAGTTACTAATATATCACAAAAACAAACATTAATATACAGGATATCCAAATAGCAAATTAAAATAACAATTTAAGTCACTGAATGAAAAGCTGTAAATATGCTGAAAGGAGTGAAGATAGACGGCACAGTATAATATCACAATTGTTGGAAACACATGATTGTATAATCTACACAATATAATATAAGCCAGAACGTTAACTTGTGGATGAAATAACCACAGACAATCGATATTCCAGCTACAACAACACGGAGTGGTTGGACGGGATATTGTTGCTGTAAATACAATACACTATACATGCAATATAATCTGTCGTTATTCAGTTCAGACATCAAAGACAGGAAGCATCCATGGAATCTTGTCCCCAGGAAATGCTGGTGTGCTGGGAAAGGAGCTGGTTGACAGGGTTGACAGAATATGGCTGGCTGTGCGCCGCTGGGTGGGATAATGGTGCTTGAAAAGGCACACGTGGTAAGGTCTCCGTGGCGAAGTAGTCAAACCGCCTGACTCGGGTCCGAAGATTATGGGTTCGATTCCGGGCAGCATCCTTTGGTTCATGAGTGCATTTTTTCGGAGACTTGAGGGTCGTCGCTGGGGCTACAGAGTTTTTGGTTTGTGCGACGCTTTCCGCGCTGCGGCAAAAGACTAAAGTCGACCCTGTGGACTTTAAAGCGACTTTCTAAGTGGAGTCATGTGAACAGATTAGAAGAAAGATAAATCATCATACCTGTAGAGAATGGAGCCGCTGGTACTGACTAGAAGATCTGGCAGCCACTCCGTACTCAGAGGAAAGGCTACACGGACACATAATCAGACAGCTTCTGGTACCAATAGTGTCAGGACTCTTCGCTAGTTGTAGAAGATGAGGACGGAGCGCGTGTGGGAGCGCTCCGAATGATCTGATATTGGTCCTTGAATCATCTCAACTAAACAAAGTTACTCGCGGCTCAGCACAACAAAACGCCACCACCGAACGCAGCAACCATTCACAGCTGTCCTAGTTCGGTCTGATATATCAATATGATAACGATCTACATAAGACGGAGGACTCAACCCAGGATTAAGACATCACGCTGTGGTTGATGCTAGCATCCAGGCAGTGTTTGCGACAGCTGGCCAGAGACGGGTACAGCTGTGGGTACGGATTACAGGGACGTGTAGCAAGTAGGGCATAGAGCAACATTTCACTGCAGTGATGTGGTGTTTGTCCATCCAGAATGATGGTGACCATTCATTTCATCCAGTGGGCTTGAAAGTTTGGAGCTGTGAGTTTAATGATGGCTGGCAAGGCCTATTTTGGTTCGAATTGTTCTTTGACAATGTGGGCAAAGAATGCTTGACGTTCCAGGAGGAGGTTCTCTTGCAGTGTTTTTCTGTCCAGCCTTTTTTCACAGCTCTTGCAGTCCTGTTTGCTTCGCAAGTTACCACACCCTTGCGTAATAATGTACGCTTCGAATGTCGGTCGTTGGCAGCAGTCTCAGTATTAGAAACTTGTCATCATCGTGTGCCTCCTGGGTGGCCTCACGTCTCCCCACAGATCTCTGTCCTTGGTGTTCTGGATTGTCTCCCCACAGATCTCCGTCCTTGGTGTTCTGAATTGTCTCATCACAGATCTCGGTTCCTGGTGTTCTGGATTGTCTCCCCACAGATCTCTGTCCTTGGTGTTCTGAATTGTCTCCCCACATATCTTGGTCCTTGGTGTTCAGGATTGCCTCTCCACAGATCGCTGTCCTTGGTCCTCTGAATTGTCTCCCCACAGATCTCTGTCCTTGGTGTTCAGGATTGTCTCCCCACAGATCTCTGTCCTTGGTGTTTAGGATTGTCTCCACACAGATCTCTGTCCTTGGTGTTCAGGATTGTCTCCCCACAGATCTTGGTCTTTGGTGTTCTGGATTGTCTCCCCACAGATCTTGGTCTTTGGTGTTCTGGATTGTCTCCCCCACAGATCTCTGCCCCTGGTGTTCAGGATTGTCTCCCCACAGATCTCTGTCCTTGGTGTTCAGGATTGTCTCCCCACAGATCTCTGTCCTTGGTGTTCAGGATTGTCTCCCCACAGATCTCTGTCCTTGGTGTTCAGGATTGTCTCCCCACAGATCTCTGTCCTTGGTGTTCAGGATTGTCTCCCCACAGATCTTGGTCTTTGGTGTTCTGGATTGTCTCCCCACAGATCTTGGTCTTTGGTGTTCTGGATTGTCTCCCCACAGATCTCCGTCCCTGGTGTTATGGATCATTTCTACTGCTCTCGCACCTCTCCCTTCCCCCATTCTACAGTCTTAGACCATCAAACATTGCTCTGTGTTGCCTCTGATCTGTCCAGCGAACACGATGTCTCCAACCCATCTCTTCTCAGTACATCACCGCAGAACACTGTCCTTTCTAATTTCACTAACCTCTTCCAGGCAATCGTCGTTAGTTTCTCTAGCAGTCCAAGACATTTACAACGTTTGTCTCAGGGGCCACATCTCCACTGTCTCAAAATGCATGCTAGTTTGTTCGTTCACACGGCACGATTCACAGCCATACGACAGGATGGGCTCGCTGTAACATGTCTGTACTCTCACACATTCAGTGTAAGGTATTTGTTACAATGTGTCCGCTCTATCTTCTGAACCACCGCGATGTGCCATTCCCCACGGCCTGGTCCACACTTACACAATACAGAGACAGTAGGAGGCAGTAGGAATTGGACGTGTTGTGACGTTTGTGGACGATGTCCTTGTTTATGGACAGGAGAGAAACGAAATACCCACAGACAGTGCGCCGACGCATATTCATGGCTTCATTGTGTATGTTATAAACCCCCCTGCCCCACTTCGTCCCCATCTCACCACATGTCTCTCAACGCGTATTCCTGGACTCTCTGTGATGTCTCTCAACATATATTCCTGCCCTCTCTGTGATGTTTCTCAACACGTAATCCTGGCCTCTCTGTGCTGTCTCTCAACACGTAATCCTGGCCTCTCTGTGCTGTCTCTCAACACGTATTCCTGGACTCTCTGTGCTGTCTCTCAACATGTATTCCTGCCCTCTCTGTGATGTTTCTCAACACGTATTCCTGGCCTCTCTGTGATGTTTCTCAATATTTCTCCGCTATAATAGTTTGTATCAAAGCAGTTTACTGCTATGGGTCTCTGATGCGACAGGGTTATCACATTTTCTAGGCCTGGATGCACGGCGGAGTAGGTGGCCAGTCCCTGCTTCACTTAGCAGGCGAAGGACCAGGCGTGGAACCCTCGTCAGACTTTATCAAGGTAGTTGCCTCCAGTTCAAACCCCCAACCTCCCCCGATGTGTCTCCACCTTGCCGTGGTGGGGGAGCTTGCGTGTCCCATTGACCCCATCTGCTTGCCGATGGATGAAAACTACATATCGGACAGCTTATGGGTTAGTGGCCAGACTAAGAGAGACACAACCTGCTGCTCTGCAGGTAGACTGAGGATAGCAGTCTAAATCAGGCAAACGATGCCAATAATCTCAGTCCGGACATAACCTCTAAGACTCCCTGCCGAGGTGTATGGCTGAACGTCTCTAAGCCATAAACCCTCGGAAGTGAGAGCCTGGCCGACACAAACCTACATTAAAATTGAGGTGAGGTGCTGAGCACGCTACATGCTTGGTGCAGATACTCGTTGATGGCTCTTAGCTGGGGGATATGAGGGATCCCCGGATGAGAGAGCCTGGCCGTCACTCGTCCACAGACGCACGGTGGTAAGGTGCTGAGCCGGCAGCACATGTAGCCTACCCCGTGAGCGCGTACTAAAGGTTGAAGTAAAGGTGGACGCACGTTCCGTAGATAGTCTGTAACCGTACTCATGGAGTGAGTGTAGTTAAAGGTGGAAAATTGTCTCGTTAACACGAGATGGAACGCCTGGCTTGCGAATCCATTACGTGGCAGCCCGAAGCAAAAGCTCGCTGTCTGGAAGTCGAAAAAAGAGTCTAACTTGTCTCGAAACCGAGGAAGGCTAACCGCATTAAAAATGCCCGCTGAAGCCGGAAGTGCCAGCCTACGAATGAAATGCCCAATATATTGAAGTGAGGAATTAAAGCAGCCATGAGCAGGACGTGAAGATTCCCTCGGTGAGCCCAGCATCAGGGCGCTATGTGTCGGCCCTGCAATTATGGAAGCCACCCTGGATGGCGGAGAATGCCATGTACTGTCCCTGCCTTCCTTTGAGGGATGACCGTTGTCTTCGACCGTTCTAACTTGGCCAGCATGGTTGTAGATGGCACCACAAAAGTGAGAGTCTCCCAGGAATGCTACCTGGTCAAAAAAGCACGCTAAAGCCGGTTGTGTTGGCCTACGGGTTTCGGCCCAAGGGCGCATAACAGACACACCGCAGACACATCTGAAAAAACACTCCGGATGATCGCAAAGAAGAAGAAGAGAAACCCCCAGCAATGGCGGCATTGTTATTCTCCCACACACGGCCCTGGGACAATGTTTATAGAACTGCGTGGAAAGGAAAAGCGAGGAGGAGGCCACCTTACCTACACATGCTGCGGTCTAGAATCTGTGAACGTCTAGCACTTCACGTCTATGAGACAGTGTCTGGTCTAGGATGTGTGAACGTCTAGCACTTCACGTCTATGAGACAGTGTCTGGTCTAGGATGTGTGAACGTCTAGCACTTCACGTCTATGAGACAGTGTCTGGTCTAGGATGTGTGAACGTCTTACACTTCACGTCTATGAGACAGTGTCTGGTCTAGGATGTGTGAACGTCTTACACTTCACGTCTATGAGACAGTGTCTGGTCTAGGATGTGTGAACGTCTTACACTTCACGTCTATGAGACAGTGTCTGGTCTAGGATGTGTGAACGTCTAGCACTTCACGTCTATGAGACAGTGTCTGGTCTAGGATGTGTGAACGTCTTACACTTCACGTCTATGAGACAGTGTCTGGTCTAGGATGTGTGAACGTCTTACACTTCACGTCTATGAGACAGTGTCTGGTCTAGGATGTGTGAACGTCTTACACTTCACGTCTATGAGACAGTGTCTGGTCTAGAATCTGTGAACGTCTAGCACTTCACATCTATGAGACAGTGTCTGGTCTAGGATGTGTGAACGTCTAGCACTTCACGTCTATGAGACAGTGTCTGGTCTAGGATGTGTGAACGTCTTACACTTCACGTCTATGAGACAGTGTCTGGTCTAGGATGTGTGAACGTCTTACACTTCACGTCTATGAGACAGTGTCTGGTCTAGGATGTGTGAACGTCTTACACTTCACGTCTATGAAACAGTGTCTGGTCTAGAATCTGTGAACGTCTAGCACTTCACGTCTATGAGACAGTGTCTGGTCTAGGATGTGTGAACGTCTTACACTTCACGTCTATGAGACAGTGTCTGGTCTAGGATGTGTGAACGTCTTACACTTCACGTCTATGAGACAGTGTCTGGTCTAGAATCTGTGAACGTCTAGCACTTCACGTCTATGAGACAGTGTCTGGTCTAGGATGTGTGAACGTCTTACACTTCACGTCTATGAGACAGTGTCTGGTCTAGGATGTGTGAACGTCTTACACTTCACGTCTATGAGACAGTGTCTGGTCTAGAATCTGTGAACGTCTAGCACTTCACGTCTATGAGACAGTGTCTGGTCTAGGATGTGTGAACGTCTAGCACTTCACGTCTATGAGACAGTGTCTGGTCTAGGATGTGTGAACGTCTTACACTTCACGTCTATGAGACAGTGTCTAGTCTAGGATGTGTGAACGTCTTACACTTCACGTCTATGAGTCAGTGTCTGGTCTAGGATGTGTGAACGTCTTACACTTCATGTCTATGAGACAGTGTCTGGTCTAGGATGTGTGAACGTCTTACACTTCACGTCTATGAGACAGTGTCTGGTCTAGGATGTGTGAACGTCTTACACTTCACGTCTATGAGACAGTGTCTGGTCTAGAATGTGTGAACGTCTTGCACTTCACGTCTATGAGACAGTGTCTGGTCTAGAATGTGTGAACGTCTTGCACTTCACGTCTATGAGACAGTGTCTGGTCTAGAATCTGTGAACGTCTAGCACTTCACGTCTATGAGACAGTGTCTGGTCTAGGATCTGTGAACGTCTAGCACTTCACGTCTATGAGACAGTGTCTGGTCTAGGATGTGTGAACGTCTAGCACTTCACGTCTATGAGACAGTGTCTGGTCTAGGATGTGTGAACGTCTTACACTTCACGTCTATGAGACAGTGTCTGGTCTAGGATGTGTGAACGTCTTACACTTCACGTCTATGAAACAGTGTCTGGTCTAGAATCTGTGAACGTCTAGCACTTCACGTCTATGAGACAGTGTCTGGTCTAGGATGTGTGAACGTCTTACACTTCACGTCTATGAGACAGTGTCTGGTCTAGGATGTGTGAACGTCTTACACTTCACGTCTATGAGACAGTGTCTGGTCTAGAATCTGTGAACGTCTAGCACTTCACGTCTATGAGACAGTGTCTGGTCTAGGATGTGTGAACGTCTAGCACTTCACGTCTATGAGACAGTGTCTGGTCTAGGATGTGTGAACGTCTTTCACTTCACGTCTGTGAGACAGTGTCTGGTCTAGGATGTGTGAACGTCTTACACTTCACGTCTATGAGACAGTGTCTAGTCTAGGATGTGTGAACGTCTTACACTTCACGTCTATGAGTCAGTGTCTGGTCTAGGATGTGTGAACGTCTTACACTTCATGTCTATGAGACAGTGTCTGGTCTAGGATGTGTGAACGTCTTACACTTCACGTCTATGAGACAGTGTCTGGTCTAGGATGTGTGAACGTCTTACACTTCACGTCTATGAGACAGTGTCTGGTCTAGAATGTGTGAACGTCTTGCACTTCACGTCTATGAGACAGTGTCTGGTCTAGAATGTGTGAACGTCTTGCACTTCACGTCTATGAGACAGTGTCTGGTCTAGAATCTGTGAACGTCTAGCACTTCACGTCTATGAGACAGTGTCTGGTCTAGGATCTGTGAACGTCTAGCACTTCACGTCTATGAGACAGTGTCTGGTCTAGGATGTGTGAACGTCTAGCACTTCACGTCTATGAGACAGTGTCTGGTCTAGGATGTGTGAACGTCTTACACTTCACGTCTATGAGACAGTGTCTGGTCTAGGATGTGTGAACGTCTTACACTTCACGTCTATGAGACAGTGTCTGGTCTAGGATGTGTGAACGTCTTACACTTCACGTCTATGAGACAGTGTCTGGTCTAGAATGTGTGAACGTCTTACACTTCACGTCTATGAGACAGTATCTGGTCTAGAATGTTTGAAGGTCTTACACTTCACGTCTATGAGACAGTGTCTGCTCTAGTGTAACAGAGCACCATCTCTGTTAGTGGGTTAATATGGTGTGCAAAGACTAGGCACGGTTGAGCATCCCGTTAAAACGGAACTAGGGACGCTCAAGCCGTGACGCGGGGGGGGGGGGGGGAGTTACTATCTGAACCTTGAATCGGCAACATCTTTTGTAATAACAGAAAACCTGTTGTATGCTGCTTTATATTATACGATGTATTCAGTCAAATTAAACATATGGAAAATACAGCCAGGACTTTGTTTTGCATCTGCTATTTAATGTACCATCACTGTTACATATACAGTAGATTTGGTGCCGCTATCCCAGGATTTCGGACTTAGATTGTTGCGGACAAAACGTGAAGAAAATAGAAGCATACGGCACAGCAGAGAACTTTTAAAAAACACGCTTTCAAAAATGGTTGTGATTGCTACAACAAAGAGCCACAACAGCTGTTTCATCAGATGAGTCGCTGCTGTTATACGACCTTCTCAGGTTTTGTTGGATGAATCGCCGTTATACGACCTTCTCAGGTTTTGATAGATGAATCGCCGTTATACGACCTTCTCAGGTTTTGATAGATGAATCGCTGTTATACGGTTTTCTCAAGTTTTGATGGCTGTTTTTCTTAATATTACCTTAAAAGTAAGACTTGCAACCACCAAAAGCCCGTCCAGGGGTGGATGGTTGTGAGTTTGTTTGTGATCTTGCCCTGTTCGACTGAGTCAAGAGGCTGCTTGAGGTCATCGTGTCGTTGAATTAACCTTGGCTGCCTGAGGTGAGGTCACTTACTGGAGCTGTCCCAGACTGAAGAAATTTTGCTTTCGAAAACAAAACAGCCACAACTAACCTGAACTTTGGGAGAAACAATACCTCATCAAGATGTCTGTCATGGAAAGCGATTCCGTTGTTGTGGTCTCCTCAGACGCGGGTGGGCATAATGGGTTGCCGTCCTGCTGAAGAAGAGAACCTATTGTAATCGCTTCGCTTTTGAGCGTGAGCCGTTTCAAATCCAGACGTGCCCTTTTTCTGGTGAAGTCCAGACGAGCCCACCAAGGGGTGAAATGAAGCCACAAATCCGAGGAGCCCGCCAATGGGTGAAATGAAGAGTCCAGAAGTTTTTCTTTTCCCTGTGATGGAACCGAAGAAGACAACACGCTCGTTTTTCTAAGAAGCACGTATGAAGTCTGTCTGTCAAGAATAATCACCAGTTCGCACATTTGGACCTTCCTTATGGACTCGTGGACGATATATCCAAGGAACGGTATTTAAGAAATTGATTTAAAATAATTGATTAAGCTAATATAGCGTTATAATAAGTGAAATTGATTTAACTAATATAACATAACATTGTGTGTTAAGTAAAAATTAATTAATTAGAACACTCGATTTTTTTTTTAAAGACGGAAAAACAGATGCTTACGTCCATTGTCTAGTTCAAATACGCCTGCAGTTGTTGTATACTTATTGATAATTATTAACTATATTATAATTGTGAATTTGTTTATATAAATTGTATAGCAAAACTATTTCAGCATGGCAGAGGAACAAGTTTTGTTGACACAGGTTTTAACTGGATTAGGCACGGCAATAGGCAGACTCAACACAGCAATAAAACAACAAGGAATAGGGACAGAGATTGAAAAATTTAGTGGGCAGGCGAA
Organism: Cepaea hortensis; assembly: GCA_963921405.1. Taxonomy (NCBI): domain Eukaryota; kingdom Metazoa; phylum Mollusca; class Gastropoda; order Stylommatophora; family Helicidae; genus Cepaea; species Cepaea hortensis. Next base: position 103,721,836 of record OY992890.1, read on the forward strand.
AGATTTCAAGAAATGGATGACTTCAGTGGAGAAACATGCATTCTTAGTAGTGGCAATGGATGAGGAGAAGATGAAAATTGCTTACCAGGCCACTGTAGCACCGGTTTCAGATCACATTAGAAGAAAATTAGAAGCTAGAGTAGATGAGACATGGGAGCAGTTTAAGGACGACTTAGCCCACAAGTATGCTGAAATCACAGATCCTCAGCATGCGTTTTCAGTGTTAAGACAATCCAAGCAAAACACTGGAGAAACTGTGCAATTATTTAGTGATAGGTTAATTAACCTAGCTGAGGAGGCATTCCTGGGACAGAACGTGCGAGGGGAGGAGGTAGAAAGAATGTTGGTCGGAATTTTTGTAGACGGTATAAAGTCAGATGGATTGAAGTTTAAATTAATGAGAGAAAATCCTGAGAGATTATCACAAGCTGTGGATATAGCTGTACAGGAAGAGAATTTGAGACGAAGATTTAGACTGAGAGTAGGACGAGAAATAGGAACTAGTCGGGAGGATAGGATTGAAGAGCCCATGGAAATCGGACAAGCAAGGTACGGATGGAATAGAAGAGGAAGAATACAGACGTTGCAGGGAGGTAATGAAAATGCTTACGATAGAAGAAGACAAATGAGAAATCCTATAAGAGAAACGGTAGGTAAAACAAATATAGTCTGTTGGGGTTGTGGACAACACGGACACATTTTTAAATTCTGTGGTAACAGGCGTGTTCAGGCGAATACACAAAATAGAAATGTTAATAACAGATCAAATATGAATTTTGAAGACAGACAGAGGAATTGTACAAGGCCAAGAACGCAGGAAAACCGGAATCCCACTTACTGAATAGGACCTGCGGTAGGAGGGAAGATAACAAGGTCCCAAGAATTAAGGAATATTTTAATGACAAGTATAGGAGGACGAGCAGAAAGTGATCTCAACTGCGTGAAATCAAACAATTTTCAATAAATAAAACGGACCCCAGTTCATGCATAATAGAAATAGGGAAATATAGAATTCCCGAACATTAATTGATTCGGGAGCTCAAGTTAGTGCAATCAAGGAAAATTTTTTATACAAAATAATGAAAAATTGCAAAATATTCAGGAGTCACGACACTCTTCACTCTGTTACAGGACAAAATGTGGACGTGGTTGGCCAAACAATGATAAATCTCAAATTAGGAGGAATCAACGTAAGACACCTTTTTCACGTAGTTAAAGAGTTAAATAGGAACATGCTTATAGGTAGGGATTTCTTATTGAAAAATGGTGTAAGACTTTTTTTTTTGATCTGCACAAGTTAAGATTCAAGGGCGTGTATGTAGATTTGGAAGAGGACATGCACATATCAGCACTGGTTAGGGTTAAAACGTCCACGACTTTAAAACCACAGACGGTTAATCTGATACAGGCGAAAGTGAAAAGAAATCCGTATTATTTAATAGGACATACAGTTAGAATAACAGAATTACAAAAGGAGGTAATAGATGAACCTGGTCTAGAAGTTCCAGATGGAATAATGACATTAGACAAACACTTAACTTTTCCAGTAATGATTATTAACAACACAGGCAAGGAAATTAAATTGTACAGAGGATGTGTAATAGCCAAAGTAGAACATGATCCTAACAGCATATTAACAACAGACAGAGTAGAAATGCCGAGAATTAATTATTCAGAAACCCCTATAGAAAGAATCAATACCAGAAATAGACATGGCAGAAGATGGAACAGGCGGAATGATGAATTGATCCATCCATTCAGAAAACATACATCTCAAATATATTCAGTAGACAAAACAACAAGAGAACAAGAATTATTAGCACAGTTAAAAGCTCCACCGGAAAATAAGGAAATATTAGAAAAACTTGTAAAAGAGAATCAAGATGTTTTCGCAATTAACGACTTAGAATTGGGAAAGACCAAAACAGTCACTTTGGAAATAGATACTGGAAATCACCCACCAATTAGTTTGAAACCGTATAGAACTCCTTTAGGGAATAGAGAAATTGTCGAAAAGGCAATAGAAGATATGCTAAAAGCAGGAATAATAACAAGATCGAAGTCAGAATGGTCATCTCCGATTGTCATAGTGACCAAGGCCGATGGTTCACACCGATTCTGTTGTGACTACAGGGCGTTGAACAAAATCACTAAGAATGTAGCTTGTCCATTGCCGGTGATCGACGATATTTTAGGGTTACTTAATGGATCTACCTTCTTCACTACATTGGATGCAAGGTCAGGATTTTGGTGTATCCCTATGTCGCCAGATGCTCAAAAGAAAAGTGCTTTTTGTACACACGCAGGTTCTTACGAATTTTTACGAATGCCTTTTGGGGTCAAAACTGCCCCTTCTCACTATATGTTATTAATAAATCAAGTATTAGAAAGCATGCAAAAGTTAGCATTAGCATATATAGATGCCATTTTGATCTACACAGCAGGAGACGTACAGGACCACCTGAAACATGTAAAATTAGTATTTGACAGATTAAGAATACATGATGTTAAACTGAAACTCAGTAAATGTGAATTTCTAAAAACAGAAACAAAGTATTTGGGGTACATCATTGATAGAGAAGGAATTAAACCAGATCAGGACAAAGTAAAGGCTATTAGGGAATTACCTGCTCCAACCAACGTAAAAGAAGTTCGTGCTTTTATAGGTACATGTGGGTACTATCGTCGTTTCATTCCAGGTTTCTCAAAAATAGCAGAACCTATCACTAACATGACTGGCAAATACGCAAGGTTTAAGTGGGATGAAGATTGTCAGAAAGCATTTGATTTTTTGAAAAATAGCTTAACAGTAGTGCCACTATTGACACATCCAGATTTGGATAAACAGCTAATTTTATATACAGATGCTTCGGATAACGCCATAGGAGCATGTTTAGCACAACCATATGAAGGAGAAAGATCAGGAATACCAGGAGTTAGGAATGAAAGACCAATTTATTTTCTGTCACACAAACTTAGTAAATCTCAGAGAAAATGGCCGACTATAGAAAAAGAGGCATATGCTATTCACTATGCTCTTCAGAAACTTAATTATTATTTACATAACGCCAATTTCATTATTAGAACTGACCACATGTCCTTAAAATCTTTACTAGAAGCTCCAGTGCAGAACAGAAAAATACAGACATGGGCGTTGAATTTACAGGGATACAACGCAAAGATAGAGTATATAGCCGGTAGGGACAACACCTGTGCAGATTTATTATCCAGAATCCCGTATCCAGAGACATCAGGAAACACTGAGGATGAGGGCGAACCCGAAATAGACGACCGAAACTGGCAAGTAAATATATTAGATTCTGCCATATTAAGTAGAGAAGATTTTAGGAGTTTACCGTCGGATCAAGAATCTGAACCTATAGCGGAAGACCCACATTTAATGCAATTTAATATGAAAGAAGAACAAGAATTAGATCCGAAAGTTGTAGAAATAAAACAAAAATTGAACGAAACGGGTGAAAACAGTTGTAAGAAACATTTTCTAGTCTTGCAGGATGACGATCAGTTATATTACGTGAATGAAAGAAGCGAACAGTTGAGAAAATACATTCTAAAACATTTGGAAATTGAGATTCTAAAGGCATATCATGATGAGAATGGTCATCTTGGACGTGATAAGTTAGTAAAAGCCCTCACTAATAAATATTATTGGCCGAATTTATTTAAAACTGCTTGTAAATATGTCGATGCGTGTGAGAAGTGTAGGTTAAGAAATATGAAAACGATCAAATGTCCCTTACAAGATACTGACATTCCTCAGTTTCCAATGCAGAAAGTGAGCTTAGATATATCAGGTCCTCACCCTAGAACACTATCGGGGAATGTATATCTACTTCATATCGTGGATTGCTATAGTCTTTGGCCGGAAGTCTATGCGATTCCGGATAAGAGCGCAGATACCATCATTAATATTTTTCTAAAGGAGTACATACCAAGATTTAGTTGCCCACAGATAGTACTCACAGATAATGGTAAGGAGTTTGTGAACAAGAAGTTCGAGAAGTTATTACAGGATTTGAATATAGGTCATATAAAAACTTCATATTATAGACCTTCTTCAAATGCGAAGAATGAGAGACAACATCGGACATTGTATAACATAATAGCAAAAATTGTGGAAGAACATGAAAAAGATTGGGACCTTTACTTTGGATCTGCATTAAGCGCGATACACACAGATCAAAATGAGGGGACAGGTTTTTCACCATTTTACTTATTACACGGAAGAGAGCCTATACTCCCAATTGACAATCTGTTAAAACCAAGTCGTAAATATATGGGGGAGGATTTTCAGGAAGTTATTATACAAGAAATGCACAAAGCGCATGTAAGGTTAAGAAACAATATAATTAAAGCCAGAGAAAGACAGAAAAAGTACGCAAACAAAAATACACAACTACAGGAATTTAAAGTAGGTGATAGAGTTTATTATAAGAAGCATAGAAGAAACTCCAAATTTTATGCTCATTGGATTCCAGGTTATTATATTTTAGAAAAGTTAGGTACTGTATCATACAGTATAAAGAACCAAATCACAGGACATGTGGCACGGGCACACGTGGAACATTTAAGAAGAGATAATGAAGATAAGAGAGACAATAATTATTATTATTATTCAGAAGGGGTATACTCAGATGGACAACTCGCCAGAAGAGTTAAATATACATTACCCCCAGATTTTGGAAAAGATCCGGTACAAAGTCAATTAATAACAACACCAGTTTACGATGATACTTATGAACAAGCGGAAACAATACCGAAAACTTTGATGAAGGAAGAAAAGGATACGTATGGTGGTTATAATAGTGTTGAATCTATGGAGGAGGAGGTAACCGCTCCATTTAAAAATACCAGACAAGCAGTGAAAAGGAGAATAGAGAGACAGAGAAATAGAGAAGTTAAAAGACAGAGGAGAATTAGAGAAAATTCATCAAGTGACGAAGATATGCCACTACTCGAAAGATCGTTAAGAAACTATGATAGACAGATTAGATATTGAAAGAAAAAAATTAGCGGCTGCTAGCAACAGACATACAGATGAAGAAGAAGGAATGGATGAAAATTCGGAATCTAATAGAGATAGTAGCAGGAAGGAAAATGTTTCTCTACGGGAAGATGAAGACATTGATGTGGAGATGGCACTTATACAGAAAAATCTAGAATTACTGAAGAAATGGAGATATAGTAAATAAATTGATAGAAAATGCTGCAGATAGCAGGATGAAAATTTTGTGGTGTAAAGAGGAAATTGGTAATTGATGAAATACGGTAGCTGTGAATTACAGATGAATTATAAAAACAGATTGGCAAATAGCTTGATTAATAGTTGTGGTGAGTTGTCTTGAGGAGTAGACATGATGTTGTATATTTTGGTAATAAGTTAGGTAATATGGATGTAAATTCTCGTGTGGTCTTGAAGATGTATTTTTATTGCCATTTGATTTTGAGATTTGACTTGTTGAGTTTTCTTAATAGATAAATAATTTATTATTAGTCCATAAAAGTGACTAATAATGGATAGGATATATTTAAAAATGGATTCTTTTGTTTCATCATGTATGTCATATTATTTTGAATAATGTCTTTCTTTGAATTGGTTGATTACCTTTATTTAATATGAGGGGAATGAAAATTGTTTTCAAAACGTTGGGGGGGGGGGGGGGGTATGATATCCTGTTTTGACTTCGTTTTGGTTGGCTCATGAATTATGATTTTAGTTGAATTGTCTTGCATATTAAATAGTATTTACCCTTGTTTACGAATAAGTTGAAAATTGTTAAAAATTTTGTTCACAAGCACTTATTGTTTTGTTTAGAATAAAGAGTAATAAGACGGGGCCTTCTTTAAAACCTTTCGTTCAGAAAATAGTTAACAAACGACTCTAGACTACCAAGAGAGACACATTCTCCTTGTGAGTAATAAGTTGTAGTAAACATGAGTACCAAAAACTTTGGTCTTGTGCTAGTATGAAGTCAGCGTTAATAGGGGGGGGGGGGGGGGTTAATTACATAGTGGCTATGAAGTTTGGTAACATATGCCATGCTTGGATGACGGGGTTTTATAATGGATCCTACACAAATAAAAGTTAGTAGAAATATATGGTTCTGGGGAGTTGAAATAGGAGCTGCATTAAGTCAGCATTAATTGAAAATATATGGATTAAATGCCATGTTATATTAAGGAAGAAGAAATTAACGTGACTAACGTCTATAGCTGGTATAAAAAGAGGCTGTGTTAGTCAGCATCAAGGGGAATATAAGGAGCTAGTTAATGGAGAGTGGATATTAATGGGGCTGTGGATAGCAGTACATATGGTTTAGTACAAAGTTAGATACGCCCATGAACAAGGATGCTTATAATGGGATGTGAGGGGGTAAATATGGGAGCTGTGATAAACAGCGTTAATTGGTTTAAGGAAATGAACATTGTCAATATTATTTTTATGGTTTCACGATTGAACATAAGCCATGTGAAATATAGTCATTAATGGGTGTGGATGGCAGCACAAATATTAATATTGAGTATATAAGGAAGAAATTTTGGATCGACTTAATTTATAACAAACAGAAGTATAGGTTCATGGATTATAAGATGCGTTTTTACAACTTTATTTATAAAGTTTTTGTGTTTGCAAGGGAGGTAAATGTGATTGCTTTTTGACTACTTCTTTATATCTTTATAACTGGGTGCGCATCCCATCTTTTCTGTCTATCCTGTGTTGTTTTGTTGATGTTGAGAGAAAATGAGAAGTTGCATAACGCATGATAAGTTTCTAATTATATACCAACGATTTTGATGAACATATGAATATATGAAATGTAATATCTAGGTTGTTTTTTTTTTTTTTTTTTTTTTGAGTGAAACCTTGTAGGCTCATATACAGGAACGAAGAAGAAGTATCACTGCATGAAGATCTGTAACAGAATATAGCGGTTAGCTATAAGAGATAAGCGGAGAAGTGGACTCGAAGGAGTAGAAAGGGTAAGAAATAAAGTTCACTGGTTAAGAGGGGGCTGGTTTAAGATGGGACGGAGAAATAATATTGGGGCTAAGATTTTAGTGAGGGAAAGAATAAGTAGAATAAGTAGATTAGGGATTAAGACTTTTCGGGAAAAGTCTTCTTAAAGATAGGGAGGAATGTAACAGAGCACCATATATGTTAGTGGGTTAATATGGTGTGCAAAGACTAGGCACGGTTGAGCATCCCGTTAAAACGGAACTAGGGACGCTCAAGCCGTGACGCGGGAGGGGGGGGGGGGTTACTATCTGAACCTTGAATCGGCAACATCTTTTGTAATAACAGAAAACCTGTTGTATGCAACTTTATATTATACGATGTATTCAGTCAAATTAAACATATGGAAAATACAGCCAGGACTTTGTTTTGCATCTGCTATTTAATGTACCATCACTGTTACACTAGGATGTGTGAACGTCTTACACTTCACGTCTATGAGACAGTGTCTGGCCTAGGATGTGTGAACGTCTAGCACTTCACGTCTATGAGACAGTGTCTGGTCTAGGATGTGTGAACGTCTTACACTTCACGTCTATGAGACAGTGTCTGGTCTAGGATGTGTGAACGTCTTACACTTCACGTCTATGAGACAGTGTCTGGCCTAGGATGTGTGAACGTCTAGCACTTCACGTCTATGAGACAGTGTCTGGCCTAGGATGTGTGAACGTCTTACACTTCACGTCTATGAGACAGTGTCTGGTCTAGGATGTGTGAACGTCTTACACTTCACGTCTATGAGACAGTGTCTGGCCTAGGATGTGTGAACGTCTTACACTTCACGTCTATGAGACAGTGTCTGGCCTAGGATGTGTGAACGTCTTACACTTCACGTCTATGAGACAGTGTCTGGTCTAGGATGTGTGAACGTCTTACACTTCACGTCTATGAGACAGTGTCTGGCCTAGGATGTGTGAACGTCTTACACTTCACGTCTATGAGACAGTGTCTGGCCTAGGATGTGTGAACGTCTTACACTTCACGTCTATGAGACAGTGTCTGGTCTAGGATGTGTGAACGTCTTACACTTCACGTCTATGAGACAGTGTCTGGTCTAGGATGTGTGAACGTCTTACACTTCACGTCTATGAGACAGTGTCTGGCCTAGGATGTGTGAACGTCTTACACTTCACGTCTATGAGACAGTGTCTGGCCTAGGATGTGTGAACGTCTAGCACTTCACGTCTATGAGACAGTGTCTGGCCTAGGATGTGTGAACGTCTTACACTTCACGTCTATGAGACAGTGTCTGCTAGGGAACTATCGTCAATTGTAGATTATTGAGGCCGAAGGTCGCTAAAGACCATCGGGCTCGTGCTCAGTTGTGAGCAGGAGAATGGCGTGCCTTGTTCCTCCACACCCTGCCTTCTGGGATGATGGTCAGCTCAGGCGATGGTCGTCTTCCGTGCCACTGTCTCAACACATTCAAAGTCTCCTCACCCGCCTCTGCTTCCGGTACTCTTCTCATAATGAGCTCCACGGGTGATTGTTTCCAGCACCCTTCTCATAACGAGGTCCACGGATGATTGTTTCCAGTACGCTTCTCATAACGAGTCCCACGGATGATTGTTTCCAGTACCCTTCTCATAACGAGGCCCACAGATGATTGTTTCCAGTACCCTTCTCATAACGAGGCCCACTGATGATTGTTTCCAGTACCCTTCTCATAACGAGACCCACGGATGATTGTTTCCAGCACCCTTGAAATAACAAGGCCCACAGATGATTGTTTCCAGCACCCCTCTCATAACGAGGCCCACGGATGATTGATGTTTTTATTTTTTTTTATTTTCGCTGGCTTTGAATTCAGGCATAGTCCACACACATGGTACCACTTCTAGTGCCCTGGACTGATTTTTGTGTGTGGATTAGTTTTTATTTTTATCAGTGTCCCTCGCAACAGGTGAACCCACTCCGACGTCTGAGGTACTTGTAATTTATGTCCCCAAATCAAGAACGCGAAGACAACATTTTAGCCCAACTTGTCGGGTGTTGGGGGTTGAATCCGCTACCTCGGTATCAGCACACCGGAAGTTTAAGTGCAAGTTATCTATTCGACTATGCTGATCCCCATCTATAGGTGATGGTTGTGTTGTCCTGCTGTGAGCAGAACATCCATCTTTGTGAATGGAACAAACAAGTGGTTTAGAGGGAAAGTCAGTCAGTCAAATACTGATACGGACAATTAGAAGATGATAATTGGTAGTTTATAATGGTGTCATTCGGTGGCAGCCTCATCCAGTTGTAGTATAGCTTAAAAGCAGACCAGATAAAAATGGCGATTGTGGTTATGCAATGTTCACAAACGTGGAGTGGGGGTAGAGTGAAGTGCAGGGAACGAAAGGTCTTCCTGCTAGGGATATTCATAAAACAACAAACTGTTTACTCCCGCGTGCCACGGGTACCCGAAGAGGAAGTACAGAATAGTAACACTTTATACTTCCTGCGCGTGACGTAAAAGACGACAGGGAGGGTTGGTCCGAGAGTGGCAGTCTCACATCGTAGAGAATATCAGCCAGCGTCTAAACAGCCATGAATTGGACAATACCGGGCTTGGCCTGCGTACTTGTGGGATTCTACTTCTCTAGTAGCCTTAAGGATAAAATCAGAAGATGGGAACAAGATCGTCTGTGTAAGGTGAACAGAGTTTGTGGCGATAGATGCTACATACCCGAATATTTGGAAGAGTAACAACAAACTAATGTAAAAGGGGCTAGGAACATCTTGACACTCAAGACACATACAAAATGCTGCTTCATCTTCTTCTTCTCTTCCTCAATTTTTGTTATGAGCTTTTTTCCGTGCGCTTTGTAAGTTGGTATTAATTTCCCTAAGGTCGTTCTTGATACCATCACTCCATCTTTTACGTGATCTTTCCCTTGCTCTGTATCCATGATATTTCTTCAATATAACTCTTTGTGGTGGACGGTACCAGAACATTCTAGTGAGATGACCAAACCATTTAATATGTTGTTATTTAATGAAGCGCGTGGTTGGCTTCAGACCATGACTTTTTCTAATTTCCTCATTCGTAATTCTATCTCCCACGCAGTTCTTCTAAGGAATCTCACCTTTGTTGTTATGATTTTGCGATCGTTAGTTGCAGTAAGTGTCCATATTTGACACTGGTAGCATAATGTCGGCCTGAACATAATTCTTATAGGTATCTTTCTATGTGACAGACGTGGCGCTAGTTGTCCCAGTACGAGATTTGAATTTGCACAACGTGCGTTGATTTATCTATCTATTCTCCCATACAAAATGCAAAGTATTTTTCCTCTTATGTTTATTCAGATATCAACACACAAGAACACGGGTAACAAAACCATGAGAACGTGAAAACATATCTTACAACCGAAACAGTCAACCGGAATATAACACCGGGACACCATATATAGAACAATGGACTGAATCCAGGCAAAGTCATCACAACACAATCAGGAAGTCGAGGAAGTGAAACGGGATTACAACAGGGAACAGTCGAAAATTTGAGAAATCAATAGGAGGTGTGTCTGTCATTTCAAGAGCTCCGTATTCGTGGCTTTCGTTTTGTTTCCGTCTTAGGTCGATGTAGGCACCTCATGTTTCGTTTTAAGTCGATGTAGTCATCTCATGTGTGGTTTTAGGTCACTGTAGTCATCTCATGTGTGGTCTTAGGTCACTGTACTCATCTCATGTGTGGTCTTAGGTCACTGTAGTCATCTCATGTGTGGTCTTAGGTCACTATAGTCATCTCATGTGTGGTCTTAGGTCACTGTACTCATCTCATCTCATGTATGGTTTTAGGTCACTGTACTCATCTCATGTATGGTCTTAGGTCACTGTACTCATCTCATCTCATGTGTGGTCTTAGGTCACTGTAGTCATCTCATATGTGGTCTTAGGTCACTGTACTCATCTCATGTATGGTCTTAGGTCACTTTAGTCATCTCATATGTGGTCTTAGGTCACTACAGTCATCTCATGTGTGGTCTTAGGTCACTATAGTCATCTCATGTATGGTCTTAGGTCGATGTAGTCATCTCATGTGTGGTCTTAGGTCACTGTAGTCATCTCATGTGTGGTCTTAGGTCACTACAGTCATCTCATGTGTGGTCTTAGGTCACTACAGTCATCTCATGTGTGGTCTTAGGTCACTATAGTCATCTCATGTATGGTCTTAGGTCACTATAGTCATCTCATGTATGGTCTTAGGTCACTGTAGTCATCTCATGTATGGTCTTAGGTCACTGTAGTCATCTCATGTATGGTCTTAGGTCACTACAGTCATCTCATGTGTGGTCTTAGGTCACTATAGTCACCTCATGTGTGGTCTTAGGTCACTATAGTCATCTCATGTGTGGTCTTAGGTCACTGTAATCATCTCATGTGTGGTCTTAGGTCACTATACTCATCTCATCTCATGTATGGCCTTAGGTCACTGTAGTCATCTTAAGTATGATCTTAGGTCACTGTAATCATCTCATGTATGGTCTTAGGTCGATAGGTCGAGGTAATCATCTCAACTCATGTATGGCCTTAGGTCACTGTAGTCATCTTAAGTATGATCTAAGGTCACAGTAATAATCTTATCTGTGGTCTTAGGTCGATGTAGTTATGTAGTTACATTGTCCTCAGTTGTCTCGGTGTCTGTCCTATTCAGCCCCTGTGTCTTTTTCTCACCCTTTGTTTCACTTGTGTTAACTTAGTAAGGTAGAAGATGACACATGAATATTATTACAAAAAAAGCACAAACTTACCAGTGATGACTTGCCAGGAAAGAAACTAGAGTCCGTCACCGGGTATTATTGTAAACAGCATGAAATGTTGATCAATATTCTTTTTCCCTGATTTGACGAGTTCTAAAAGTTCAAATTGTGTCTTCCTCGTGAACCAAACTTGTAAATGTTCAATAGAAACGTGCTGAAGGAGGCGTGACGTAGATTCACAACTCAGACGTGGCAACAGTTAGTCTCTGGCAGGTCGGCGTGTGTCGAGGGCCGAGGTCTCAGACACGACTCAGGGAAATGTCTCCAGCTCGATATCAGCTCTTGCCACAAAACGTCTAATTTCAGAGTGTGACAGCGTATTGGGAATTCCTGTCATGCAACAGCTGTGATGTACACCTATTGTTGTCTAACGCTTCGCACAACTGAGCAGGCAAGCGCGAACTAAGCACAATAAGATTGTTGTCGATAAGGTTGAGTAGCAACAACAAGAACTGTGATGTGAATCAATCTTGGGTTGTGTCGGTACTGATCTAGCATTGAGTTGATAACAGACTGCCCTGGCAGGTCAACTTTTTGTAGGCTCCAGTTTTGATAACCAAACCACGTTTCTTCTGTCTTCACGTGAGAAGATAATTTACTATTTTGTTTACTCGTTCCTCTTCTACAACGTAATACCAAGTCAGTTTACGGTCTACTTTTATCTTTCCTCTTGTATTGTAGGGTGTAGTCTGGCGGTCTGTTTCCTCTTTGTGAAACAGATTTAGGTAGAGTGGGCAGGAAGAGAAGAAGAAGAAGAAGAAGAAGAGAGGAGGAGGAGGAAAATGTGGTTGACGTGGACGAGGTAAAGGAATAAAAGGAGGAAGAGAGGATGATGAAGAAGAAAAGACAGTAGAAGGGGTAGAAACAGCAGAAGGGGAAGTGGGAGGATGAGAAGAAGAGAAAACCAGTAGGAGTGAGAGTACGGTGAAGATGAGGAGGAGGTGAATTAGGATAGGATGCATTAGAAGGTGGAGGAGGACAAGGAGGAGGAGGACAAAAGAAATGAAGAGGAGAGGAGTAAGATGATGAGGAGAAATGAAAGAAAAGGAAGGAGGCGAGGAGAAGAAATAAAGAGGCGCAGTAGGTGGTGAAGATAAAGAAGAAAGTACAGAAGAAGAATGAGTTGGAAGACAAGGATAAGCGGCGGAGAAGAGATGACGTAGAAGAATAAAGGAAGGAGAGGAGAAGAAGGGTGAGATTGAGGAGAGTAATAAGGAGAAAGATAACAGGAAAAAGTGTCAGAAGAGAAAGTAGGAGGAAAATAAGATGCAGAAAAAGAAAGAAAAGGAGTATTAGATGAAAAAGACCCGGGAAGATTAACCCGGTCAACAAATGCCCGCAGAAGTCGGATGTGTCGGCATAACGGCGCAAGAACGCAGCTCTGCTGTAAACAGGGACAACGCAGTCACATCCGAAACAAAAATCCGGATGAACGCAGAAGAAGAAGAAGAGGATGAAAAAGAAGTGAAGTGGTGTGGAAAATAAAGAAAGAAAGAAAGAACAGGTGGAAGAATAGAAGGATAGATGTAAGGTAATTAGAAAGAGGAGGAGAAAATGATGGAGGAAGAGAAGAAGAATCCTAGATCTATGTACACATCTATGTACCCACATCCACGAGCCACATCCACCTACCAACATCCACCTATCCATATCCATGTACCCACATCTATGAGCCACATCCACGTAATCACATCCACCTACCCACATCCACCTACCCACATCCACCTACCCACATCTACGAGCCATATCCACCTACCCACATCCACCTACCCACATCTACGAGCCATATCCACCTACCCACATCTACGAGCCATATCCACCTACCCACATCTACGAGCCATATCCACCTACCCACATCTACCTACCCACATCCACCTACCCACATCTACGAGCCATATCCACATACCCACATCCATCTACCCACATCCAGGAACCACCCACAGCCAGACAGATGATAACAGGAAGACAGTCCCCTGTCTACCCACAGATTGTTAGGGCACCGTCTGACCACCACCGACTACCCCCGCCCTGAGCCGTTCCGCGGGTACATTCAATCAGCGGAGAAATGAACTGTTTCAGTTGATTCAACTAACAGACTGCAAGAGGGCGGGTTCTGGCAGGTCGACTTCAGCTGGGAATGTCCGCGCGTGCTCCAGCCCGGCTTGTCTGTCATTGTGTGACTCTGGCTGGGATGAGTGAAAGAAATGTACTATAGTGGGACAGGCACATACCAGAGGGATGGGGGAAGCTGAGCCTGCATGGAGAGTATATTGTAGACAGGCACACAGACACACACGTATACTGGCGGGCGGACAGAGAGACAGGCAGATTGACAGATTGATGAATAGACAGATATACAGACAAATAGATAGATAGACATACACGCATACAGAGGGGGTGGATAGAGAGACAGTCGGGCAGGCAGAAAGATATACATATATAGACAAATATACAGATAGACAGACAGAGGAGTAGACATTTAGACAAACAGACAGACAGATAGACATACGAACACACATTGACAGACAGACAGACAGATAAGAGTCAGACAGACAGATAAGAGTCAGACAGACAGACAGACAGACAGACAGACAGACAGACAGACAGACAGACAGACAGAGGGAGTGACCGACCAACCGACCGACCTATCGATAGATAAATAGATAGATCTCAACAATACAAGAAGATAAATGAACAGATTATCAATCTAGCTCTGACTTGAGACAGTAGAAACCACAACAAAGACACGGCTACTGTGCGCAAGGAACGATGACGTCTGTCATTGATGTGCTCTAGACGTTGTAGATAAACTACAGCTGGCAACCACGGCAGCGGTGCGGTAATACAATTACCACAGCTGTCTGAACACAATCAGGAACACTGGCGGGGACAGACCAGGAACAAACGATGTAGACAGTTTATAGATCAATGATGTGCATTGGAGTGGACGTCCGGCGCTAGTGGTATTGGCTGCTTGTGTGCGCTCTCAAAGACTGGAGTTTCAGCTCCAAGTCCCATGTCTCCAAGACTGGAGTTTCAGCTCCCAGTCCCATGTCCCAAAGACTGGAGTTTCAGCACCCAGTCCCAAAGACTAGAATTTCAGCTCCCAGTCCCATGTCCCAAAGATTGGAGTTTAAGCTCCCAGTCCCATGTCCCAAAGACTGGAGTTTCAGCACCCAGTCCCAAAGACTAGAATTTCAGCTCCCAGTCCCATGTCCCAAAGACTGGAGTATAAGCTCCAAGTCCCATGTCCCAAAGACCGGAGTTTCAGCTCGAAGTCCGGGACGCAGAGGTGTTACCAAGGCACCAGGGCTGGGTTCTATACTGGCCAAGACCTACTGACGCGTCCTCGCCGAGCATCCTGGGCAATAGGTCCCTTCGGGGTCCTGGCTAAAGTCAATAGGATCGTTGATTCCTCCGAAGTCGGAGAGTGTCTTTCTGTACGGCGAGGAACCACCAGTCTGCACACCAATAAGCCAGACATGGGACAACGGATACTCACGCAAACCTCAGGTCCTGTATGACATCAAACTGATGTTGGACAACAGGATGCCTTCATCCGACATACAGGACTTCGCGTTGGAGTTCACAGCCAGTGAAAGCAAGCAAGCAAGCAGCTCCAAGTCCCATGTCTCCAAGACTGGAGTTTCAGCTCCAAGTCCCATGTCTCCAAGACTGGAGTTTCAGCTCCAAGTCCCATGTCTCCAAGACTGGAGTTTCAGCTCCAAGTCCCATGTCTCCAAGACTGGAGTTTCAGCTCCCAGTCCGATGTCTCCAAGACTGGAGTTTCAGCTCCAGGTCCCATGTCTCCAAGACTGGAGTTTCAGCTCCCAGTCCCATGTCTCAAAGACTGGAGTTTCAGCTCCCAGTCAGATGTACTTGAGTTCAAATCGATTGAGCCACAAAAGGGGAGTCCATCTAATGGAGTGCGACCAGAGTAGATACCACCTCACCCCCTTTCTCCCTCCTGATCCAATACCAAAGAACCACCGCCACGGAGCCTGCGTTGTTGAGCTCTCCTCCCCCTCGCCAATATCAGATCCGAAAACGGTGTACAGGACCTGCACTTGGACTTCAGAGTTGAGGAGTCATATCAGGATGTGACCAGGGCAGGGTTCAGTATAGGCTGGAGTCAAATCAGGATGTGACCAGGGCAGGATTCAGTACAGTACACACAGACCAGCTGGGGTCAGGCACAAGTTGGTGGCTTCCTCTACAGTACACACAGACTGGCTGGGTCAGGCACAAGTTGGTGGCTTCCTATACAACTGTTCGTACCGTATTCTGTTGCTAATTCCTGCCTACATACGGCTGCCTACGTCCTATATTATGGTGCTAATTCCTGCCTACATACGGCTGCCTACGTCCTATATTATGGTGCTAATTCCTGCCTACATACGGCTGCCTACGTCCTATATTATGGTGCTAATTCCTGCCTACAAACAGCTATATGCCTACGTCTTGTATTGTGTTGCTAATTCCTGCCTACATATGGCTGCTACCTCTTATGTTTGTTTGCTAAATCATGCCTACACCACATTGTGCCAGTGTGTGTGTGTGTGCTTCCATTGACCCATGTCTCATCCTATTGGTAAACATCCCAGTTATATTTCGTGTCTGCCTCTCATCCAGTAGTTTCCCTAGACCCAGAATCTCATTCCTTTGTTGTCCCTAACATCGACATTATGTTTGTCCGACAGCCTGTCTTTGTTTGTGCTTGAGTTCCGCGTTTAAAACTGTCTTAGTTTGTGCGTGAGTTCCATGATTAAAATTACGACCAGCGATTCCGCTACAGGGAAACACAAATAAACAAACAAGATCGATTCTGCCACATGAAACGGGCAGGATCAGCGACTCTAGATTACGTCGAATCAATTAACGTTGACATAATCGCCCGGCACGCGACACGATCACAAATCTAAACTACAGGATTGCATTCAGACGAAACATTACACACAGCCGCACAATACAACACTTACCCGTGAAAGTCAATAAGGCGGAACATACAAACGCTTTTCCGTAGACCAGAATGAATACGGGCAAGAGATTGTGTTCATTGATTGTATGTTTCAAGTAAGAAAACAACATTGATTTGAGCTTATTGATTGATGGTTAGGTGATCGATTGCATCAATCGAAGCACGCTAGTATTCCGTGTGATGTGTTCTTGTAGGGGCACGTCATTCCATCTTCATCTTACCGTCTCCGGGCAGTGAGACCGATAACCACCTGGTGGTTCCTGAGTTGGTGTGTTGAGACAGTAGGCATAACCATGTATGTATCAAGGTGCTACACAGACAGGTAGAGAGCACACAGGTAGAGGGGTAGTCAAGCGTGTATCAAGGTGTGCATCTGATATCATGCACACAGGTAATCAAGACTGTATCAGCGTAGGCAATTGTTAACACACAGACAGTCGGGTAGACATACAGACAGACGGGTAGACACACAGACAGACGAGTAGACACATATACAGACTGGCAGATACACAGACAGACGGGTAGACATACAGACAGACGGGTAGACACATAGACAGACGGGTAGACATACAGACAGACGGGTAGACACAGAGACAGACAGGTAGACACACAGACAGACAGGTAGACACACAGACAGACGGGTAGATACACAGACGGGTAGACACACAGATGGGTAGACACACGGACAGACGGGTAGACACATAGACAGACGGATAGACACACGGACAGACGAGTAGACATACAGACAGACGGGTAGACACAGAGACAGACAGGTAGACACACAGACAGACGAGTAGACATACAGACAGACGGGTAGACACACAGACGGGTAGACACACGGACAGACGGATAGACACACAGACGGGTAGACACACAGACGGGTAGACACACAGACAGACGGGTAGACACACAGACAGACGGGAAGACACACAGACGGGTAGACACACAGACAGACGGGAAGACACACAGACGGGTAGACACATAGACAGCCGGGTAGACACACAGATAGACGGGTAGACACACAGACAGACGGGAAGACACACAGACGGGTAGACACATAGACAGGCGGGAAGACACAGACGGGTAGACACATAGACAGCCGGGTAGACACAGATAGACGGGTAGACACACGGACGGGAAGTATTCAGGCAGCGGAGAGACAAGGGAGGCGACTACAGGACCGCAAGTACTCAACAACGAACGACAACCACATGTAACTTGGACGCTCCACGAATGGAAATCACACAAAAGCAGCGTGTCAATTAGTCTTCATGGACGAAGACACAACCATGAAAACGGAGACAACTGAAATATTGGTTGGATGTGGAGGTCAAGGGGAAACCACCAGAGCAGTGGTTCTCAACCTTTTTTGGCTCATGCACCGCTTCACCATATGTTCAGAATGTCACCCCATCCCCCCTTTTTCGTATTTCCTCCCTACAAATTCCCCCCTCCCCCTACACAGTATGCGTAATAATGGAAGCTAAATTTAATAACACATACTAGAACAAGTCTAGACGTTTACATACAACGTGATGTGCGGGTCAACTTACGCTATAAAACGAATTTCATCAGGGGAGAAGTACAGAACCGTAAAGTATGGATGGAAAAACAATATTAAGTAATCGATTCGTGTATTAACGCGTCTTGAAATAATCACAATTCCCCCTGGAAACTCTAAAATTCACTGTCAGCATAACCTTCCCTGCTGATGACGTAACCTTGAATTTTTGGACACAAGGCGAAGAAGGATGTTTCCATTGCATTGAAGCACGCTTTGATTCGGGCTGGTAGTGATGCACCCATGATTCATCCCCAGTAACAATCCTGTTCAGCATGTCTTCTCCTTCATGTTGGTATCGACAGAGATGATGCAAGGACAGGCCAAATCGGTTCATTTTGTGTCCCTCCTTCAATTATCTGGGTACCCACCTTGAGCACACTTTCTTATATTTCAATAAATCATGCATTATACTGTATGCTGGACTATGTGATAGATCACCCTATTGCAGAAGCTACAGTGTCTATCGTTACTCGCCTGTCACCTCTAATCATCTCCTCCACCCGTTGCTCTAAAATTGTTGATGAAATCCGATCTGGTCGTCCTGTTGAGATTGCAACAGAAGCATCCATGCAACGGGGCATCATCATCATCATCATCAAGTGCCGTGCTGGCTGGCGTAGGCGTTCATGGCATTCCACATATCTCGGTCTTTGGTTTTCTGGATCAACTATGCTGCTGATATTCCTCCATGCCACCGTCTCAATCCATCCAGCATCATTTCTCTTGGTCTGCCTCTGCCTCTCTTCCCCTCGATCTTCCCAGTTGTTACGATGTTCTCCAATGCCTCTCTTCTCATCACGTGACCGAAGAAAGATGTTTCTCTCTGTCTTATTGTTGTATATAATGAAACTAGAACATTTGATGACAGATGACAAACTGAAAACAACCAGATGACAAACAGGTCAGAAAACAGACGACAAACTAATGACAAACAGGACAGACAAACTGATGAAAAACTGGTCAGACAAACAGGCGTTAAACTGGTCAGACAAACAGATGTTAAACTTGTCAGACAAACAGACGACAAACATGACAGGCAAATTGATGACAAAGTGACGACAGACAGGTCAGACAAACAGATGTTAAATATGTCAGACAAACAGATGATAAACAGACAACAAACAGGCCAGACAAACAATGACAAACATACAACAAATTGATGACAAACTGACGACAGACAGGTCAGACAAACAGATGACAAACAGGTCAGACAAACTGATGACAAACAGGTCAGACAAATTGATGACAAACTGATGACAAACAGGTCAGACAAACAGATGACAAACAGGCCAGACAAACTGACGACAAACAGGCCAGACAAACTGCCAACAAATAGGTCAGACAAACAGATGTTAAACTGGTCCGACAAATTGATGTTAAATTGTTCAGACAAACAGATGACAAACAGGTCAGACAAACTGATGACAAACAGGTCAGACAAACTGATGACAAACAGATCAGACAAATTGATGTTAAATTGTTCAGACAAACAGGACAGACAAACTGATGACAAACAGGTCAGACAAACAGATGACAAACAGGACAGACAAACAGATGACAAACAGGTCAGACAAACAGATGACAAACAGGTCAGACAAACAGGACAGACAAACAGGACAGACAAACTGATGACAAACAAGTCAGACAAACTGATGACAAACAGGTCAGACAAATTGATGTTAAATTGTTCAGACAAACAGGACAGACAAACTGATGACAAACAGGTCAGACAAACAGATGACAAACAGGTCAGACAAACAGGACAGACAAACTGATGACAAACAGGTCAGACAAACAGATGACAAACAGGTCAGACAAACAGGACAGACAAACTGATGACAAACAGGCCAGACAAACTGATGACAAACAGGCCAGACAAACAGATGAAAAACTGGTAAGACAAACAGATGACAAACTGGTCAGACAAACAGACAACAAACTGATGACAAACATGTCAGACAAACAGGTTAGACAAACAGGTCAGACAAACAGACGACAAACAGGTCAGACAAACAGATGACAAACAGGTAAGACAAACTGATGACAAACAGGTCAGACAAATTGATGTTAAATTGTTCAGACAAACAGATGACAAACAGGTCAGACAAACAGATGACAAACAGGTCAGACAAACAGGACAGACAAACTGATGACAAACAGGTCAGACAAACAGATGACAAACAGGTCAGACAAACAGGACAGACAAACTGATGACAAACAGGTCAGACAAACTGATGACAAACAGGTCAGACAAATTGATGTTAAATTGTTCAGACAAACAGGACAGACAAACTGATGACAAACAGGTCAGACAAACAGATGACAAACAGGTCAGACAAACAGGACAGACAAACTGATGACAAACAGGTCAGACAAACAGATGACAAACAGGTCAGACAAACAGGACAGACAAACTGATGACAAACAGGCCAGACAAACTGATGACAAACAGGTCAGACAAACAGAAGTTAAACTAGTCAGACAAACAGATGACAAACTGGTCAGACAAACAGACAACAAACTGATGACAAACATGTCAGACAAACAGGTTAGAGAAACAGGTCAGACAAACAGACGACAAACAGGACAGACAAACTGATGACAAACAGGCCAGACAAACTGATGACAAACAGGCCAGACAAACAAATGACAAATTGATGACAAACTGATGACAGACAGGTCAGACAAACAGACATTAAACTTGTCAGACAAACAGATGACAAACAGATAACAAACTGCCGACAAACATGCCAGACAAACAGGTTAGACAAACAGGTCAGACAAACAGATGACAAACAGGACAGACAAACTGATGACAAACAGGTCAGACAAACAGACGTTAAACTGGTCAGACTAAAAGACGAAAAACTGACTACAAACAGAAAACAAACTGATGACAAACAGGCGAGAAAAACAGATGACAAACTGACGACAAGCAGACCAGAAAAACAGATGACAAACAGGTTAGACAAACAGGTCAGGCAAACAGTTCAGACAATCAGATGATAAGCAGGCCAGACAAACAGACGACAACCTGACAACAAACAGGTCAGACAAACAGACGACAAACAGGCCAGGCAAACAGACGACAAACAGGTCAGACATACAGACAAACAGACGACAAACAGGCCAGACAAATAGACGAGAAAATTACTACAAAGAGGCCAAACTGACGACAAATAGGTCACACAAACAGGCCAGGCAAACAGACGACAAACAGGTCAGACAAACAGATGACAAACAGGTCAGACATACAGACAAACAGACGACAAACAGGCCAGACAAATAGATGAGAAAATTACTATAAAGAGGCCAAACAAACTGACGACAAATAGGTCAGACAAACAGGTCAGGTAAACAGACAACAAACAGAAAAAGAAGACTCAAGTGGATTAGATACAAACTCCTTCTCCTCAGTGTCTGTAATATGTTCAGCATGTGACACAATAATATACAACAAATAATACAACAAGCAAGAGAAATGTTTGTGCTCAACAACTGCTCATATTCTTACCATGCCTAGCTTTGTATAGCTACATATTCATGATTCAACACCATCATTGTTCTCTGGACTTACCTACACATGTCCGGCCCCCCTCCGTCAGTAGCCAACATCATTATGTATCTTGGGACTTCCCCACGCATGTCCGACCCCCTCCTTCTGTAGACAACAGTAGTTCCCAGACTGATGGTACCAGAGGCAGCCTCATTAAACGTCCATCTGAGTTTTCTCCCAGACATTGAATGTCATCCTAACCCCGTGCTTACTCCATGCTGAACCAGCTTCTCCAGGTATAGGTCCTCTGTGTTGCTGCCCTTCCAGAGTCTTCACCAGGACAGCCTCGTCAGCACATAGCACACTTCCATAGGTGCAGCAGCAGCCAGTCTATCATATCCTTGCACACCCTGCACACCCGCAGAACATCCATGATCTGTTCTTGACCTTCAACTGGCTGAGCGAAGTAAGCCACTCCACGTGGAACATACCAGTGTCTATCTGACGTAGCAATGTAGCATGCAAGTATGGTGCAAACATGTGTCAAGCTCCACTACCCTCCAGTCACTGGCAGTCAACCTCCACTTGTGACCCTTTGAAAATAAAGTTTGTTCGTTCGTTCTCATGCTGGAAGTAGTGATAACATACGCCAGACTGTCCTGTAAAAAATGCAGCCCCACACAAGCAGTTTACCTGCACCACAGACTCATACACTTCAATAACATGTGCATGAGCTGTCACTTATCAGCTGTTGCACGGTCACCTCTGTCTCAGCCACTGTCCATTCCCAACACTCTCGGTCCAACATGACCGTCACTCTATGTAAGCTGCCTTGTTGGGTGGCACCATGGACCATCACTCTATGTAAGCTGCCTTGTTGGGTGGCACCATGGATCATCACTCTATGTAAGCTGCCTTGTTGGGTGGCACCATGGACCATCACTCTATGTAAGCTGCCTTGTTGGGTGGCACCATGGACCATCACTCTATGTAAGCTGCCTTGTTGGGTGGCACCATGGATCATCACTCTATGTAAGCTGCCTTGTTGGGTGGCACCATGGATCATCACTCTATGTAAGCTACCTTGTTGGGTGGCACCATGGACCATCACTCTATGTAAGCTGCCTTGTTGGGTGGCACCATGGACCATCACTCTATGTAAGGCTGCCGTGTTGGGTGGCACCATGGATCATCACTCTATGTAAGCTGCCTTGTTGGGTGGCACCATGGACCATCACTCTATGTAAGCTGCCTTGTTGGGTGGCACCATGGACCATCACTCTATGTAAGGCTGCCGTGTTGGGTGGCATCATGGACCATCACTGTATGTAAGCTGCCTTGTTGGGTGTCACCATGGACCATCACTCTATGTAAGCTGCCTTGTTGGGTGGCACCATGGACAATCACTCTATGTAAGCTGCCTTGTTGGGTGGCACCATGGATCATCACTCTATGTAAGAATGCCTTGTTGGGTGGCACCATGGATCATCACTCTATGTAAGCTGCCTTGTTGGGTGGCACCATGGATCATCACTCTATGTAAGATGCCTTGTTGGGTGGCACAATGGATCATCACTCTATGTAAGAATGCCTTGTTGGGTGGCACCATGGATCATCAGTCTATGTAGGAATGCCTTGTTGGGTGGCACCATGGATCATCACTCTATGTAAGCTGCCTTGTTGGGTGGCACCATGGATCATCACTCTATGTAAGCTGCCTTGTTGGGAGGCACCATGGATCATCACTCTATGTAAGCTGCCTTGTTGGGTGGCACCATGAATCATCACTCTATGTAAGCTGCCTTGTTGGGTGGCACCATGGATCATCACTCTATGTACAGCTGCCTTGTTGGGTGGCACCATGGATCATCACTCTATGTACAGCTGCCTTGTTGGGTGGCACCATGGATCATCACTCTATGTACAGCTGCCTTGTTGGGTGGCACCATGGATCATCACTCTATGTACAGCTGCCTTGTTGGGTGGCACCATGGATCATCACTCTATGTAAGCTGCCTTGTTGGGTGGCACCATGGATCATCACTCTATGTAAGCTGCCTTGTTGGGTGGCACCATGGACCATCACTCTATGTAAGAATGCCTTGTTGGATGGCACCATGGATCATCACTCTATGTAAGCTGCCTTGTTGGGAGACATCATGGATCATCACTCTATGTAAGCTGCCTTGTTGGGTGGCACCATGGATCATCACTCTATGTAAGCTGCCTTGTTGGGTGGCACCATGGATCATCACTCTATGTAAGAATGCCTTGTTGGGTGGCACCATAGACCATTCCTATACCTACATTATCTTACCAATTTCACAGACCTGTCTAATGGTATCTCCAGCCTGTGCCATCCAAGAACTGCCTCTCTTCAACCCCGAGTAGTGACCACAAGTCCGTGTCACCTCGTTGTGACCACAAGTCCATTCATCAAGCAGTGACCATAGGTATCACCCTAAGTCTCACACAGAGGATGCTCCTTGTTCACTGTGACCCAAAAGGTACATCTTTGCCCGGAGCACCTTGTGCTTATCATATATAGATGGTGAAGCAAGTATATGTTGCATTCACACAGTGGGTGTGTCCCTTATACAGCACAAAATTACTCTCACTGCCTGACTGTGCATTTGTTCCAGCTTCTCCAGCTGGCTATGCAAAGATGTGCTGATATGTTTACAGATAACCCAATCCAATTATTTATTACACAAGCAGGGTATTCACAGATATTCTCCCAGCCAAAGCAGAAATCTCCCATGCTGAAGCACAGATCTCCCTTTCTGAAGCATAGATTTCCCCTACTGAAGCATAGATCTCCCCTGCTGAAGAATAGATTTCCCCTACTGAAGCATATATCTCCCCTGCTGAAGCAGAGATCTCCCCCTGCTATACCCCATTAGAACCTGTCCCATCCTAGCAAGGCTAGTTATGGAAATACCACAGCTAACAGTTCTCCATCACGAACCAAACATACTCACATAATAAGTCGACATCATCAATACCACATTCTCAATCTGTGCTAAACTCCCACATATACAGCACAGATATATTTCACTGAAATGTCTACGTCCTGATGGTTCCTGATGCCCCTGAGGATATCTCAAGAAGCGTCCCATAATTTCTGCTGTCCAGCCAGGAGTCTGAGAACAGTGACTGTCTTGTACACACTCACAAGGTCACCTACACTGACCTATGACCTCGTGACATAAGCAGAAAAATGTGACCTAACTACACAATGTCACGTGGTATCATAAACAACCGTCTATTTGTAACATGGGCAATAACCTATGATTTCACATCATTGGAAATTATATGTACACAGACATGCAACCATTCATTCAATCACTGGAGACTATATGTCATACATACACTTAAATCATCACTCACATAGTTGGAGATTGTATGTCAAACAACACTTAATCATCACTCACATAGTCGGAGATTGTATGTCATACATACACTTAATCATCACTCACATAGCTGGATATTGTATGTCGAACAAACATTGAATCATCACTACCATAGTCGGAGATTGTATGTCAAACACACACTTAATCATCACTCACATAGTTGGAAATTGTATGTCAAAGACACATGCAATCATCAATCACATATTTGGAGATTTATGTCAAAGAAGCACTCAGTCATCATCAATCACATAGTTGGAGATTGTATGTCAAAGACACATGCAATCATCAATCACATATTTGGAGATTTATGTCAAAGAAGCACTCAGTCATCATCAATCACATAGTTGGAGATTGTATGTCAAAGACACATGCAATCATCAATCACATAATTGGAGATTGTATGTCAAAGACACATGCAATCACCAATCACATAGTTGGAGATTGTATGTCAAAGACACATGCAATCATCAATCACATAGTTGGAGATTTATGTCAAAGACACATGCAATCATCAATCACATTGTTGGAGATTGTATGTCAAAGACACATGCAATCATCAATCACATAGTTGGAGATTGTATGTCAAAGACACATGCAATCATCAATCACATAATTGGAGATTGTATGTCAAAGACACATGCAATCATCAATCACATAGTTGGAGATTGTATGTCAAAGACACATGCAATCATCAATCACATAGTTGGAGATTGTATGTCAAAGACACATGCAATCACCAATCACATAGTTGGAGATTGTATGTCAAAGACACATGCAATCACCAATCACATAGATGGAGATTGTATGTCAAAGACACATGCAATCACCAATCACATAGTTGGAGATTGTATGTCAAAGACACATGCAATCATCAATCACATAGTTGGAGATTGTATGTCAAAGACACATGCAATCATCAATCACATAGTTGGAGATTGTATGTCAAAGACACATGCAATCATCAATCACATAGTTGGAGATTGTATGTCAAAGACACATGCAATCATCAATCACATAGTTGGAGATTGTATGTCAAAGACACATGCAATCATCAATCACATAGTTGGAGATTGTATGTCAAAGACACATGCAATCATCAATCACATAGTTGGAGATTGTACATCAAACACATGCAATCATCATTCACATTGTTGGAGATTGTATGTCAAAGAGGCACTCAGTCATTTTCATCAATCGTGTAGTCAATAATTGCCGGTTTGCCCATACATTCAATGCTGTCAAAGATGTACGACTCGTACACGATGGGAACCTGAAAGAGAAAGTTAACACATGAATACACACAAATCCACCTGTACACAGATCCACCCATCACAGCTTACAATATAGAGTCACAGTAGTATGGTTTAAATCAGTATCAGTGATTCTCAACCGGTAACCAATTTTAGTCTTACTGTGGGGGGGGGGGGGGGGGGGAGGGGGGGGTTAAGATTATTTCAAGATCGCATTAATACAAGAACTGATTACTCGATATTGTACTTCTCACCCTTCTGAAATTCTTTTCATAACGTAAGACACGCAAATCACGTTTTATTTAGACGTCTAGGCTTGTTTTAATAAGTGTTATTAAATCTAGCTTCCATTTTTACATATATTGTGTAGGGGTTGGACGATTTACAGGGGGAAATATGAATGGGGAGGGGGGGGGGGGGGGGGGGTTGGAATGACATTCTGAACATATGGCGAAGGGGTGGATGGGCCAAAAAAGGTTGAGAACCACTGGTATAAATGCTGAAGCCACAAAACTTCATGTTCTCAGCTTTTGTCAACAACTGGGTTCATATTAACTCTTCCAAGTCTGTCAGTCAACATTCATACTTGTCATTTAACTCATAACCTATAACACTGAGCCAAGTCTTGCCTTGTCAGATAACAGCCATGTGCCCTAGTGGTCAGTACTCATGGTCAACGAGCCAGGGGTCAGGGACCAACCCCCAGCAGTAGCAAGCTTCTCACCTGCAGCCAGCACAGGTCTGTTTTCAACCCGTTTCTACCAGCAGAGCCGGAATGTTCTGCCAAGCATCTGGGAAGGAAAGGTGGGCCAAGGAAGTAAATGTGGGTCAGGAAAGGAGAGGTGGGTCAGGGAAGGAAAGGTGGGTCAGGGAAGAAGAGGTGGGTCAGGGAAAGAAAGGTGGGTCAGGGAAGGAGAGGTGGGTCAGGGAAAGAAAGGTGGGTCAGGGAAGAAGAGGTGGGTCAGGGAAAGAAAGATAGGTCAGAGAAGAAAAGGTGGGTCAGGGAAGGAAAGGTGGGACTGATAAGGAAAGGTGGGTCAGTGAAGCAAAGGTGGGTCAGGGAAGGAAAGGTGGGTCAGGGAAGGAAATGTGGGTCTGGTAAAGAAAGATAGGTCAGGGAAGAAAAGGTGGGTCAGGGAAGGAAAGGTAATCATGGAAGGAAAGGTAATCATGGAAGGATATGTACTCCCAATGATCCCACTACATTATGCCATGATAATGAATATGTGAAAACCTAGCACAAGTCAAACACAGCGTCTGCTGTGTGATAACTCTCAGCTTATAACAGTTGTCTGTCTGAGGGTTTTCTGACATCCCTTGTAAACTGATGCTTCTTGATTTCTCAAACTGAGATATAAGCTGACCTACTTGTTGACCTACACACACACACACACACCAATGTGCACCGGTTGAACAGTGGCTATCCCAGCACAACTGGAGATTGGTCACCAAATCTTTCTTCTTATAGTCCGTGCCATGAAGTCTTGGTCATCATGTATATATATATATATCTGTGGTCTGTGTATAATTTCTGACACCGATGTTTCTCCATGCTTTGGGGCCTTGGTGGTCATGTTATCCACAGTCTTCTGTCTCGTGTACTGCCACTCATTTCTGATATGAATGTTCCTCCATGCCTCAAACTGTCCAGCATCTTCTTTCTTGGTCTCCCCTTGCCTCTATTCCCCTCCAACTTTCTCACTGTCACGATGTACTCCAGCCGTCCCCTTCTCATGACATGATCAAAGCGTGTGGACTGTGGTCTCATACCACATCCTGGCTGAGGAACACTTCAGCCTGACATCTCACATGAAATGATATCACTGTGACACTCAATACAGCCACATTATTCCAATTTCTGGTATATGACAGTATTATTAAGCCAGATTTATTCAATGTTCAGATCTGACAGAATGCCAGTAATGGTCTTCTTGATCCTCATATCCACCACACTGGACGCTAGACTCTGGAGTAGACAGCAAGGTCTGCCACTACCAGTAGATGATATTCAGACAATAAATCCACCACACTGGACACTAGACTCTGGAGTAGACAGCAAGCTCTGCCACAACCAGCAGATGATATTCAGACAATAAATCCACCACACTGACGCTAGACTCTGGAGTAGACAGCAAGGTCTGCCACAACCAGCAGATGATATTCAGACAATAAATCCACCACACTGGACACTAGACTCTGGAGTAGACAGCAAGGTCTGCCACAACCAGCAGATGATATTCAGACAATAAATCCACCACACTGGACGCTAGACTCTGGAGTAGACAGCAAGCTCTGCCACTACCAGCAGATGTTATTCAGACAATATTTGTTGAGATCTTAGGAGAAAGACCATTGAACAAGAAGCCAAGGTCTGCCACGACTGGCGGATGTTATTCAGACAATAAATGTTGAGATTCGAGAAGAAAGACCATGTAACTAGATAGAAGAGTACCTATCCACTGTCCCGTCCCTGATGACAATGACCAGCCATGCTTTGTTTATAGTGGCCGACATTTCCTGCTAAATGTAGAGAGAAAGTGGCCAAGCCTGTGCCAGAGTCCACTGTGACAGGAAAACCTGAGAAATCAAGCAAGTTCAACTTACGGATTTCTTGATGGCTTGTTGAACTTTCTCTGACGTGTGATCAGTGCTGTCGTCAGGCACCACCAGGATATCAAAGTTGGCTTTTGTTCCTGTGTGTTCGTAAATATTTGGCAAACGACATTGACATATTCACAATTATTGTGGCATGACAAGTGACAAATATAGCATCCAATACAGTATCCTCATGCTATGTGATATTCAGTGGATGTTGAATGTTAACATTCAGTGAAGGGAGGTTTCTGTTATTCAGTGCAGAGGATTTTAATATTCAGTGGAGATAGTATTTTAATAATCAGCGAATGCTGAATTTTAATATTCAATGGAGCGAGGATTGTAATATTCAGTGGACGTTGAATTTTAATATTCAGTGAACATTCAGTGGAGGCAGGACTATGACAACAGTTACCTCCCTGAACACAATAACAGACAAAAGAGTTATCTCCCTGTGAATTTTATAACATAACCATGGCAACTGACAGTTAGAAAAGCGACATCCACTAGTTAGATTTAAGGAGAATGAAATCCCATCCGTAGAGAGATGCTAAGACTGCCCAAACAGACAGGAGTTTGACATTAATCTCAGGAAGCTGGGACCAGTGCAGATGGAAGACAGGCAGAATGTACAGTGACCTGACTTACACTAACTTGATGTGGTCAAAAACGGGCACACTAACTTTCTTAGTGACTCTCAGTGTCTCCTGGGGGGGGGGGGGGAGGTCACTGCTGAAGCTGTGGAGTTCATGCTTTGTGTTACATTTTCGGCAAGTGGTCCTGCATAAAGAGGCCGAGCCACATGGGATAACACCCAGTGCAATGAAGTCGGTCCTCTCACCTGAACACCTCCCTGTTAAGGGGGACCTTATAGCCCACAGCGCCCTCTGTGCTGTGTTTATGGAGCGAGCACCAGCGGCCTCTGTGCTGTGTTTATGGAGCGGGCACCAGCAGTCTCTGTGTTGGGTTTATGGAGCGGGCACCAGCGGCCTCTGTGCTTCAGTTATGGAGCGGGCACCAGCAATCTCTGTGCTGGGTTTATCGAGCACGCGCTAGCGGTCTCTGTGCTGGGTTTATGGCGCCACAAACCAGACTTCTGCCATATGTCCTGATTGTCTTCGTCTTACAGTCCGTGTGGTGTTGGTGGTTATGTCTGTCCACAGATTTCTGCCTCATGTACTACCAATCTTACAGGCCATGCCGGGTGGCATCGGTGATCATGTCTGTCCACAGCCTTCTGTCTCGTGTACCACCAATCTTCTTATAGCCCAAGTAGTGTGCCGTTGGTGATCATGTCTGTACACAGCCTTCTGTCTTGTGTACCACCAATCTTCTTATAGCCCAAGTCATGTGCCGTTGGTGATCATGTCTGTACACAGCCTTCTGTCTCGTGTATTGCCAATCTTCTTATAGTCCATGCCATGTGGTGTTGGTGATCATGTCTGTACACAGCCTTCTATCTCGTGTATTGCCAATCTTCTTATAGTCCATGCCATGTGGTGTTGGTGATCATGTCTGTACACAGCCTTCTATCTCGTGTATTGCCAATCTTCTTATAGTCCATGCCATGTGGTGTTGGTGATCATGTCTGTACACAGCCTTCTATCTCGTGTATTGCCAATCTTCTTATAGTCCATGCCATGTGGTGTTGGTGATCATGTCTGTACACAGCCTTCTGTCTCGTGTATTGCCAATCTTCTTATAGTCCATGCCGTGTGGCGTTGGTGATCATGTCTGTCTCTTGTGGTGAGAATCATTTCTGATACTCATGTTCCTCCATGCCATGATCTCAAACTGCCCAGCATCGTCTCTCTAGGTTTCCACCAGCTTCTTCACCCCTCAAACTCTCCTGTTGTGTTGACACACTGCAGCTTTCCTTCCATGTCTCATTTGTCCAAAGTAACCAGTTCTATTTGCGAGTGAGCTCATTATACACCAGGTATAAATGGACATCACAAGGCCGGATAAACTGACAGGCCATCTCAGAGCTGGTGGCAGGCAGTGACCGGAGCTGGCACTCAACCCTCCCTCAGATCAAGGATAGCACCAAATCAACTAACAGCAACAACAAGCAACAACAGCATTAACACCAAACAACAACTACAAACAACAATAAACAGCACTGACAAACAGCATCAACAAACAGCAACAACAAACAGCAACAACTGCAACAAACAGCAACAGCAAACAGCAATAACAATCAACAACAATCAACAACAAACAGCCACAACAAACAAAGATAAGAGAAAGTCAGGTCAACGGCTTACCTTTACTTCCACCATGTTTTTCAATCAAAGCAAACAGATTTGCTTGTGTGTCCGATAGTTTCCCAGTCAGGGCAAAGGTCATTCCCTCAAAGATGCTACCCAGAAATAGACAGCACAAACAAATATGTTGACGGTGGACTCTGATGATGGCATCCACAACAACCTGTCATCTGACACTCACACAAACACCTCAACAGGGATGGGGGAGAGGGGGGGGGGGGGGGTCCCCTTGAGCCTGAGGAATTAAGGCCGCCTGGCACGACAGAAAAAAATCCACATCTTACCAAGGATTGGAAGCGGGATTCTCGTTCAGGATTTTTTGCTACTTGGTCAGCCGCTTCTGAGTCTATATGAGGAAACAGTCTCTGGAGATGTCCACAAATTGAGGTGTAAGCTGTGTTCTGTGAGTATATTCAGGTTGACATCTGACGATGGATGAAGGAGAGGCAGGAGAAGGCCGAAGAAGAGGTGGATGAGAAAGATGAGGAGGAGGAGGCTGTCATAACCCATTTCTTTATCTTACAGGATAGGACAGGGATGGCACTGGGGTGTCTTGGACTGGCCTTTGATATCAGAATTAGTTATAGATGACAGCCCTCAAGACATCAATGTTCACACAATCACCATGCTGACATTCTTCACACAATCACCACTGCTGACATTGTTCACACAATCACCACTGCTGACATTGTTCGCAAAAACACCACTGCTGACATTGTTCACACAATCACCACTGCTGACATTGTTCACACAATCACCACTGCTGACATTCTTCACACAATCACCACTGCTGACATTGTCCACACAATCACCACTGCTGACATTGTTCACACAATCACCACTGCTGACATTGTCCACACAATCACCACTGCTGACATTGTCCACACAATCACCACTGCTGACATTGTCCACACAATCACCACTGCTGACATTGTCCACACAATCACCACTGCTGACATTTTTCACACAATCACCACTGCTGACATTGTTCACACAATCACCACTGCTGACATTGTTCACACAATCACCACTGCTGACATTATCCACAAAAACACCACTGCTGACATTGTCCACACAATCACCACTGCTGACGTTGTGCATAAAATTACCACTACTGACATTGTCTAAAATCACCACTGCTGACATTGTGCATAAAATCACCATGCTGACATTCTTCACACAATCACCACTGCTGACATTATTCACACAATCACCACTGCTGACATTATCCACAAAAACACCACTGCTGACATTGTTCACACAATCACCACTGCTGACATTGTTCACACAATCACCACTGCTGACATTGTCCACACAATCACCACTGCTGACATTGTGCATAAAATCACCACTGCTGACATTATCCACAAAAACACCACTGCTGACATTGTCCACACAATCACCACTGCTGACATTGTGCATATAATTACCACTACTGACACTGTGTCTAAAATCACCACTGCTGGCATTGTGCATAAAATCACCACTGCTGACATTGTACAAACAATCGCCACTACTGACTGTCACAAAATGAGCCGGAGGGTTCGCCTCGTGGTCAGGTTTGACACGGGAGACTACACCACTATTTCTAGCCAAAAGTAACCCGGCAGGAATTTCCCGGTCTGGACGGTTCTACCGTGTTCTTGAAGCTCTATTCTGGGAAGGGATTTCCTAGCCCAGCCCGAGAATACTTCACGATACTGCGTTGCAGGTAATTACTGCATGCTTAGCCTGAGAAAAATCGCTACCTGTGGTAAGCAAATTTCTCTGTCTCACAAGTGAACCCAAGGACGACTGTCCTCAGTCGCCAGTTGTGGGTTTGCTGTGGTTGAGCGAAGACGTCTTTTGTTGGCTCCTAGATGTGTCTATATGGACAATAATGGGTCCCGACATTGACTGGAGCAAGGTTCAAAATGTATTTTGTAATGAAGATAAATAGATTTAAGATTATGTTATAACAGTGTCGAAGCGATTGCGCATTCACGCCGACATCGCGCAAAGTTAGGTCATGCTGTTGTGCATTTTTTGTGGGCAAAAGGACTGCCTGCAAAGGACATTCATAAGGAGGCCTTATTAAGTGGGAGATAGCCAAAATCTGGGTGTGGAAAGGAGGGCGTTTAAAACACATCGCCAAAGCGGATCCAATGCACCTGCCGCCATACGATCGCCACTTAAGAAGGTCTCAGGCCCTTTAAAAAAAAAAAAAAAAAAGAGTCTATGCATGACCTAGCTTCACGAAAGTAATAGTTGGATAGCATCGGTGTGGCCGAGTGATCTGATGTGGTTACACCCGTCAGGTGCCGCCGGACGTTGTGGAGTGTTGGGGCAGGGCCGCACGGCACCCCAACCATATCGTATAATACATCTATTGATGGGGGAGATCGAAAGGCGTCAGTCAAGTGCCAGGGTCGGCAGAAGCGTAGAGCGCAGTCCCATGTTCGACCGAGGTGAGGAGGGCCATCTCCGCAATTTCGGGCAGCAGCTGGATTTTCTATTTCTATTTTCCTCCCAACTGTCCTTTACTTATTTAGTCCTTGAGGAGGAACAATATTAGAGAGATATTCTTTCTTCATGAGGGGGGAGGGGACAATGAGAGAGGTAGAACAGAGGAGGCAAATAGCCTTCTAAAATTGAATGTGCTGTACCAGCGAACAGAACCCCCATTCTAAATAATCATGACATCAGGAATGGGTGATAGAACGGAGTTGGAAATTCACCTGCTACATGGACATTGTCCACACAATCACCACTATTGACACTGTGCACACAATCACCACCACTGACATTGTGCAGACAATCACCACCACTTACATCGTGCATACAAGCAACAATCAGTTGTATGTATCAAACATCAGACACTCAGGCAAACACTATATATAAAGAATATTACTGACTTGGATGCATCTTTAGAATACATATGATCCACATAATCATTGGCGTGTTTCATGGCCTGAAAAGAAATCAGTGAAAGGATCTTCTCTACATACAGTACTTTAACATAGTCATGATCAACTGAGTCAGTAAAGGATACTGCCTATATCAATCAATCAAGTGGCATCTTCACAAGGAAGACTGACAGTAAAAATATCCAAGATTTTATGTCCCTCAAAACTGAGGACAATGAACTATTGTGGCATGTGAAGAGACATGAATGTCGTGAAAAGACAACGTGGAAGGAAGTGTGCAGGGGAAGCAGGGAGAGGAGGACTGTCCTAGATGGGTTCAAGATAAGATAGTTCAATGACATGACAGCAACAATGACAGCAGTAAAGACAGGACATTTGGCATGTGAGAGAAATAAAGTTCCAAAGTCTGGTTGTACACTCTGACAGACCACTGGTTGTACACACTGATAGACTGATGGTTGTACAGACTGACAGACTGGTGGTTGTACACACTGACAGACTGATGGTTGTACACTCTGACAGACTGATGGTTGTACACTCTGACAGACTGATGGTTGTACAGACTGATAGACTGATGGTTGTACACACTGACAGACTGCTGGTTGTACAGACTGACAGATTGATGGTTGTACACACTGACAGACTGCTGGTTGTACAGACTGACAGACCACTGGTTGTACAGACTGACAGATTGATGGTTGTACACACTGACAGACCACTGGTTGTACACACTGATAGACTGATGGTTGTACACACTGACAGACTGCTGGTTGTACACTCTGACAGACTGATGGTTGTCCATCTCTTGATGATGTCTTCACTCTTGTCAACCTCTTGTTATCTGAATGCTATCAACTGTTCCCTCCCATAGGTTGTGTTTAAGAGTGCCATGTCTGTTCATTTGGCCAACTTATTTTACTTGCCTTTGCTTGTTTATTTCTGTGATCAATTGTCTTTTCCTGCTCAGCTTCTCTAGAACTTCTATACTTGTGATGTATTTATTTCCATGGAATAGACCTATTCTTCTGTACTTAAGCAAAGACCATAGTTTCCATCTCATTGTATCATACCTGGCAATGAAGAGGCTAACAAACTGGCAAAGTCATGTGAAAGACTAGCTCAGACTCATACAGATGTGATCTATGATGAGGCCAAGAATTTTACAGGAAGCAGATAGGGCTCAAAGTGGACATTAGAGCATTCAGGCCAGCAACAAGATGTTTACAGGAAGCAGATAGGGCTCCAAGTGGACATTAGTGGACATTAGAGCATTCAGGCCAGCAACAAGATGTTTACAGGAAGCAGATAGGGCTCCAAGTGGACATTAGTGGACATTAGAGCATTCAGGCCAGCAACAAGATGTTCACAGGAAGTAGGGATCCAAGTGGACATTAGTGGACATTAGAGCATTCAGGCCAGCAACAAGATGTTCACAGGAAGTAGGGCTCCAAGTGGACATTAGTGGACATTACAGCATTCAGGCCAGCAACAAGATGTTTACAGGAAACAGATAGGGCTCCAAGTGGACATTAATGGACATTAGAGCATTCAGGCCAGCAACAAGATGTTCACAAGAAGTAGGGCTCCATGTGGACATTAGTGGACATTAGAGCATTCAGGCCAGCAAGAAGATGAGCACACCTGAAGAGAAGTGTAAAAGCAGCAATCTTCAGACGCTGCAAGGACATACCGGCTGAGGAACCAGCTGTGGAACAAGATAAGGCTAGGTCATACTGAAGTGTGCAGCCGTGAAACTGGTCAAATGACAGCTAACAATTGCTGCAAATGAGTTCAAAAATATGAGGAATAGAGCCTACACTGACTGCATCTCAGGACATATACATGGGGATGTCAACAACCTCCAGCTGACTGCTGATTGTGCAGATATATTGATGTTAACAAGGGGAGACAAATTCAGGTTAACAAGGGGAGACAAATTCAGGTTAACAAGGGGAGAAAAATTGAGGTTAACAAGGGGAGAAAAATTGAGGTTAACAAGGGGAGACAAATTCAGGTTAACAAGGGGAGACAAATTCAGGTTAACAAGGGGAGATAATGGTGAAGCTCAAAGTTTGACTGATCAACTCTTTCACTGTCCAAGAAAGGTAGACAAGAGGGACACTATCTCAACATGGTTTCACGTGATCTCAACATGGTTCCACATTTTCTCAACATAGTTTCACATGATGTCAACATGATTTCACATTTTCACAACATGGTTTTACATGATCTCAACATGGCTCCACATTTTCTCAACATGATTTCATGTGATCTCAACATAGTTCCACATTTACTGAACATGGTTTCACATTTTCTCAACATGGTTTCACATATCTCAATATGATTTAACATGATCTCAACATGGTTTCACATGATCTCAACATGGTTTCACATGATCTCAACATGGTTTCCCACTGTCTTAACATGGTTTCACATTTTCTCAACACGGTTTCACATGATCTCAACATGGTTTCACATTTTCTCAACATTGTTTCACATTTTCACAACATGGTTTCACACTGTCTCAACATGGTTTCACATTTTCTCAACATGGTTTCACATGCTCTCTACATGGTTTCACATGATCTTGTCATGGTTTCACATGATTTCAACATGGTTTCACACTATCTCAACATGGTTTCACACTATCTCAACATGGTTTCACACTATCTCATCTAAAGATGCAAATAGGAACTTCTAACCACCAGGTACTAAGGCCTGTGTTTTCACTACTGTCCAGATGAAGGATCACATCTCACCTTTGACCCCGGCGGGGTATACGTGAAATCCGCTTTGGCTTCCTTGAAATAGATGATGTAGCAAGGCAGTATGGCTGCAGAGTTGAAGATGACCAGTTCCTTCTTGCACGGGGACATATGAGAGTCATAGCCTTTCATCAGAGGTGCACCCGTGATCAACTTCTTGCATTCATAGACCTAGGACAAACACAGACTCATGACTTGGACATTTAGATGCTTCTCATAGCTAGCCCTGTAACAATTGTATCAACAAACACGGACATTCCATCTGTACATGGACATATAGATGATAGTCCTAGCTATTCCCACAACATTTGTATCACCAAAGGATAACATTATATTTATACATAGACATATGGAGGTTAGCCATAACTATTCTCACAATATTTTGATCACAAAACACTGTAATATTTTATGTAAACATGAATGAGCTGATCCATGGACTGATCCCGTCATAGCGTGTAAGAGAATGCAATGGTTCATAGACTCATCTGCAGTTAGAAAGAGTATGTGATAGGTCACTGACCCAGTTGGAGATAGAAAGATGATGACGGGGTTTACTGGCCCAGTTGTAATAAGAAAATAAGAAAGAGGATGTGATGACTCAATGAGTGAACCTGTTGTAGAATGAAAAACGGGTATAATATCCCAATGAGTGATCCAGTTGTAGAACGGAGGAGGGTATGATGACTCATGAACTGACCATCATGTCACATGAACAAGGGTATGTTTACTCAAAGATTGACCAGGTTGTAACATGGACAAGGATTTCTTTACTCAAAGACTGACCAGGATGTAACATAGACAAGGATGTGTTTACTCAAAGACTGACCAGGATGTAACATGGACAAGGATTTCTTTACTCAAAGACTGACCAGGATGTAACATAGACAAGGATGTGTTTACTCAAAGATTGACCAGGTTGTAACATGGACAAGGATTTCTTTACTCAAAGACTGACCAGGATGTAACATAGACAAGGATGTGTTTACTCAAAGACTGACCAGGATGTAACATGGACAAGGATTTCTTTACTCAAAGACTGACCAGGATGTAACATAGACAAGGATGTGTTTACTCAAAGACTGACCAGAATATAACATGGACAAGGATGTGTTTACTCAAAGACTGACCAGGATGTAACATGGACAAGGATGTGTTTACTCAAAGACTGACCAGGATGTAACATGGACAAGGATGTGTTTACTCAAAGACTGACTAGGATGTAACATAGACAAGGATGTGTTTACTCAAATACTGACCACAAGGTAACATAGACAAGGATGTGTTTACTCAAAGACTGACCACATGGTAACATGGACAAGGATGTGTTTACTCAAAGACTGACCACAAGGTAACATGGACAAGGATGTGTTTACTCAAAGACTGACCACAAGGTAACATGGACAAGGATGTGTTTACTCAAAGACTGACCACAAGGTAACATGGACAAGGATGTGTTTACTCAAAGACTGACCACATGGTAACATGGACAAGGATGTGTTTACTCAAAGACTGACCACAAGGTAACATGGACAAGGATGTGTTTACTCAAAGACTGACCACAAGGTAACATGGACACGGATGTGTTTACTCAAAGACTGACCAGGATGTAATATGGACATGGATGTGTTTACTCAAAGACTGACCACAAGGTAACATGGACAAGAATGTGTTTACTTAAAGACTGACCTTGCCTGGCAGCACCTGGCACAGCATCAGCTTGGAGCCACCTTGTATGTAGGCCATGGAGTATGATGGAAACTCACTGAAGTACACGCCTGCCCCATAAAATCCAGTATCAGTCTTCATTTTAAAATCTGGATCACCTGTGGGAGGAGATGACACAGGATGTAACAATGGGCTGAGTTCTCAACAACCAATCATAGGCTTAGTTCTCAACAACCAACCACAATTAAGGACAACTGTACGCACCAGTCTATGGATATAGTCTCCAGTATATGGGTATAGTCTCCACTACATGGGTATAGTCTCTACTACATAGGTATAGTCTCCACTACATGGGTATAATCTCCAGTACATGTGTATAGTCTCCAATACATGGGTATAGCCTCCACTACATGGATATAGTCTCATCTACACGGGTATAGTCTCCACTACATGGGTATAGTCTCCAGTACATGGGTATAGTCTGCAGTACATGGGTATAGTCTCCAGTACATGGGTATAGTCTCCACTACATGGGTATATGTAACAGAGCACCATCTCTGTTAATAGTTTGAGAGATAGTTTGGGAAATGAATAACTAATAAATGAAGGGCGCACGCATGAGCACTATTGAAAGGGGTTGTTAAGGACGCTCACGCGTGACGCGTGAGGAAAACAGACGGCAGTTCCAACTTGCCCAGTAGATGAACAACAGCTATTTTCAATTTGACTCTACATATTTGTACTTCGATTAATAAACGTTTATCCTTTTGACGGAGGCTTGGACTTATATATTATTTCTATTCAGACTGTTCGTGGATCTGCAACAGTATGAAATGACGCCAGCAACCAGGATTATGACTTACGTTGTCGCGGCCACAATCCACAATTGATCACGGAGGTCATCGCAAAACAATAGATTTCTACTAAAACTCAGAACTTGTTAGAAATCACGGACAATCATGTGGAATTCAACTCAGTCCATTTTTTGAGAAGTAATTTATAGAATTTACAAATCCTTCTGCTGGGCTGCTGCTCGATAAAATCGCCACACCAAAACAACTTATAATTTTCGGAGCTGTGGAACAGAGCTAACATACATATTAGAAGGAATTATTTGATGGAGCTGCTATCGTGGGCTGTTGATCATCGTGTCCTGAAATGAACCGACCATTGCCCTTGGCCGTCACTATGCTCTGAGTTTGACTTGCAGTAAGCGCAACCGTTGATTGACCTTGGCTGCCTGAGGTGAGGTCACTTATTGAACCTGTCGTTATCAACTACAAGAAGTTTGTGGTCAAGGTTCCTACGAGCTGATGTAAAACATGAGTCAATGAATGCCAAGCTCATTTGCTGAGAGACCATGAAGATTGTCATTTCATCGCTTTGAAAATTGTCAGCCGACACCAAACTTTACTCAAACCAAACTCAAGCTTATGAAGTTCGTTATGGAATGCGATTTACTTGCTATGGTTCCTTTGGAAGCTGGGGGGGGGGGGGGGGGGGGCATAATGGTTGCCGTCCTGTTGAAGAGGGGACCTAATTAAGTCGCTTCATTTCTATTAAGCTGTTTCAAGTCGTCTAGAAGTGCCATTTTTTTTCTGGGTGAAGTCGTCTAGATGTGCCCTGTTATCGGGTGAAAAGAAGCCGCAAGTCTGGTGTGCCCAACCATGGGTGAAAGTGAAAGTTCTCCTCGCGCTAGAGAAGCCTGAAATGTCTGAGGATTGACGTAACTACCAGAGATTGCTTTCCGAGCGTCCAAAAATCGACAGGACAACTAGAAGATAAGGTCGTCGTTTGGGGAAATCTAAGAAAGTACAGCCTCCATTATCCTTATATGACATGAACGGTATGTTGATTTTAGGACATTATAATAATTGTGTAATAGTTAAATCGACCTTATTAGAATTTGGCAAAGACGATATCAGGCTAATACAAGATAAAATAATGTGCTGTGTTAGATAAAATTGATTTCTTAATTTGAACGCTTAATCTTTGTAAGAAGAACAGTGAACAGTTGATTACGTCCCTTGTTTATTTTAAATGGGCCTATACAATTGTTGACTAACTTATTATAATTGTGAGTGTGATTATATGAATTGAATAGTAAATTTCAGTATATTTCAGCATGGCAGAAGAACAAGTTGCGTTAACACAGGTGTCAACTGGAGTAGGCACGGTAATAGCTAGACTCAACACAGCAATAAAACAGCAAGGATGTAGGCATGTATATAATTAATTGTTGTAGGATATCGAAGAATTGAAAACTTGATGGATGTTTTTTTTAAGATTTGTTCTTTGAATAACCTTTTTGCAGGGTATGGAATAGTGATAGGAAAGCTGCCTAAGTATTAAAAACAACATATCATAAAGGCGTGGTGAACTAATATGGATATCTTTGATAGGAAGTTAGAACGTGTGACGGAGTTAATGGACAACTTAAGGATGGATGTAGATAGAATTTCGTCCATAATAAAAGTAATAAAGAGACAGACGCTTGAACGAACAGAGTATAAGACAGGTATGAGACGTTTTGAGGTAGACAAGTCCAATAGATGGCAACCGATCAATAGAAACGATAACCAGTGTGGTTACAATTCTAAAGTTATCAACCATATACATATGAAAGCAGATAAGAGTGAGACACAGAGACATATAGGAATTAGTAATGGTCAGAAAAGAAAACAATGGTCGTGGCCTTCAAATAGTGAAAACGCAAGAGCCTTGCAAGAGAACTGGTTTCAGATCAGACAGTTGCGATATTCGGTAGCAAGGTTGAGTAACAGAGAAAGAAACACAGATAAGATTTTGGGTAGTCAGGAGGTATCTTCAGTCTTTAGTGTCAGACAAGAAAGAGAGACACAGACGCAACCAGGCAGTAGTGTGGAAAAGAGTACTCAGACGTCGATTGATAAAGTGACAAAGATTGATAAAGTGACAAAGAGAGACACCGTGGTATTAAAGAGAGACACTGGTACAGAGGTTGGACAACCCAAGACAGAAGACAGGCAGACAAGAACCAAAGATGTTAAAAGACAGGTGAGGAAAAGTATTAGGGAAAGGAATACAAATAGTATGATAGTTAATAGAGGTACGACGACTGGTATGTCAAGTTCCTCAGGTATAGACATTAAATTAATCCCTAAATGGTGTAGAAATGTTAGGTGTGGAAGTTCAGGTTATGGAGAGAATATTTCCACCTCTACCGCATATTATAGTAAATACCGCACTGCTGAGACAACTATAGATACTGATGATTCAGGGAACGAGAGGATTGCACTACGAGCAGATCCTGACTCGAAGTGTGATGTTTCCCCATACGGTGTGGTTGCTAGTAGACAGACAGACAGAATTTTAGTTGGTGACTCTTTAGAACAAGATACCAGTATATATGACAGAAAAGTAGTGAAGGCTAGGAGACGAATACCAAGAGAGAGAGAAAAAGATACTTCCAAAAAGAAAGATGTTTGCCTAGTAGAAAGTAGAACACGAGAACAGCAGAAGGCTGAAGCGTCGCTGGACAAAGCTAGAAGTCTCATGAAGTCGATAAGACCATGGTTATATTTAAATAAGAATTAACTAATACGTGAAGAGTGGATATTTTGTTGGTTGGAGTAATTCAAGTTTGATGAGGCTCAAATTTCGACTCAAATGTGGTGTTGCTGTGGAAAATGGTAGAGAATCACTACAAGTAATGTGTGATGTCGAGAACTGATGTATTGCATAGGTTATTTTGAGGGATAAAGGAGTCATAGAATAGTCACCGATAGGATAGTGCGACTGAAAATAGCATGAAGAAGTAAATCATTGTTATGAAGTGATGAGGAGGTTAAGATAGGGTGAGTGAGTAGTTGACTGTCGGAGTGGTTTGACGTGGAGAATTAAGTAGGACGGAGAGTAGTAGGATTATGATGATTGAGAATGAAATAAGAAAGCAGTTGAACTGTGAAAGTCCTGTTGAGTATTGAAGTAATTCGTCTGGTTATGCGTTGTCCGTACGTGAGTATAAGTGTAGACAAACAGGTGTTCGTCGCGCTGAGTGAAGCAGGAGTGAGGTTTTGAGACGCCGTCTAAGTGGAGTACATGGATAAAATGTTGTCAAGCGATTGGTAATAGTTGCACGTTTGATATATCTTGTGTCACTGTGTGTGGAAGTAATCGACACGCTTAGACTGTGGTGAGTAATTGTTAGAATGTTGAATTAGTGTCTAACTTGTTGTTTTTTTTTTGTAGAAGTAATAATACGAGAATAATGGTGAGATGAGAATGAGTTTGTTTGTACACAATGGTCAATGCATATGAGAAGTATAAATACGAGCGCCGTGCGAATATGCGAAG
Source organism: Cepaea hortensis (assembly GCA_963921405.1). Lineage (NCBI taxonomy): Eukaryota > Metazoa > Mollusca > Gastropoda > Stylommatophora > Helicidae > Cepaea > Cepaea hortensis. Next base: position 103,764,854 of record OY992890.1, read on the forward strand.
AGTGGCTGATGAATGACGCTGATAAAACGTGGAGGATAGAGTAACTGAGTATGCGAAAATTGAGAGGTGGAAAGAAGATGGTTGGAAATTTGTGATGTCTTTTGTTTAGAATGTCTGACGTTAGACAGAATTAATGAAAATTTTATGACAGGCTGACGGAAAGAGAGTTAACATTTTGAATGATGTTTCATAAAACAGATTTAGTAGTGTTGGCAGAGACATGTCGAAGCAAGAATGCCTGATACAGAGAATTGAGAGAATATGGTTTGCCCAGTCGAAGTGAGATTTCTCGTTACTCATGTGCGGTGTTGTTTATTGTTTCTGAAAGAGTCCCGATAAATAGGAGTAAGCAAGAGAAGGAGAGAATGTGATTATAAATAGAGCACTAAAGACTGTGTTCCGATAAGTGTGACTGGTTTGACTATCATTGCGGTATGAGAACGCTAGGAGAGAGTGGAGGATAGTTTAGAGTTGTTGTGGTGAGATGTTAGAAAGTACTGATACAGGAGGTTAATTGCGTCGGGTAGACGAGAGACTTAAAATTAGAATTAGTTATCGACAAATATAGTAGATAGATGTATTGGTGAGGTCTATAGTAAATAGACAAATTTTTTGGTGGTTGTAGCATTGTGGAGATACCGTAGTTAACGGTAATGCTTAAGAAGTTGTGATAATTCTTGGTGCAAATCTAGAGGAAACAACTAGTGTGCCGAGCCACGGGTTCTATTAGTAGTACTAGACTGGTAGTACATTGGGATAGCCGCCACAATAGTAGTAGGTGAAGTGATTTGAGCTGTAGCTTACAGCAGTTGTTTAGGTTTATATTGCAAATATTGTGATATATTAGGAGTTAGTTTGTAAAAGATAGAATGTTGCGAGGGGAGATAATCAACGTTTGACTTCCAGAAAAAGGTACGGTCATTTGTTGAGTAATGATTTTGGTTGAGGAGAACAAATATTGTTCTGAATTATGATGAGAATATAGTCTGTAGGTAACAGAGATAAATATATTAATGCAGGGTAATAATTAGCCTAGCATTGAGTTGTTTTTTTTTAATGTTGTAAGAGTAGCGGGATAGACATAACTTGACCAATGTTGTTTAGCTACTATAAGCAATTGGTTTTAATTTAATATGTATCATGAATGGTATGTTATATTATTTTTCTTTACTTGATTTGCTCCTGTAAAATGATTGCCATTTGATTATTAGAATAGGATTGTTGTGTTTTCAGTCTTTTATGTGTATAACACCAGTTCGTAAAAGAGACTGGTGTTGTTATATAGCACTAAGTAATTTTCTATGCTGATTAAGTTGATGTTTGTTTCATTTTGTGGGGATATATGAAAACATATTTAAATATCAAGGGGGGGGGGGGGGGATATTGTTCTGTTCTGATTGTATCTTTGATTATTCATGAATTATGCCGTTATTTAAGTTTGCCTTGTTTGAACATTGGTTACTTGATCAGTTAATTTCAAATTATTAGTTATAATGATTCTGTTTTTTTAATTGAGTTGCCGTTGACCATCCTGAAAAATAATTACTTTTCAGTAAAATTGTTTTTCTTTTGACATTTAATTGGGTGAAGTTGTAAAACAGAAACTAGTTCATAGAGTCCTTGGGAGTTCTGGATACATATTTACGTTCAGAAGATGTGGGACAAGTTTAAAACATGGATTTAGTGCCATGATGTAATGGAAATTTAATAAGCAACACGAGATTGAGATTGCTGGGTTGTAGAACTGGGTAAAGTGCTGCACCAGACAGCGTGAAGACAAATAGTAAAACATGAATTGAATGCCATGTTTTAGTCCTGTAGATATCACTACAAGACTTGGGGGATTAAACCTGTGGAAGGTTTATAAAGGGAAGTAAGTATGTTCATAATAAAGGGACATTGTCAGTTGTGGAGTGCTGTGGTCACAGCGAACATAGATTAAATGACATGGGTTTTGGGGGTCCGTGATATATGGACTGAGATAGAATAACGTTAATTGCAAGCAGTGATAGGGTCACAGACATGAGTCCAGTGGCGGTATATTGTTGCTGTTGATAACGGCATAAATTGACAAGTAGAGGTTTTAGGAGATATGCCCATAATAAATGGACATTAGTGGATTGGTTATGTTAGGTAATGTTTATAATGTTGTTTTGAGTGATAGGGCCCATAATGGACCTTTTGATTGGTGTACTGTCTGTAATGTATAGACATTTAAGAGTGAAAAATATTTTTGCTGGGTGATGCTTGATGCTGAAATTGTGAAACTGACATAATAAGTGGTATAATCGAACGGTGGAATTGTTTTAGACTTTATTACATAAAGTCTCAGGTAACATAGGGGGGTAAGTATGACTGTGGTTTTTGTAAGGAAGAGTTCTAGTTCTTTGACTTTCCGGTGCGCACCGATTCTTTGTCTTTCTATCGTGTGCGAGTGTTCTCAGGTTGGTTGAAAGTGGAGAATTAGTAATGTTGAGGTAATACTGTTAGTGATGACAATAGGGAGTTTGAGGTAGTATCAGAAGAGTACGGCGTTTTAAATTTTTGAGATCGCGATGAAAAGGTTTAAACGAATTGCTTATGAAGAGAAGAAGAAGTAGTATTTTGAAAAGGTACACATATATGTTGTGATGTGTTGTAATGCAGAAATATTATGATGTATTTTTTTTTTTATGAAACCTTGTGGGCTCAGAAACGAAGAAGAAGTATCACAGAAAATAGCAGTTAGCTATAAGAGACAAGTGGAGAATTTGACTTGAAGGAGTAGAGATAAAGTTCAGAGGGGGTTAGTTTGTTAGTTTAAGATGAGTTGGAGAAATAATATTGGGTTAAGGTTTTAGTGAGGGAAAGCATAATTGGTTTAAGTAGGTTAGGGAATTAAGACTATTTAAGAAAAGTCTTTTTAAAGAAAAGGAGGATTGTAACAGAGCACCATCTCTGTTAATAGTTTGAGAGATAGTTTGGGAAATGAATAACTAATAAATGAAGGGCGCACGCGTGAGCACTATTGAAAGGGGTTGTTAAGGACGCTCACGCGTGACGCGTGAGGAAAACAGACGGCAGTTCCAACTTGCCCAGTAGATGAACAACAGCTATTTTCAATTTGACTCTACATATTTGTACTTCGATTAATAAACGTTTATCCTTTTGACGGAGGCTTGGACTTATATATTATTTCTATTCAGACTGTTCGTGGATCTGCAACATATAGTCTCCAGTACATGGGTATAGCCTCCAATACATGGGTATAGTCTCCAGTACATGGGTATTGCCTCCAGTACATGGATATAGTCTCATCTACATGGGTTTAGCCTCCACTACATGGGTATAGTCTCCAGTACATGGGTATAGTCTCCACTACATGGGTATAGTCTCCAGTACATGGGTATAGCCTCCAGTACATGTGTATATTCTCCTTCTCCAATACATGGTTATAGTCTCCAATACATGGGTATAGTCTCCACTACATGGGTATAGCCTCCAGTACATGGGTATAGTCTCATCTACATGGGTATAGACTCCACTACATGGGTATAGTCTCCAGTACATGAGTATAGCCTCCACTACATGGGTATAGTCTCCAGTACATGGGTATAGCCTCCAGTACATGTGTATATTCTCCTTCTCCAATATATGGTTATAGTCTCCACTACATGGGTATAGTCTCCAGTACATGGGTATAGTCTCTACTACATTGGTATAGCCTCCACTACATGGGTATAGTCTCCAGTACATGGGTATAGCCTCCACTACATGGGTATAGCCTCCACTACATGGGTATAGCCTCCACTACATGGGTACAGTCTCCAGTACATGTGTATATTCTCCTTCTCCAATATATGGTTATAGTCTCCAATACATGTGTATAGTCTCCACTACATGCGTCTAGCCTCTACTACATGGATATAGCCTCCACAACATGGGTATAGTCTCCAGTACATGGGTATAGCCTCCACTACATGGGTATAGCCTCCACTACATGGGTATAGTCTCCAGTATATGGGTATAGTCTCCAGTACATGGGTATTGTCTCCAGTACATGGGTATAGCCTCCAGTACATGTGTATATTTTCCTTCTCCAATACATGGTTATAGTCTCCAGTACATGGGTATAGTCTCCAGTACATGGGTATAGTCTCCAGTACATGGGTATTGTCTCCAGTACATGGGTATAGCCTCCACTACATGGGTATAGCCTCCACAACATGGGTATAGTCTCCAGTACATGGGTATAGCCTCCACTACATGGGTATAGTCTCCAGTACATGGGTATAGCCTCCACTACATGGGTATAGCCTCCACTACATGGGTATAGTCTCCAGTACATGGGTATAGCCTCCACTACATGGGTATAGTCTCCAGTACATGGGTATAGTCTCCAGTACATGGGTATAGCCTCCACTACATGGGTATAGTCTCCAGTACATGGGTATAGCCTCCAGTATATGGGTATAGCCTCCACTATATGGGTATAGCCTCCACTACATGGGTATAGCTTCCACTACATGGGTATAGTCTCCAGTACATGTGTATAGCCTCCACTACATGGGTATAGTCTCCAGTACATGGGTATAGTCTTCAGTACATGGGTATAGTCTCCAGTACATGTGTATAGCCTCCACTACATGGGTATAGCCTCCAGTACATGTGTATAGCCTCCACTACATGGGTATAGTCTCCACTACATGGGTATAGTCTCCACTACATGGGTATAGCCTCCACTACATGGGTATAGTCTCCAGTACATGTGTATAGTCTCCACTACATGGGTATAGTCTCCACTACATGGGTATAGCCTCCACTACATGGGTATAGTCTCCAGTACATGGGTATAGCCTCCCCTACATGGGTATAGTCTCCAGTACATGGGTATAGCCTCCACTACATGGGTATAGTCTCCACTACATGTGTATAGCCTCCACTACATGGGTATAGCCTCCACTACATGGGTATAGCCTCCAGTACATGTGTATAGCCTCCACTACATGTGTATAGCCTCCACTACATGTGTATAGTCTCCAGTACATGGGTATAGCCTCCACTACATGGGTATAGCCTCCAGTACATGGGTATAGCCTCCACTACATGGGTATAGCCTCCAGTACATGTTGTATAGCCTCCACTACATGGGTATAGTCTCCACTACATGGGTATAGCCTCCACTACATGGGTATAGTCTCCAGTACATGTGTATAGCTTCCACTACATGGGTATAGTCTCCACTACATGGGTATAGTCTCCAGTACATGGGTATAGCCTCCACTACATGGGTATAGCCTCCACTACATGGGTATAGTCTCCACTACATGGGTATAGTTTCCACTACATGGGTATAGCCTCCACTACATGGGTATAGTCTCCAGTACATGTGTATAGTCTCCACTACATGGGTATAGTCTCCACTACATGGGTATAGTCTCCAGTTCATGGGTATAGTCTCCAGTACATGGGTATAGCCTCCACTACATGGGTATAGTCTCCACTACATGGGTATAGCCTCCACTACATGGATATAGTCTCCAGTACATGTGTATAGCCTCCACTACATGGGTATAGCCTCCAGTACATGGGTATAGCCTCCACTACATGGGTATAGCCTCCACTACATGGGTATAGCCTCCACTACATGGGTATAGCCTCCAGTACATGGGTATAGCCTCCAGTACATATTTATAGTCTCCACTACATGGGTATAGTCTCCTCTACATGGGTATAGTCTCCAGTACATGGGTATAGCCTCCACTACATGGGTATAGTCTCCAGTACATGGGTATAGCTTCCACTACATAGGTATAGTCTCCAGTACATTGGTATAGCCTCCAGTACATGTGTATATTCTCCTTCTCCAATACATGGTTATAGTCTCCACTACATGGGTATAGTCTCCACTACATGGGTATAGTCTATAGTATTTGGTACAGTCTCCAGTACCCAGGTATAGTTTCTACTACATAAGTTCAGTCTCTATAATCTCCAGTACTAAGGTTAGAGATCCCAGTACCTGTATTTGAGTATACTGAAAGTTATGAATGATTGCCTTACACAAAGACAGAAGAAACCAACCTGGTGTTTTGAAGCCCTGCTCACAAATTGGTTTGATATTTGCTTCACTGGTGCCGTGAAAGCCCAGGACAGGGTAGGACAGATCTTCACTTCTCTTCTTCAACTTTTTCTGATACTCCCTGTAAATATAGACGTGCTCACGTCATGCGTCTCCATGCAAGTGTGATCTGGTGTGCCCACACACATACACACCATGAGGTACATCTAACTACATTGGCACCTTGCCGTCTTGACAGACGATAGTTTGTGCTTTAAAAAGGTATAATAACTTTTAACTATGGCGGTAGCGAGTGTGACTGATAAGGCCAATTTGCGCTGTAAATGTCCGTTCACAGTGGGTGCATGTGAACACGTGGTCATTTCCACCATCATGCACCATCTTACGTCTCAAACGCTTGGTGTGTGACTTTTCTGCAATAATTTTCTCCTTTGTCTTTATTCCATTTCTGATATTTGCCCTCCATGCAACACGTTCAGCGGCGACTTGCTCCCAATGTGCATTATCAATGCCTGTATCAATCATGTCCCGCTTACACACATCTTTGTATCGTAGTAGAGGCCGACCCTGAGATCTCTTACCCATCTGTAATTCACCAAAAAAGATATCCTTTGGTATTCTACCATCATCCATCCGCCTAAGATGTCCTATCCATCTAAGTCTACGAAGACTGAGCATGGAATAAACTGTCACACAACCTGATCTTTCCAATACTTCAGTATTTGTGATTTTGTCTTGCCACTTAATACCAAGAATTCTTCGCAGACACCGCATATGAAAGCTGTTTAAATTGTTCTCTTGGTGTGAGTAAGTTGTCCAGGTTTCACTGCCATAGAGAAGAGTACTAAGGACACAGGCTTGATAGACAAGGACTTTTGTTTTGGCAGTAAGCTTCCTGTTCTCCCAGACTCTTTTTCTTAACCTGTTCATTGTTGTTGCTGCCTTACCAATCCGGATGTTGATTTCCTGATCTAGGGATAATTTGCTATTTACCACCGATCCTAGATATGTAAAATGGTCTACTATCTCTAGTTCGGCGTCGTCAATAAAGATTGATGGTACCCCATGTGCACCTTGTGACATAATCTGTGTCTTCTTTTTGCTAATTGTTAAACCAAATTCAGAACAAGCATTGGAGAATGCAGATAGTATGGGTATAGCCTCCACTACATGGGTATAGCCTCCACTACATGGGTATAGCCTCCAGTACATGGGTATAGCCTCCAGTACATGGGTATAGCCTCCAGTACATATTTATAGTCTCCACTACATGGGTATAGTCTCCTCTACATGGGTATACATGTATGTGTATGTACCCATGGGCATACATCTAACTACAACATGGTATAAACATTATCCTTGATGTGCCAACTTTTATCTTGTGGAGCAGGGTCAGTCAGATCACAGACAGTATTGGTGCAAGCAATCAGATGATATGTGGTATAGCAATCATTCTGACTGCCTCTGTTTTATAGTGGCAGTAAGAATGAAGCTGCATATCTTCAGATACCTCCATTCCACTCCTCATGTCCTACATGTTATACTCCACATTCCAGGAGTACAACTACCACTCACACCTACCACACATTGAGTGTGCCCAGTGTACAACTATCACTCACACCTACCACACACTGAGTGTGCCCAGTGTACAACTATCACTCACACCTACCACACACTGAGTGTGCCCAGTTGTCAACTATCACTCACACCTACCACACATTGAGTGTGCCCAGTGTACAACTATCACTCACACCTACCACACACTGAGTGTGCCCAGTTGTCAACTATCACTCACATCTACCACACATTGAGTGTGCCCAGTGTACAACTATCACTCACACCTACCACACATTGAGTGTGTCCAGTGTACAACTATCACTCACACCTACCACACATTGAGTGTGCCCAGTGTACAACTATCACTCACACCTACCACACATTAAGTGTGGACTGGTACAACTATCACTATCAGAAATATGGTTTCTGAGGAAAATGCAGAGAATATCATGGACAGACAGAAAAACCAATGAACAAGTCCTTCAAGAAACGAATGAAGATTGTAAACTGATTAGAGACATTAGACGGAGACAGTCAAAATTATTTGGGCATGTTATGAGAAGAAATGAATTGGAGAACTTGGTGACAACTGGCAAGATCGAAGGGAAGAGACCAAGGGGAAGACCGAGAAGTAAATACCTGGATGGCTTGGCCACATGACATGATTGAGACAGAAACACGGAGCTGATCCACAACTCTGGTGATCAAATAAGATGGCAAAACATGACCGCCCACGCTCATCAGCATGGCACATGATGGATGGATTGATGGATGTGTAGGTCGCCATTTCAAGAAAGTAATCACCAAAAACACCATGTGTGGGTCACCATTTCAAGAATACAATCAACAAAAACACCATGTGTGGGTCACCATTTCAATAATACAACCACCAAAAACACCATGTGTGGGTCACCATTTCAAGAATACAATCAAGAAAAACACCATGTGTGGGTCACCATTTCAAGAATACAATCACCAAAAACACCATGTGTGGGTCACCATTTCAAGAATACAACCACCAAAAACACCATGTGTGGGTCACCATTTCAAGAATACAATCAACAAAACCACCATGTGTGGGTCACCATTTCAAGAATACAATCAACAAAAACACCATGTGTGGGTCACCACTTCAAGAATACAATCAAGAAAACCACCATGTGTGGATCACCATTTCAAGAATACAATCAACAAAAACACCATGTGTGGGTCACCATTTCAAGAATACAATCACCAAAAACACCATGTGTGGGTCACCATTTCAAGAATACAACCACCAAAAACACCATGTGTGGGTCACCATTTCAAGAATACAATCAACAAAACCACCATGTGTGGGTCACCATTTCAAGAATACAATCAAGAAAAACACCATGTGTGGGTCACCATTTCAATAATACAATCAACAAAAACACCATGTGTGGGTCACCATTTCAATAATACAACCACCAAAAACACCATGTGTGGGTCACCATTTCAAGAATACAATCAACAAAAACACCATGTGTGGGTCACCATTTCAAGAATACAATCACCAAAACACCATGTGTGGGTCACCATTTCAAGAATACAACCACCAAAAACACCATGTGTGGGTCACCATTTCAAGAATACAATCAACAAAACCACCATGTGTGGGTCACCATTTCAAGAATACAATCAAGAAAAACACCATGTGTGGGTCACCATTTCAAGAATACAATCAAGAAAAACACCATGTGTGGGTCACCATTTCAAGAATACAATCAACAAAAACACCATGTGTGGGTCACCATTTCAATAATACAACCACCAAAAACACCATGTGTGGGTCACCATTTCAAGAATACAATCAACAAAAACACCATGTGTGGGTCACCATTTCAAGAATACAATCACCAAAAACACCATGTGTGGGTCACCATTTCAAGAATACAACCACCAAAAACACCATGTGTGGGTCACCATTTCAAGAATACAATCAACAAAAACACCATGTGTGGGTCACCATTTCAAGAATACAATCACCAAAAACACCATGTGTGGGTCACCATTTCAAGAATACAATCACCAAAAACACCATGTGTGGGTCACCATTTCAAGAATACAATCACCAAAAACACCATGTGTGGGTCACCATTTCAAGAATACAACCACCAAAAACACCATGTGTGGGTCACCATTTCAAGAATACAATCAACAAAAACACCATGTGTGGGTCACCATTTCAAGAATACAATCACCAAAAACACCATGTGTGGGTCACCATTTCAAGAATACAATCACCAAAAACACCATGTGTGGGTCACCATTTCAAGAATACAATCACCAAAAACACCATGTGTGGGTCACCATTTCAAGAATACAATCACCAAAAACACCATGTGTGGGTCACCATTTCAAGAATACAATCACCAAAAACACCATGTGTGGGTCACCATTTCAAGAATACAACCACCAAAAACACCATGTGTGGGTCACCATTTCAAGAATACAATCACCAAAAACACCATGTGTGGGTCACCATTTCAAGAATACAATCAACAAAAACAGAAGATCTTGCCTTCACCAGTTAGTTTGTTGCATATTCCAAATTGCCCACAGCTGTGTTTCCAACGTGGTATGCGGGATTACGAACTGTGTTCGTAAGCCCTTCACCACAATTAAACAAAGTAAATAAGTAAGAAGAATAACCTGAGACATAACTGAATCTCTTGACAAGAATAACCTGAGACATACCTGAATCTCTTGACAAGATGTGGTGTGACTACATACTCCACTTTTGTGACATGTGTTCTGGTAAAGATTCAGATAATAAAATAATATATAATAACAACATCATCAACAAACGCCATAGATATAACTTTCTAATGGACAAACATCAAGTATATGTTAGCAAACACCACAGATATAACTTTCTAATGGGCAAACATCAAGTATATGTTAGCAAACACCACAGATATAACTTTGATTGATTGATTGATTGATTGATTCAGGAACCGACATCACAGCATTCAGGACATTCCCATAAGCGCTCCGTCCCCATCTTCAGCAGCCAGCGAAAGAGTTCCAACACTAATAGTTCCAGTAGCAATCTGATTATATGCCCGTCTCGCCTTCGGCCAGATCCCCTCGTCACACCTCGTTGTCTCATTCTTACCAGACCATGGTGCTCCATCTGCTCCTCCGAGGTGTACACGTGCTCCCACAAGGCCGCAACCACGTCTGCCCTGTCATGCATCAATACTCCACCAAATTTTGCAGAGCCAGCCAATCTGTCCTCCTGTTCATTCCCCAGCACACCGGCATGCCCAGGAGAAAAGATCCAGGTGATGCTTACTACCCATGACCTCCGAAGCGAAGCAAGCCACTCTGCACGAAGCCTACCTGTTCTCACCCTTCTCAGCATGCTTTCTGAGTCAGTTACAATCACAATGTGTATATGTATCGTGTTTTCTATCCAGCGGAAAGCTGCACTGACCGCCTCCACCTCCATTCTTAAGCTAGATGTAGTGTTATCATACACCAGGCTCTCCTGCACCAAACGCCGACCATTAGTTTTTGCCAAGAACCCCCAGGCACTTCTCCTACCTCTCAACACTGACCCATCCGTGTAGATAATCACATCACCCGGGCGAGAATTTTCCTGAATTAGTTGCTGAATTTCCACTTCCGTGGCCCCTGCTGGCCACTCCCGGCTCAATGTTATTACAAGTCTGACTGCACGGCTGGCACTCTGACCCACTCCTCTCCTCGCCTGATGTTCTCCAAGGGGCACACCTGTCTGATCGTATCCTCCGCCTGAGCCATCCATGATTTCCCTCTTATCAGTCTCTGACCCTTAACTACGTCCAGCGCCTCATGCAACGGGTGATCTGTGTCTGCAGCTACTCTGAGGTATGCCTTCGCTTGCATCACCTTGTGCCTACTAGCAACAGTAGGCAGACCAAGAATGTAACGCATACACACTACTGGAGTGTCTCTGGTGCATCCCAGAATGACCCGCATCGCTTCATTCTGTATGCGCTCTAATTTCACCAGCTGACTCTTTGAGACAGTAAGAATTCCTAGTCCATAATCAATCACCGAGAGGATCAAGTGCTGGTATAGTGTGAAGAGCATTCTCTGCTCTGTGTCCATTGCAGCCATAGTTTTAAGTGCATTGAGTCCCTTTTGAGATCTTGTCACAACCGTCTCCACATGGTCCTTGAAGAACAGACTCCTGTCAAATGTGATTCCCAGATACTTCAGTTTGTTCTCTCTGTTGACGCTTCTACGAACTATCGTGAGGCTTGGGGTATCATCTCTCACAATCCTGTTGTCCAGAGAGCACCACAACACCGCCGCCTTTTCCGGGTTGATGACAGCACTCATTTCAGTGCACCAGTCAATCACTTTGTCCACTGTCACCTGTAGCTTCTGGGCTGTTTGATCCCTATTTCTCCCCTGCCTGTATGCAAGAATATCATCTGCAAATGTTAGAATCCTTCCAACCCCTGGTGCTTCTAGGTATGCAATCTTGCTCGTATACACATTAAAGAGCACCGGTAAGATTGCAGATCCCTGTGGCAGTCCCGGGGTTAAAATATGTGGCTCTGAGGTCCATGCGCCTAGACGGAGAGCAACTTGACGAGAATGCAGGACGGCTGCTATCCAGTTCACCAACCAGGGATTGACCCCCTTCTCCATAAGTGCGGTCATCAAAATATCATAGCGAACTCTATTGTATGCATCTTCGAGATCAAGCGCTGCCGCCATCGTTTCCTGTCTACTCTGGAACCCCTCATAAACGTCAAAGGCAAAGGTGGCTGCATTTGACCAGGTATTTTTTCCTGGCCTGTAGCTCCCCAGGCCTCTTGGAAGAAGCTTCCCCCTTTCCAAAAAATCCTGCAGCTTAACAGCGACTATCTTATCTAAAACCTTCCCAAATGTATTTTGAAGGGTGATGATCCTAAAGCCGCCAAGCTTTGAATGATCCTTGTATGGTTTTGGGAGAGGGATGAGATAGCTATGCAGCCAATCCCGCGGTACTGACGCAGATATAACTTTGTAATGGGCAAACATCAAGTATATGTTAGCAAACACCACAGATATAACTTTGTAATGGACAAACATCAAGTATATGTTAGCAAACACCACAGATATAACTTTGTAATGGGCAAACATCAAGTATATGTTAGCAAACACCACAGATATAACTTTGTAATGGGCAAACATCAAGAATATGTAAGCAAACACCACAGATATAACTTTGTAATGGGCAAACATCAAGTATATAATGTTAACAAACACCACAGATATAACTTTGTAATGGGCAAATATCAAGTTTATGTTAGCAAACACCACAGATATAACTTTGTAATGGGCAAACATCAAGTATATAATGTTAACAAACACCACAGATATAACTTTGTAATGGGCAAACATCAAGTATATGTTAGCAAACACCACAGATATAACTTTGTAATGGGCAAACATCAATTATATATGTTAACAAACACCACAGATATAACTTTGTAAAGGGCAAATATCAAGTATATGTTAGCAAACACCACAGATATAACTTTGTAATGGGCAAACATCAAGTATATGTTAGCAAACACCACAGATATAACTTTGTAATGGGCAAACATCAAGTATATGTTAGCAAACACCACAGATATAACTTTATAATGGGCAAACATCAAGTATATAATGTTAACAAACACCACAGATATAACTTTGTAATGGGCAAATATCAAGTATATGTTATCAAACACCACACATATAACAATGTTATCAGAAAATGCAATCAACATGTTTCTAGTTGATGATGCTTATTTAAATGTTCAGAATGACATTTTACGATGAAGAAGATCTCACTGTTGATGAGACTAGAAGGAGTAAACATCAATGGCACAAATGAATAGACCAGAATGATGTGTGATATCATTGACATATGATATTATTGATGAGTGATATAATTGACACATGACATCATTCGTAAATAATGGTGCTATTGAATAGACCAGAATGACGTGTGATATAGTGAGTGACATAGTGAGTGATGAATGAGTGATTTAGAAACACTGACTTTCTAGCACAATCACCAGTCATGAGTCTGTAGAACTGGGACTCTGCCAATCGGAAGTGAATCTGACTGGCCGATCCCTCCTTGTAGGCTCGTTCTGGTAACAAAGTGAAGTAGGTTGTCTGTGTCTTCTTCATGGCCTCCTCCTCCCCTTCAAGCATCAGTAGTCCACTGTTCATCTGTAAACATTGTCGAGTCATTGTTTTATATATATAATTACAGAAACATAGACAGATATGTGCGACCTTTAGTGGACAATGTAGATGCAGATGTGCGACCATGGACCAATATGACAGGCATGTTCGACTACTGCGACGTATGTCAAATGACTGGAAGACTGAAATGGTAGGAAAAATGTGTACAACATTTTAATGTATAGGGAGGTAAGTGCCATATGGCGCACGTCAAAAATAGAGATTTAGGAAGAACTGAAATTACAAGTACGGCACGGAAAGTGAACGCACACACGTAAATATTGGAAACGGGACGTCATAGGAAAACAGACGGCGAAGATCATCCATGAAGAAAGGACGGGACGAACTAAGATCATATCAGCAAGATCATGAGAGGCTAACTATTAAATGCTCAACATCTAGAATATACAACTAAGGGATAGAATGAAGAACAATTTGAAGATATACACAGAGAACTAAAAGAGGGATTTGGGCACGAAACACGGATCAACAACTCAAACAATGACAGATTAACTACAAACATGCAGGAATTGGTGCCTGTACGAACAGAGGGACCAACAACTCAAACAATGACAGATTAGCTACAAACATGCAGGAATTGGTGCCTGTACGAACAGAGGGACCAACAACTCAAACAATGACAGATTAGCTACAAACATGCAGGAATTGGTGCCTGTACGAACAGAGGGACCAACAACTCAAACAATGACAGATTAGCTACAAACATGCAGGAATTGGTGCCTGTACGAACAGAGGGACCAACAACTCAAACAATGACAGATTAGCTACAAACATGCAGGAATTGGTGCCTGTATGAACAGAGGGACCAACAACTCAAACAATGACAGATTAGCTACAAACATGCAGGAATTGGTGTCTGCACAGACAGAGAGACCTACAACTCAAACAATGACAGATTAGCTACAAACATGCAGGAATTGGTGCCTGTACGAACAGAGGGACCAACAACTCAAACAATGACAGATTAGCTACAAACATGCAGGAATTGGTGTCTGCACAGACAGAGAGACCAACAACTCAAACAATGACAGATTAGCTACAAACATGCAGGAATTGGTGCCTGTACGAACAGAGGGACCAACAACTCAAACAATGACAGATTAGCTACAAACATGCAGGAATTGGTGTCTGCACAGACAGAGAGACCTACAACTCAAACAATGACAGATTAGCTACAAACATGCAGGAATTGGTGCCTGTACGAACAGAGGGACCAACAACTCAAACAATGACAGATTAGCTACAAACATGCAGGAATTGGTGCCTGTACGAACAGAGGGACCAACAACTCAAACAATGACAGATTAGCTACAAACATGCAGGAATTGGTGGTTCCAGAGGTGCAGACATGTCAATAGCACTGGACATACACTGAGAAACCCTGCTGATTGTATACCTAGAAAATTCTCCTCTTGAACCCATGGGTCAAAGAAACAGATGCAAATGTATCAACACATGAAGGAGAAAACAGAGGCCAATGAATAATATGCACAGGATATGGAGAGAGCTGCAGGAGAGAGCAAAGAGACAGAGGGCTTGGAGGGAGTGGCTGAGGGTTTTTGTGCCATGTGGAGAAATTCTAACAGTAGATGTTACGTGGATTGGTGAATAGTTTAGTTTAGTTTAGTTTAGTCGATGGATCAACATCACGGCACACAGGTGCAACCCATAAGTGCTCCGTTTTCCTCCTAACTCAAATCTGAGTCTGGAGAAACTCAGCTCAGTGCACTAACTCCATAGCACCGGCAAGGATCCTGAAAATACTTAGGGTAGATTTTTAACTCGAAATTTTACCCGGGCAGCGCCATTTGGCTATTCTTTTTCGATTTCCAACTGCCAAGGGATTTTTTACGTGCGCAAGAATACACACGGGCGTCCGATGTCACTACCCAGAGACCAGGGGAAATTGATTACTAGAAGTCCATGTGAAAAAATCCTGGCATCACCGGGGCTTGAACCCGGGACCTCCAGCACTCGAGGCGGACACCATACCTTGAGACCACGCAGCTCCCCCCAAATTGGTGAATGAGGTGAAAAACCAAACAACAATATTAATTAATGAGATGGGTTATGCTGTTCCCAGTATGGTACTCTGATATAATACTTCCATTCAAATATCAATACCCAGATCAAAATCATACAAACAACTCATGAAAATATTTGATGTATTTCAACGCGAGAAACTTTCAAACACGCTGAAAGAATGGCATGCATACACATATATCAATTCTCCTCCCTCCTCAGAAAAGTTAACAGTTAGTTAGTTAGTTAGTCGACAGATCATCCTCATTGCACATCGAACCATTCAGTCCATAAGTGCTCGGATCCCCTCCTCAGCAAATCCTGCAGCTTGTAGCGGCCAACGACGCCAGTTCTATGTTGGTTTATCAATCTTTTTCGGCTTCCTGCGTAGTGTTCTTGTTTGGCCACCCCTCTTTTAATTTGCTGTTCTCGCAGTCTGGCCATGGTTGTAGATTCACAGTCATCACTTGGTTCTCACAAAAGTCTTACTTCTCGTAGAGCATTCAGAATGTCAGCCTGGTCCATGGCGTGGCCGCCCTCTACCGTAGCCTCACCTGCGAGCTCGTCAGCCCGCTCATTTCCTTGTACTCCCGCATGCCCTAGAAAAGTTAACAGAAAAGTTAACAGAAAAGACAGAAAAGACAACAGAGACGACAACAGAAAAGACAACAGAAAAGTTATCAGAGAAGACAACGGAAAAGACAACAGAAAAGTTAAGAGAGAAGACAACAGAACAGTTAACAGAGAAGACAACAGAAAAGGTCACAGAAAAGACAACAGAAAAGACAACAAACAAACTGGCGAGCTGACCTGTTTCTGCAGATGCTCAACTTCCCTACATTTATCCTGAACAATTTTCTGGGCCTTATCTAACTCTTGCTGAAGTTTTGTCTTTTCTTCAAAAGCACGCTTGATCAAATCTGCGCGCTCTTTGTCTGTCAACTGGGAGAATCTCTTCACAAGAGACAAGTCTTTGCTGAGAATATCTGCTTTCTTGCTGACTTTTCCTGATGGTTTCTGTATGAAGACAAGAAGGAGAGAGCATAGTGTTTTGTGTAGCTACAGCCATATTTGAGATTCAATGTGGTTAAATGTCTCGTGGAAAGGGAACCAGCTGTGGGTGTGTGGTATGTTAGGCCCATCAAATTTTGTAGATGTGAGTGCATGAAGGAATGTGTGTTCACTGGAATGTGGGCATTTCTCTCCATTAACTCCACATTGGTTCACTGGAATGTGAGCAGTTCTCTCCATTAACTCCACATTGGTTCACTGGAATGTGGGTAGTTCTCTCCAATAACTCCACATTGGTTCACTGGAATGTGGGTAGTTCTCTCCATTAACTCCACAGTGGTTCACTGGAATGTGAGTAGTTCTCTCCATTAACTCCACATTGGTTCACTGGAATGTGGGCAGTTCTCTCCATTAACTCCACACTGGTTCACTGGAATGTGGGCAGTTCTCTCCATTAACTCCACATTGGTTCACTGGAATGTGAGTAGTTCTCTCCATTAACTCCACACTGGTTCACTGGAATGTGGGCAGTTCTCTCCATTAACTCCACACTGGTTCACTGGAATGTGGGCAGTTCTCTCCATTAACTCCACACTGGTTCACTGGAATGTGGGCATTTCTCTCCATTAACTCCACATTGGTTCACTGGAATGTGAGCAGTTCTCTCCATTAACTCCACATTGGTTCACTGGAATGTGAGTAGTTCTCTCCAATAACTCCACATTGGTTCACTGGAATGTGGGTAGTTCTCTCCATTAACTCCACACTGGTTCACTGGAATGTGAGTAGTTCTCTCCATTAACTCCACATTGGTTCACTGGAATGTGAGTAGTTCTCTCCAATAACTCCACACTGGTTCACTGGAATGTGGGTAGTTCTCTCCATTAACTCCACACTGGTTCACTGGAATGTGAGTAGTTCTCTCCAATAACTCCACACTGGTTCACTGGAATGTGGGTAGTTCTCTCCAT
This sequence comes from Cepaea hortensis, assembly GCA_963921405.1. Taxonomy (NCBI): domain Eukaryota; kingdom Metazoa; phylum Mollusca; class Gastropoda; order Stylommatophora; family Helicidae; genus Cepaea; species Cepaea hortensis. Next base: position 103,782,740 of record OY992890.1, read on the forward strand.
TAACTCCACACTGGTTAACTGGAATGTGAGTAGTTCTCTCCATTAACTCCACACTGGTTCACTGGAATGTGAGCAGTTCTCTCCATTAACTCCACATTGGTTCACTGGAATGTGAGTAGTTCTCTCCATTAACTCCACACTGGTTCACTGGAATGTGGGTAGTTCTCTCCATTAACTCCACACTGGTTCACTGGAATGTGAGTAGTTCTCTCCATTAACTCCACACTGGTTCACTGGAATGTGAGCAGTTCTCTCCATTAACTCCACATTGGTTCACTGGAATGTGGGGAGTTCTCTCCTTTAACTCCACATTGGTTCACTGGAATGTGAGCAGTTCTCTCCATTAACTCCACATTGGTTCACTGGAATGTGAGCAGTTCTCTCCATTAACTCCACATTGGTTCACTGGAATGTGGGCAGTTCTCTCCATTAACTCCACAGTGGTTCACTGGAATGTGGGCAGTTCTCTCCATTAACTCCACATTGGTTCAGTGGAATGTAGGCAGTTCTCTCCATTAACTCCACAGTGGTTCACTGGAATGTGGGCAGTTCTCTCCATTAACTCCACATTGGTTCAGTGGAATGTGGGCAGTTCTCTCCATTAACTCCACAGTGGTTCACTGGAATGTGGGCAGTTCTCTCCATTACCTCTACATTGGTTCACTGGAATGTGGGCAGTTCTCTCCATTAACTCCACATTGGTTCAGTGGAATGTAGGCAGTTCTCTCCATTAACTCCACAGTGGTTCACTGGAATGTGGGCAGTTCTCTCCATTAACTCCACAATGGTTCACTGGAATGTGTCTAGTTCTCTCCATTAACTCCACACTGGTTCAGTGGAATGTAGGCAGTTCTCTCCATTAACTCCACATTGGTTCACTGGAATGTGGGCAGTTCTCTCCATTAACTCCACATTGGTTCACTGGAATGTAGGCAGTTCTCTCCATTAACTCTACATTGGTTCACTGGAATGTGGGCAGTTCTCTCCAATAACTCCACATTGGTTCAGTGGAATGTAGGCAGTTCTCTCCATTAACTCCACAGTGGTTCACTGGAATGTGGGCAGTTCTCTCCATTAACTCCACAATGGTTCACTGGAATGTGTCTTGTTCTCTCCATTAACTCCACACTGGTTCAGTGGAATGTAGGCAGTTCTCTCCATTAACTCCACATTGGTTCACTGGAATGTGGGCAGTTCTCTCCATTAACTCCACATTGGTTCACTAGAATGTGAGCAGTTCCCTCCATTAACTCTACATTGGTTCACTGGAATGTGGGCAGTTCTCTCTATTACCTCTACATTGGTTCACTGGAATGTGTCTAGTTCTCTCCATTAACTCCACATTGGTTCACTGGAATGTGCGCAGTTCTCTCCAATAACTCCACATTGGTTCACTGGAATGTATCTAGTTCCCTCAATTAACTACTCATTGGTTCACTGGAATGTGTCTAGTTCTCTCAATTAACTACTCATTGGTTCACTGGAATGTGTCTAGTTCTGTCCATTAACTCTACATTGGTTCACTGGTGTGTGGGTAGTTCTTTCCATGAGCTCTACATTGGTTCACTGGTGTGTGGGTAGTTCTCTCCAATAACTTCAGATTGGTTCACTGGAATGTTCGCAGTTCTCTCCAATAACTCCACATTGGTTCACTGGAATGTGGGTAGTTCTCTCCATGAGCTCCACATTGGTTCACTGGTGTGTGGGTAGTTCTTTCCATGAGCTCCACATTGGGTAATTTGTCATACTATTCTAGTCATTCTTTTCTGTGCAAAGACCATATGTAATTAAAGTCTGCAGTTTAATTAGCAAACAAATTTAAATCTATAACATGGAAACATCTATTACCTCTCCTTCATCAGAGTCATAAACGTCAGTATCATTTCCTCCATCGCTGGCAGCAAGTGAAGTATGGGACATGGGGTGAGAGAATTCAGCAAAGTGGAGCAGGTTTTTCCTGTAGCAGTTGGCCCCATACATGCAGGGAGGCAGCTTGGTACTACTGCTGCCACATTTGGCAGGCTTCACTGCAGTGCTGGCGGAGGCTGCACTTAAACCCGCACTGCTGGTACTGCCACCTACACCCACGCTGCTGGTACTGCCACCTACACCCACGCTGCTGGTACTGCCACTGATACTACTACCAGTGCTGTCAATGCCGCAGTTGTGTGAAAATTCTTTAAAATGTTGTGGATTTTTCCGGTAACATCTAGCTCCGTAGGGACATTCTGGCAAACCTTTAGTAGATAGTTTCTGTTTCTTAGCTGGGGATGCTCCATCAGCCATAGTTCACTAGAAAATGAGGGAGAGATTGTCAGTCACAATGACTATGTTATGTGATTACAAAATGAGGGAGAGATTGTTAGTCACAATGACTATGTTATATGATTACAAAATGAGGGAGAGATTGTTAGTCACAATGACTATGTTATATGATTACAAAATAAGGGAGAGATTGTTAGTCACAATGACTATGTTATGTGATTACAAAATAAGGGAGAGATTGTTAGTCACAATGACTATGTTATGTGATTACAAAATGATGCAGAAATTGTCAGTCACAATGACTATGTTATATGATTACAAAATGAGGGAGAGATTGTTAGTCACAATGACTATGTTATATGATTATAAAATGAGGGAGAGATTGTTAGTCACAATGACTATGTTATATGATTACAAAATGAGGGAGAGATTGTTAGTCACAATGACTATGTTATATGATTACAAAATGAGGGAGAGATTGTTAGTCACAATGACTATGTTATATGATTACAAAATGAGGGAGAGATTGTCAGTCACAATGACTATGTTATATGATTACAAAATAAGGGAGAGATTGTTAGTCACAATGACTATGTTATGTGATTACAAAATGAGGGAGAGATTGTTAGTCACAATGACTATGTTATATAATTACAAAATGAGGGAGAGATTGTTAGTCACAATGACTATGTTATATGATTACAAAATGAGGGAGAGATTGTTAGTCACAATGACTATGTTATATGATTACAAAATGAGGGAGAGATTGTTAGTCACAATGACTATGTTATATGATTACAAAATGAGGGAGAGATTGTTAGTCACAATGACTATGTTATATGATTACAAAATGAGGGAGAGATTGTTAGTCACAATGACTATGTTATATGATTACAAAATGAGGGAGAGATTGTTAGTCACAATGACTATGTTATATGATTACAAAATGAGGGAGAGATTGTCAGTCACAATGACTATGTTATGTGATTACAAAATGAGTCAAAACAACATCAAAAGTAGCAAATCATGTAAGGGACCTTGAGTTGCCTCAGACATATCATGTCAGCCCCATACTTGTACTGGTACAGCAGGTGATGTGGCCACAGATATATGGTGTCATACTTGTACAGGTACAGCAGGTGATGTGGCCACAGATATATGGTGTCATACTTGTACCAGTACAGCAGGTGATGTGGCCACAGATATATGGTGTCATACTTGTACCAGTACAGCAGGTGATGTGGCCACAGATATATGGTGTCATACTTGTACAGGTACAGCAGGTGGTGTGGCCACATATATATGGTGTCATACTTGTACCAGTACAGCAGGTGGTGTGGCCAGATATATTGTGTCATACTTGTACAGGTACAGCAGGTGATGTTACCACAGATATATGGTGTCATACTTGTACAGATACAGCAGGTGATGTGGCCAGATATATGGTGTCATACTTGTACAGGTACAGCAGGTGATGTTACCACAGATATATGGTGTCATACTTGTACAGCAGGTGATGTTACCACAGATATATGGTGTCATACTTGTACAGGTACAGCAGGTGGTGTGGCCACAGATATATGGTGTCATACTTGTACAGGTACAGCAGGTGGTGTGGCCACAGATATATGGTGTCATACTTGTACAGGTACAGCAGGTGATGTGGCCAGATATATTGTGTCATACTTGTACTGGTACAGCAGGTGATGTGGCCACAGATATATGGTGTCATACTTGTACAGGTACAGCAGGTGATGTGGCCAGATATATTGTGTCATACTTGTACTGGTACAGCAGGTGATGTGGCCACAGATATATGGTGTCATACTTGTACAGGTACAGCAGGTGATGTGGCCACAGATATATGGTGTCATACTTGTACCAGTACAGCAGGTGATGTGGCCACAGATATATGGTGTCATACTTGTACCAGTACAGCAGGTGATGTGACCACAGATATATGGTGTCATACTTGTACAGGTACAGCAGGTGATGTGGCCAGATATATTGTGTCATACTTGTACAGGTACAGCAGGTGATGTTACCACAGATATATGGTGTCATACTTGTACAGGTACAGCAGGTGATGTGGCCAGATATATGGTGTCATACTTGTACAGGTACAGCAGGTGATGTTACCACAGATATATGGTGTCATACTTGTACAGCAGGTGATGTTACCACAGATATATGGTGTCATACTTGTACAGCAGGTGATGTTACCACATATATATTGTGTCATACTTGTACAGGTACAGCAGGTGATGTGGCCACAGATATATGGTGTCATACTTGTACAGGTACAGCAGGTGATGTGGCCAGATATATGGTGTCATACTTGTACAGGTACAGCAGGTGATGTGGCCACAGATATATGGTGTCATACTTGTACAGGTACAGCAGGTGGTGTGGCCACAGATATATGGTGTCATACTTGTACAGGTACAGCAGGTGATGTGGCCACAGATATATGGTGTCATACTTGTACAGGTACAGCAGGTGATGTTACCACAGATATATGGTGTCATACTTGTACAGGTACAGCAGGTGATGTGACCACAGATATATGGTGTCATACTTGTACAGGTACAGCAGGTGATGTGGCCACAGAAGGCACTCACTTGTACCTCCCAGGACATCTGTAGTGCCAATGTTAGTCTGGGTCAGCCATGGAGCTCAGGTCAATTAGACTACCCCACCTTGATGGAGATTCAAACACAAGACCACTGGACCAGCAGGCAAGCATGCTAGCCACCATGCTACTGCAGCTTCCACCAACACAGTGTATAACCTAAATGTCAAGTTACCACTGATATATAGCTGATCATGTGACAGGAAGTGTGATGTAGAGCTGATCATGTGACAGGAAGTGTGATGTAGAGCTGATCATGTGACAGGAAGTGTGATGTAGAGCTGATCATGTGACAAGTATGGTGTATAGTTCATGATGTGACAAGGAGTATGATGTATAGTTGACCATGTGACAATTAGTGTGGTATAACTGATCATGTGACAAGAAGTGTGGTGTAGAGCTTATCAGGTGACAAGTATGGTGTATAACTGATTATGTGACAAGTAGTGTGGTGTATAGCTGATCATGTGACAGGAAGTGTAGCGTAGAGCTGATCATGTGACAAGAACTGTGGTATAGCTGAGCATGTGACAGGAAGTGTGGTGTAGCTGATCATGTGACAGGACGTGTGGCATAGAGCTGATCATGTGATACACATGCTGATTTACTTCAACAATGAGAGGATGTTGTGTGACCTTCCAGGCTGGGGGTTTCAATGGTCAGGACAGTGACAGGGCTAATGGGCAGCTGCTATTGGATCACACCATACGGAATGTGACAAGAGCTGTCAAGGCCGCTGTGTTGATGGCAGAACCAAACAAACATTGAAATGAGGGAAGTCTGCATACTAATTTGATGATATTCATAATAATCATCATCTTCCAAATTTGCAGTCAATCGTCATGGGGAGAAATAGTTGACATTTCAGTGCCTGATGGGTGACACTGGATAGTGTCATTCCGTGTGATTGTACAGTGTCTTTAGTGTCATTAATCCACTTTTTTTCTCAGGTTTTCTCTTGCTCTCATACCCCTGTATCTTCTTTAATGTAGTGCCAGTCCTGATAGTTGATGGTGTTACATTCTACATGTGCCTTTCAATATATGTCACACAAGGTGTTGATCCCACTGTCTGTCTGATAACATCATTTCTTCTTTGGTCTCGGACAGTAAAGTTGGCAGTTCACCTCAAGTATCTCATCTCACAGGAGTTGATTTTGCATAAGTGTGATTTGGATAAAGTCTAAGGCTGAGACTGGTTGCCCAGGGTTGGTGTGAATATGCTGTTTATTATCTGTTGTTGTTGTGCTTGGGATGATGTTGATTCCTATTATTTATATTGTATATACTTCTCCTTCATGATGTCAAAGTGCCTAGCATCGTCTTTCTCATCTTGCCCATTAAACATATGGTAGTAAAGATTACTTTTGCATGGCTTAACGCCCATTAAACATATGGTAGTAAAGATTCTTTTTATTGCCTTTAGGTCCATTAGACATATGGTAGTAAAGATTCTTTTTATTGCCTTTAGGTCCATTAGACATATGGTAGTAAAGATTCCTTTTATTGCCTTTAGGTCCATTAGACATATAGTAGTAAAGATTCCTTTTATTGACTTTAGGGCATGTGAAAGTGTCCTTTACTGTACTTACTGAAAAGGTGAAGGCAGGTGGCCCCAAACAGATAGAGCCTTTGGGGTTTGAAGTGACAGGCCGTCACACACCCTGGGTCATGACATATGACATGGGGTGGTCACTTCCCCTGCTCATCACCTGTCTTAGAAAACTCTGAAAGTCGTCCGCTCCCCACTTTATGAGGCTGAGTCCGCCCCAGGGCCCCACAGTGAATCCTGGCTCTGCTAGGAAGTGAACCGGAACAGTCTTGGCAGGCAAACATACTAACAACTACGCCACTGAGTTGGACAATATCACTAAATATAAAGTAGTACCTAGTTTCTACGGATTCGAGTCCTCGACGTTGCTGATCAAATAACTTACTTGTTATTATTACTTTAACATAATGATATACCTGTTACTACACTTCCTACTTCTGTGTAGCCTACGGTACACAGTATTGAATAAATGAAACCAAAAATGAAAGCACGGCCACTAGCAGGAGGATACAAATGTTCCCGGAATTAGCACAACTTGAGACAAGGTTGTCCAGTCTTGTTGAGAACGTCCAGCCTTGACAAGAACAGTCAGCTTTGATAAGATGACGTCCAGCCTTGAGAAGAACGTCCAGCTGTAATCAGATGACGTCCAGCCTGGCCTGCCCGTGTGCCACCGCCCGCCTCTAGCCCTGTCGTCTGCTGCCGACTGCCACAATTGTAAACTTCACTTCGGAGATTTCTGGGCCTGCTCCGCGAAGTCGCTCCCATCTCTCTGTGCTGGTAGTCATACGTCATGCCATGGGGGGTCTGCACGGCTGAATGGGTAATAGCGCTCATTCTTAAACTTCCGGTGTGTTGATGGCGAGTTAGCGGGTTCAACACTCACACCTGTCAATTGGACTAAAATGTTGCCGTCTCGTCCTTGACTTGGGGACGTAAATTACAAGTACCTCAGAAGTCGGAGTGGGTTTGCCCGATGGCGAGGGACACTGGTAGTTAGGAGTCAGTCTCCTGGTCTAGGGTTTACACGACTTTCTCCGTAAGCCCGTAAACACTCGTGAGTAACGTGACATTGCGCGAGAATCTGTAGCGGTTCTCTCCGCGTCGGTAACTTAGGGGTATGTGAGCCGGTCGTTCAGAAAGCAATGGAAAACTACTGAGCGTAATCTTGCCAAGAAATCAACAATCAGCTGAAAGATGCTGCTGTTGACAGCGATGTCCTGTAAAGGATATGGGAACAAACAAACAAACAAATCCACAGGCCAGGGCACTACAAGAAGTAGCACGTGTGTCGACAACGCTGGAGTTCAAAGCCGGCAAACGCACACAGAAACCTTTGATGTGGTTAGTCAAGATGTGTCGCCCGCGTTCATTGTCCGCCAACAGAGGAGAATACAAGCCACAGATTCCTGCCTGCAGCCAGCCCTACACTATCACACCACAGATTCCTGCCTGCAGCCAGCCCTACACTATCACACCACAGATTCCTGCCTGCAGCCAGCCCTACACTATCACACCACAGATTCCTGCCTGCAGCCAGCCCTACACTATCACACCACAGATTCCTGCCTGCAGCCAGCCCTACACTATCACACCACAGATTCCTGCCTGCAGCCAGCCCTACACTATCACACCACAGATTCCTGCCTGCAGCCAGCCCTACACTATCACACCACAGATTCCTGCCTGCAGCCAGCCCTACACTATCACACCACAGATTCCTGCCTGCAGCCAGCCCTACACTATCACACCACAGATTCCTGCCTGCAGCCAGCCCTACACTATCACACCACAGATTCCTGCCTGCAGCCAGCCCTACACTATCACACCACAGATTCCTGCCTGCAGCCAGCCCTACACTATCACACCACAGATTCCTGCCTGCAGCCAGCCCTACACTATCACACCACAGATTCCTGCCTGCAGCCAGCCCTACACTATCACACCACAGATTCCTGCCTGCAGCCAGCCCTACACTATCACACCACAGATTTCTGCCTGAAGCCAGCCCTACACTATCACACCACAGATTCCTGCCTGCAGCCAGCCCTACACTATCACACCACAGATTCCTGCCTGCAGCCAGCCCTACACTATCACACTACAGATTCCTGCCTGCAGCCAGCCCTACACTATCACACCACAGATTCCTGCCTGCAGCCAGCCCTACACTATCACACCACAGATTCCTGCCTGCAGCCAGCACTACACCGTGTGATGGCCTCTATGACACCACAGACCTCCACTCCTGGACCTGCCTGTCAAGGTTGATTCCCACTGCATTCCGGCGACATATGCCAGGCAATAAATTGTGCAACCTATTGTTTGAGTCTTCGTTATTTACTATGTCCAAATGTACAATCAATACAGAAACTGTTGGAGATAATTGCAGTTAATCTGCATCGTGGAGACAGCACTTGGCGTAATTATGAATTTATTGCCTGGCCTGTTGTAGTTGTGTGTGTGTGCGTGAGTGCGTGTGCGTGTGTGTGTGTGTGTGGGGGGGGGGTATAGACCCTCCCCGTTTGTTAGGGCGACATTTGACAATGAGGAGAATATTGCCAAATAGCATCATCATAATTAAGTGGTTTGTTGAACAGCTGTAAATCTGTCGATAGAGGTGACGACAGGTGGTACAGCGAGGATATCACATTGTCTGACAGACATGATCATAAAGTCTGCACAATCTGTAATCACAATACTGTAAGTGAACCATAAACATCTAATATATGAGGACACAATAAGTACTAAACATCTATTATATGAGTAAACAATAGGCACTAAACATCTCTGTCAATTATAAACCAAAGGTACAGGCGTGGTGGTGTCGGTGGGTCTAGGTATTTGCCTGGCAGGCCGGTGTCATGGGTTCCGAACCGAATGGACACAGATTTTCAGACTTGACCTGGGCTCTCAGATAGACCCAACCTAAAATGGGTCGCATGTCCTGCAGAGGACGTTGCAATCAACTCCAACATGTATTATCTGTTTGTTATTGTTTACGCAATTTTACGTTCAATAGTTTGGCATTGCTGTCTGAACGGCCGACGCCTCATACCATCGAAATCCACGCAAAACACCCTGCTTCCACATCGCCCGTGACTGACTCCGAACCCTGGACTCGGTGTGTCAGAGGGTTGTGAATCCCCTAAGACACCGACGCTAAAATGGGTCACAGGAAACATCGTGAGAAGTGAAAGCAGCCGGCCTGGTATTGACCACGCCCCCCTCCACCCCTGGAGTACCGACTGATGTAGACAAATGTGTGCCTAGCACCATATATTCACTCTCACTGGGGAGTGTGAAAGGGTCCGTGCTCTTTTCTAACACAGCTGACGATGTCCATGGCACTGACACATTCTCTTCTTTCTGGGACCCCTTGTCATTTAAGTTCACAGATATCTGACTCATCTCGAACGAAATTGAAAGATATTAAGCCTGTACTATAACCTGGTATTTCCTGCTTGTCATTACTTGATCGGTCTAACATAATCCGATTGCATGAGCTTCGCGGAGTCGATTGAAACCAGCCGGGTACAACGATCATCCATAGGCTGGTGTTTGCAAGTTTTAAAATATGTGTCACAGAATTAGTGAGGTCATAGTCTGATACAGTAGTCGCCACTACCTGCTTTCTGTTAGCGCCGAATGTTGGGCTCGCCAAACCTTACACCCCACATTGTGCCAACGACATCGGGCGGAGAATCGCAACTGGGAGTGTGCAAACCTTATCCTGGTGAGAGGAAAGGCACCCTAAGACTAAATGTCATGGCAGAGCAAGCCAGGCTCTAAGCCTTAGTCGGCAACTGGTCAAGGGTCGAAGCTCCGACAGGCGTACCGGACAGTTAAGGCATTGCTTTGCTGATCTGGCAGCTTGTCTTGTTCCAGATGTATTGGTGTTACCTTTCCTCTGAAGTAAACTAGAAAGGCCAAGAGAGGGATCTTGCTGCATGGCCAACGCATGGTCTCTACAATTCAGCCCAGGTTTCGTGCTATGGAGAGATTATTATGTTTTTAAAGCACAATAGCTATCGTCTGTCACGACGGCAAGGAGCCAGCATACGTCGCAGAAGGCAGTGGGCATGCGGCTTGTCTCAGCAATTAATACAGTCATGGACAGTTGAAGTGATCGCATCCAGATGCCTAAAATGTCAAATATCCTCACTCCTAAGAATATGATGGCACCTGAAGTGCACCTTAGATTTCAATGTTTGTATTGTCTAGTGCAGTGTTTCCCACGCCCGTGTGTTGCCGGGGCCTATACGGGGGGAGCAAAGAATAGTAACACTGTTGCCTACCATGCACGTCGTAAGAGGCTACTAAGGAGGCTATGGTTCCGTCGCCCTGCTACTGAGTGAGTGCGTGGCGCGACACTGTGAGTTGTGAATTTCACGTGGAATGCTTTTGCATCTGTCCGCAGTTGTTTTTCGCGTGAACTGCATGTTCGGAACGATGACGGCCGGTTGTTGCTGGATTGACTGGTTTGCCTTTTCGGTTCACGGGTGAATTTTCAGGAGACTCCTGGGAGTTGTTGCTGTAGTTATGGAGTTCGTGCTCGGTCAATGTAGTCTTTCTGGTGACTGCCGTTTTCATCGACGATGAACTGTATTTTTCGTGGAGGACTTTTGTGTTGGCATTCTGGCGGCGGCATTATGCACAGTATACCTGTGCGGGCTGTTGGCTTGCCGACACCCCTGTCTATTCCATTGTTCACATGGGGCAGTGAGGAGCATTTTGTGATATTCACTGGCACAGGAACGGAGCAATATGGGGACGACCCGTTGCCATGAAGTTGGAACCGCGACTAACTAACTAACTAACTAGTGTTTCCCAACGTGGGGCCCACGCCCCACAGGGGGGCAATTCGATTGTTAAGGGGGGAAATTCGAAAATGGAAGAAATCGGCTGGATATAACAAAACGGGCAGACTTGAGACTGAAGTTAACTAAATTAGAACCTGAGATAAAATCTCTTTGCAGCAAGCATCAAGCGCAAGAATCTCAGTAAATTTAAATAATTACTAATAATTAAAATAATATACAAAAATCTTTCCTTAAAATTATTTTGTACTTGAATTTCAGTTCTCCATTATATGTTTTAAAAATTTACTTACTGTGTTTGCTCAATTTCCTAGTGATTTCTTCCTAACACCTATCGGTCATTTGGCTAGGGTTTGCTCCTCTCCCCCCAATAGTGCACCTGGTCTGGTCGGGGGCCGGGATCATCAAATAAAAATCCATCACATATCTTCACCTTAGATGTGGGCCTGGTGGACCACTGTGGGCAATAGCTCACAGTGAGACTAAGGGTCCACACAAAACAAAGCGGAGGCGGGGGAATAAGTTTTTCTGGGGTAACCGCCCAAAAAAAAAAAAAAAAATTCACCCGACACACAGGGATGCGGGACCTGGGTGGGGTGGGGGGGGGGGGGGGGTGGGGGTCTGGCCCCTCTGGGAACCGTGAGCCCTTCTAAAATAAAAATTTCAAGTTTCTTTAGTGAGTATTTACATTTTTGAATATTAAAAATGATGCATATGTTGGTGGGGGGGGGGGGGGTATAAGAATTTTAGAAAGGCTTAGGTGGGGCAAAGCACAAAAAAGGTTGGGAAACACTGGTGTGTACTTTAGTCTCTACTTCTATCAGCGCCAAATAATCAAATAATGCATGTTTGTTTATTTATGGATGTCGTAGTGGCCTCTAAGGGTTCCCCAACTGATATTTCCATTTTCAACCCAGGAAGAGATAGGGACTCACATCTGTTGTTGTTGTTGTTGTTGTTGTTGTTGTTGTTGTTGTTTTGTTGTTGTTGTTGTTGTTTTGTTGTTGTTGTTGTTGTTGTTGTTGTTGTTGTTGTTGTTGTTGTTGTTGTTGTTGTTGTTGTTGTTGTTGTTGTTGTTGTTGTTGTTGTTGTTGTTGTTGTTGTTGTTGTGGACAGTGCAATGCCTCTATGATACAGGTTGATTTTTCGACGCAATTGCACAAGCTTCACTGGTGAACCCAGAGCAAGTTACAGATTTAGTTCATTTAGTCTTTCACGTTTATAATTGTAAATATCAATCAATCAATCAATCATGTGCCATGCCGGAAAGCGTGGGCGGTCATGACTCGCCATTTAACTCGATCACCAGAGTCGTGGATCAGCTTAGTGTTCCTGTCTCGTCCATGCCATGTGGCCAAGCCATCCAGGTATTTTCCTCTCGGTCTTCCTCTTGGTCTGTTCCCTTCGATCTTGCCAGTTGTCACCAAGTTCTCCAATTTATTTCTTCTCATAACATGTCAAAAAAAAAATGTGACTGTCTACGTCTAATTTCTCTAATCAATTTACGATTTTCATTTGTCTTCTGTAGTACTTGGTCATTGGTTTTTCTGTCTGTCCATGGTATTCTTTGCATTTTCCTCAGAAACCACATTTCTGCAGCCATCAGATGTTTTTCACCTTGACTGCTCATTGTCCAAGTTTCACATCCATACAAAAGGACAGGCTCTATGTATCTCCTCAACACACTTTTTCTCGTTTCAATTGACATCTTTTTATTGGTCAGAATGTTTTTCATCTTGCTAAAGGTTACTTTTGCCATGGCGATTCTTGTTCTAATCTCTTTAAGGCATCTCCCATCAGATGTTATGACTGTTCCGAGATAATTGTATCGATTCACTTGTTGAAGAATATTCCCATTTACTTGTATATTACATTGCGGTACTTCGTTCTTCCTAGTGACGACCATAACCCGTGTCTTCTTACAATTTAATTCCAATCCCAGCTGCTCACCGTGTACAACAGCTGCGTCTACTAATTATTAATTATGTTGTAAATATACAGGCACCATAAACGGGCAGTCTCCAGCTGTTTATACTTGACCTCGACACCGCAAGGTATACAAGAAGAACAAGATGAGATCAAATGAGATGAGATGAGATGAGATGAGATGAGATGAGATAGGCACCCACGTTGTTGTTGAGTTCTTCATTTACCACCATCACAAGTGTATTGAGCATGGGCGATGATCGTTCACCAACCACATCTTGCCGTCTGCAGCAGCATTGATCAGTTCCAGCGAAGACTGCCTGCCATGCCATGACAAGCATTTTCTCTCCGTATTCCCCCGCCTCGCTATCAGTGAGCCCGCCAACCACAACACTATCGCGGCCTCGGAGCCTCGGAGCCTGGATGATTAATAGATTCTTTTAACGTCTTTAGGGGACAGGATATGTGGTGCTGTTCCCATTTTTATATATCAATAGTCATTCAATGACTAATGATGTCAGAATTACACCGGACGCCTCTCTCTCTCTCTCTGTCTCTCTCTCTCTCTCTCTCTCTCTCTCTCTCTCTCTCTCTCTGTCTGTGTGTGTGTGTATAGAGAGAGAGAGAGAGAGAGAGAGAGAGAGAGAGAGAGAGAGAGAGAGAGAGATGTATAACATACTGGATCGTGGGCTGGCCTCGTGCGTCGAGTCGTCGTTGTCGCCATTCGCAACTGCGAGCGCAATCAAGCAAGTCACCTGAACAAGTCAAGAAGCCTGATACGGGGGAAAATGGCACGTCGCAAGAACATCAAGAAACACGCGGTATCCAAGATGTGCAGCGTGGGAGCCGACAAGAAGACGAGCGGAGTGAACTTACCGGCGAGCTGCAGTAAACAACAAGAACCTCAAACATCCTTTAACGAAGCTACCACGAGGAAGGAAGACGACAACCTACTACAAACAAGAGCCAAGCCTACTGAGACGCAGAGAGAGGAGAAAGACACCAGAGTCGGAAACACTGACTCACCGACAACCAAGTGGGTTGTCAAACGAATCCAAGTGGATCTGGCAGACCAAGAAATCCTGAAGCAGCTAAAAGATGAGAATCTCCACATCCGATTCTTGAAGGTGGAGCGGCTACTCACCTACTCCAAGATTCCTACAACCTTGGCGGTGGTGACGACAGAGGGCAGCGAGATGCCGATAACAGTATCAATCAACAAGAGAATGCAGCAGCCAGAGAGATTCATCCCTAGAGTCAACGAATGTTCCAGATGCCAGAGGGCTGGCCACAGCAGAGCAATATGTCGCAGTAAGACGGAAATCTGCCGTTACTGCGCCGATCACCACGCCTTCAAGGAGTGTCCGCTGGCCAAGCTGGACACGGACTTCCGAGCACCTAAAAACAAAAGAAAGTGCGCCAACTGCCTGGGCAAACATGGAGCAAGATACCTGGGCTGTCCGTACCTGCAACGACACAGAGACGTGTTAAAGCTCGCCATCAACACCAAGACACCATACAACGAAGCAATGCGGAGATGCGAGACAGCTACGGGCATCTCACAAGCGGAAAAAGATCACCTGCAAAAGCAAATAGACGAGTTGAAGAAACAAGTCAAGGCACTGCTGACGCCGACTCCGACAAGCGACAACGAGAAACTGCTGGAAGATCCGTCAAAACATCAAGCAAGAAGTGGAACACATGGCACGGATAAAGAAGGAGAACGAAGAAATCCTACAAACCAATAAATCAGAGCGAGAACTACAGAAAGCTGAAACGGAACTGCTCCAAAACAAACCAACAGAAGCCATACAAGAAATCACAGAGAAATCGCAGGATGAAAACCAAGAGACTGAGCCTGAACCGCAAGCGAAAGCCAGCGGTTCCAACCACGACGCACGAGACATTCAAAGGGAAGCCAATATCCCACCAGACATCCGAAGAGAAACCGAGATGAGCACCCTGATGACGGCATAGAGGACGACCCGAAAACCGCCAGCATTTACCGATGAAAGAAACGCAGAGACAAAGAGGAAATACGAACTCAAGTGCGAGGAATACAGAAGGCGCATGGAAGAAAAAGAAAAGAAGTACAAGAAACTCAAGGGGAAACCAATGCCCCGCCGTACCGCCACATTACCAGATTTTTAAAAAAAACGAGGATGACGAACACCCATGGCATTACTATATAGATGACGGAGAAATCGTCCCATGGCTGACCACGGAGGAAGCAATCGAAAGACAGCAAGAACTCAAACGCGGGAAGGGGAGTGAAAGAAGGCGCAAGGAGGCATATCGCATCGAAAAGCTTCTACAGACAATACACAAAAGAGAAGGCAAAAATACCAAATAAAAAGTAATTTTAAGGACTGCAACCAGTCAGGCCAGATGAGCCAGGAGCCTGCACCAACAAAGAAAACCACAAGAGGAAACAAGCACAAAGGACAGCCGCCAACCGATCCCCCGCTGACGTCACGGACACAAACGCTATATAACCAGTCCGAGATAGGACTCACTCGTAAGAGCGCACAAGACAAGAATTAGGGTGATTGAACCCACAAAAACCACGGACCTCAACAATAACCACAGCTGAGGAAGCAGGTTGAACGAGGCCGAATTTGGAATTTTTGTTATGAAACATTGGAATTGGAAATGAAATTGGGCTGGACCGTCTGTCTGTCTGCTGTGCGACATGTGCTTGGTGTGTACACGTTTCTAAAACCTATGGTGTCATTTCATTCTCACGATCATAAGTATGTCCACGTTCCATAGTTGTTCAGGAGGTTGATAGACCTGCCTAGTGATTACACTTGTTTTAGGGGTGTCTAGGTGGTCAAGCATCGAGATTCACGCGTTTCTGTCGTCATGTGAAAACCACAGGTTCGAATACAATGTGGTAACTATGTATCAATGCTTGTATTGTCTAGTGTGTGCCCGAATAGCTTCGTCTGTCCTATACTTCTCTGAGAGTGTGCTCTAATAGTTAATAGCATTTGTCCTTTATTTCGCTGAGTGCCCACAATACCTGAGAATGTATCACCATCAATTGTATCAGAATGTATCACCATCTGTTGTATCAGAATGTATCACCATCTGTTGTATCAGAATGTATCACCATTATTTGTATCAGAATGTATCACCATCTGTTGTATCAGAATGTATCACCATCTGTTGTGTCAGAATGTATCACCATCTATTGTATCAGAATAAATCACCATCTGTTGTATCAGAATGTATCACCATCTGTTGTATCAGAATGTATCACCATCTGTTGTGTCAGAATGTATCACCATCTATTGTATCAGAATGTATCACCATCTGTTGTATCAGAATGTATCACCATCTGTTGTATCAGAATAAATCACCATCTGTTGTATCAGAATAAATCACCATCTGTTGTATCAGAATGTATCACCATCTATTGTATCAGAATAAATCACCATCTGTTGTATCAGAATGTATCACCATCTGTTGTATCAGAATGTATCACCATCTGATGTATCAGAATGTATCACCATCTGTTGTATCAGCATGTATCACCATCTGATGTATCAGAATGTATCACCATCTGTTGTATCAGAATGTATCACCATCTATTGTATCAGAATGTATCACCATCTGTTGTGTCAGAATGTATTACCATCTGTTGTATCAGAATGTATCACCATCTGTTGTATCAGAATGTATCACGATCTGTTGTATCAGAATGTATATTATAGTGGGTGCCAGGAGATGCCTAGGGAAGTAAAGGCCATCGGCTAGATGTTGATGCCACTACCAGTGCCATGGCTCTATACAAGTATGGGGCTAGATGTTGATGCCACTACCAGTGTCACGGCTCTATACAAGTATGGGGCTAGATGTTGATGCCACTATCAGTGCCATGGCTCTATACAAGTATGGGGCTAGATGTTGATGCCACTACCAGTGCCATGGCTCTATACAAGTATGAAGCTAGATGTTGATGCCACTACCAGTGCCACGGCTCTCTACAAGTATGGGGCTAGATGTTGATGCCACTACCAGTGCCACGGCTCTATACAAGTATGGGGCTAGATGTTGATGCCACTACCAGTGCCACGGCTCTATACAAGTATGGGGCTAGATGTTGATGCCACTACCAGTGCCACGGATCTATACAAGTATGGGGCTAGATGTTGATGCCACTACCAGTGCCACGGCTCTATACAAGTGTGGGGCTAGATGTTGATGCCACTACCAGACCACGGCTCTATACAAGTATGGGGCTAGATTTTAATGCCACTACCAGTGCCATGGCTCTATACAAGTATGGGGATAGATGTTGATGCCACTACCAGTCCAGTGCCATGGCTCTACACAAGATTGGGGCTAGATGTTGATGCCACTACCAGTGCCACGGCTCTATACAAGTATGGGGCTAGATGTTGATGCCACTACCAGTGTCACGGCTCTATACAAGTATGGGGCTAGATGTTGATGCCACTACAAAGGCCATGGCTCTATACAAGTATGGGGCTAAATGTTGATGCCACTACCAGTGCCATGGCTCTATGCAAGTATGGGGCTAGATGTTGATGCCACTACCAGTCTAGTGCCACGGCTCTATACAAGTATGGGGCTAGATGTTGATGCCACTACCAGTGCCATGGCTCTATACAAGTATGGGGCTAGATGTTGATGCCACTACCAGTGCCACGCTCTATACAAGTGTGGGGCTAGATGTTGATGCCACTACCAGCCCAGTGCCATGGCTCTATACAAGTGTGGGGCTAGATGTTGATGCCACTACCAGTGCCACGCTCTATACAAGTGTGGGGCTAGATGTTGATGCCACTACCAGTGCCATGGCTCTATACAAGTGTGGGGCTAGATGTTGATGCCACTACCAGTGCCACGGCTCTATACAAGTATGGGGCTAGATGTTGATGCCACTACCAGTGCCATGGCTCTATACAAGTATGGGGCTAGATGTTGATGCCACTACCAGTGCCATGGCTCTGTACAAGTATGGGGCTAGATGTTGATGCCATTACCAGTGCCACGGCTCTATACAAGTGTGGGGCTAGATGTTGATGCCACTACCAGTGCCACGCTCTATACAAGTGTGGGGCTAGATGTTGATGCCACTACTAGTGCCACGCTCTATACAAGTGTGGGGCTAGATGTTGATGCCACTACCAGTGCCACGGCTCTATACAAGTATGGGGCTAGATGTTGATGCCACTACCAGTGCCACGGCTCTTTACAAGTATGGGGCTAGATGTTGATGCCACTACCAGTCCAGTGCCACGGCTCTTTACAAGTATGGAGCAAGATGATGATGCCACTACCAGTGCCACGGCTCTATACAAGTATGGGGCTAGATGATGATGCCACTACCAGTGCCACGGCTCTATACAAGTATGGGGCTAGATGTTGATGCCACTACCAGTGCCATGGCTCTATAATGTATGGGGCTAGATGTTGATGCCACTACCAGTGCCATGGCTCTATAATGTATGGGGCTAGATGTTGATGCCACTACCAGTGCCACGGCTCTATACAAGTATGGGGCTAGATGTTGATGCCACTACCAGTGCCACGGCTCTATACAAGTATGGGGCTAGATGTTGATGCCACTACCAGACCACGGCTCTATACAAGTATGGGGCTAGATTTTAATGCCACTACCAGTGCCATGGCTCTACACAAGTATGGGGATAGATGTTGATGCCACTACCAGTCCAGTGCCATGGCTCTATAGAAGTATGGGGCTAGATGTTGATGCCACTACCAGTGCCACGGCTCTATACAAGTATGGGGCTAGATGTTGATGCCACTACCAGTGTCACGGCTCTATACAAGTATGGGGCTAGATGTTGATGCCACTACCAGTACCATGGTTCTATACAAGTATGGGGCTAGATGTTGATGCCACTACCAGTGTCACGGCTCTATACAAGTATGGGGCTAGATGTTGATGCCACTACCAGTGTCACGGCTCTATACAAGTATGGGGCTAGATGTTGATGCCACTACCAGTGCCACGCTCTATACAAGTGTGGGACTAGATGTTGATGCCACTACCAGTGCCACGCTCTATACAAGTGTGGGGCTAGATGTTGATGCCACTACCAGTGCCACGGCTCTATACAAGTATGGGGCTAGATGTTGATGCCACTACCAGTGCCATGGCTCTATACAAGTATGGGGCTAGATGTTGATGCCACTATCAGTGCCATGGCTCTATACAAGTATGGGGCTAGATGTTGATGCCACTACCATTGCCATGGCTCTATGCAAGTATGGGGCTAGATGTTGATGCCACTACCAGTCTAGTGCCACGGCTCTATACAAGTAAGGGGCTAGATGTTGATGCCACTACCAGTGCCATGGCTCTATACAAGTATGGGGCTAGATGTTGATGCCACTACCAGTGCCATGGCTCTATACAAGTATGGGGCTAGATGTTGATGCCATTACCAGTGCCACGGCTCTATACAAGTGTGGGGCTAGATGTTGATGCCACTACCAGTGCCACGCTCTATACAAGTGTGGGGCTAGATGTTGATGCCACTACCAGTGCCACGCTCTATACAAGTGTGGGGCTAGATGTTGATGCCACTACCAGTGCCACGGCTCTATACAAGTATGGGGCTAGATGTTTATGCCACTACCAGTGCCACGGCTCTTTACAAGTATGGGGCTAGATGTTGATGCCACTACCAGTCCAGTGCCACGGCTCTTTACAAGTATGGAGCTAGATGTTGATGCCACTACCAGTGCCACGGCTCTTTACAAGTATGGGGCTAGATGATGATGCCACTACCAGTGCCACGGCTCTATACAAGTATGGGGCTAGATGTTGATGCCACTACCAGTTCCATGGCTCTATAATATATGGGGCTAGATGTTGATGCCACTACCAGTCCAGTGCCACGGCTCTATACAAGTATGTGGCTAGATGTTGATGCCACTACCAGTCCAGTGCCATGGCTCTATACAAGTATGGGGCTAGATGTTGATGCCACTACCAGTGCCACGGCTCTACACAAGTATGGGGCTAGATGTTGATGCTACTACCAGTGCCATGGCTCTATACAAGTATGGGGTTAGATGTTGATGCCACTACCTGTGCCACGGCTCTAGACAAGTATGGGGCTAGATGTTGATGCCACTACCAGTGCCACGGCTCTTTACAAGTATGGGGCTAGATGTTGATGCCACTACCAGTGCCACGGATCTATACAAGTATGGGGCTAGATGTTGATGCCACTACCAGTCAAGTGCCATGGCTCTATACAAGAATGGGGTTAGATGTTGATGCCACTACCAGTGCCATGGCTCTATACAAGTATGGTGCTAGATGTTGATGCCACTACCAGATCACGGCTCTATACAAGTATGGGGCTAGATGTTGATGCCACTACCAGTGCCACGACTCTTTACAAGTATGGGGCTAGATGTTGATGCCACTACCAGTCCAGTACCATGGCTCTATACAAGTATGGGGCTAGATGTTGATGCCACTACCAGTTCCATGGTTCTATACAATTATTGGGCTAGACGTTGATGCCACTACCAGTGCCATGGCTCTATACAAGTATGGGGCTAGATGTTGATGCCACTACCAGTGCCACGGCTCTATACAAGTATGAGGCTAGATGTTGATGCCACTACCAGTGCCATGGCTCTATACAAATATGGGGCTAGATGTTGATGCCACTACCAGTCAAGTGCCATGGCTCTATACAAGAATGGGGTTAGATGTTGATACCACTACCAGTGCCATGGCTCTATACAAGTATGGGACTAGATGTTGATGCCACTACCAGTGCCATGGCTCTATACAAGAATGGGGCTAGATGTTTATGCCACTACCAGTGCCATGGCTCTATACAAGTATGGGGCTAGATGTTGATGCCACTACCAGTGCCATGGCTCTATACAAGAATGAGGCTAGATGTTGATGCCACTACCAGTGCCATGGCTCTATACAAGTATGAGGCTAGATGTTGATGCCATTACCAGTGCCATGGCTCTATACAAGTATGGGGCTAGATGTTGATGCCACTACCAGTGCCACGGCTCTATACAAGTAGGGGCTAGATGTTGATGCCACTACCAGCCCAGTGCCACGGCTCTATACAAGTGTGGGGCTAGATGTTGTTGCCACTACCAGTGCCACGGCTCTACACAAGTATGGGGCTAGATGTTGATGCCACTACCAGTGCCACGGCTCTATACAAGTATGGGGCTAGATATTGATGCCACTACCAGTGCCATGGCTCTATACAAGTATGGGGCTAGATGTTGATGCCACTACCAGTCCAGTGCCATGGCTCTATACAAGTATGGGGCTAGATGTTGATGCCACTACCAGTCCAGTGCCATGGCTCTATACAAGTATGGGGCTAGATGTTGATGCCACTACCAAGGCCATGGCACTATACAAGTATGGGGCTAGATGTTGATGCCAGTACCAGTGCCATGGCTCTATAATGTATGGGGCTAGATGTTGATGCCACTACCAGTGCCATGGCTCTATACAAGTATGGGGCTAGATGTTGATGCCACTACCAGTGCCATGGCTCTATACAAGTATGGGGCTAGATTTTGATGCCACTACCAGTGCCACGGTTCTATACAAGTATGGGGCTAGATGTTGATGCCACTACCAGTCTAGTGCTATGGCTCTATACAAGTATGAGGCTAGATGTTGATGCCACTACCAGTGCCATGGCTCTATACAAGTATGGGGCTAGATGTTGATGCCACTACGAGTGCCATGGCTCAATAGAAGTATGGGGCTAGATGGTGATGCCACTACCAGTGCCATGGCTCTATACAAGTATGGGGCTAGATGTTGATGCCACTACCAGTGCCACGGCTCTATACAAGTATGGGGCTAGATGTTGATGCCACTACCAGTGCCACGGCTCTTTACAAGTATGGGGATAGATGTTGATGCCACTACCAGTCTAGTGCCATGGCTCTATACAAGTATGAGGCTAGATGTTGATGCCACTACCAGTGCCATGGCTCTATACAAGTATGGGGCTAGATGTTGATGCCACTACGAGTGCCATGGCTCAATAAAAGTATGGGGCTAGATGGTGATGCCACTACCAGTGCCATGGCTCTATACAAGTATGGGGCTAGATGGTGATGCCACTACCAGTGCCACGGCTCTTTACAAGTATGGGGCTAGATGATGATGCCACTACCAGTGCCATGGCTCTATACAAGTATGGGGCTAGATGTTGATGCCACTACCAGTGCCATGGCTCTATAATGTATGGGGCTAGATGTTGATGCCACTACCAGTGCCATGGCTCTATAATGTATGGGGCTAGATGTTGATGCCACTACCAGTGCCACGGCTCTATACAAGTATGGGGCTAGATGTTGATGCCACTACCAGTGCCACGGCTCTATACAAGTATGGGGCTAGATGTTGATGCCACTACCAGACCACGGCTCTATACAAGTATGGGGCTAGATTTTAATGCCACTACCAGTGCCATGGCTCTACACAAGTATGGGGATAGATGTTGATGCCACTACCAGTCCAGTGCCATGGCTCTATAGAAGTATGGGGCTAGATGTTGATGCCACTACCAGTGCCACGGCTCTATACAAGTATGGGGCTAGATGTTGATGCCACTACCAGTGTCACGGCTCTATACAAGTATGGGGCTAGATGTTGATGCCACTACCAGTACCATGGTTCTATACAAGTATGGGGCTAGATGTTGATGCCACTACCAGTGTCACGGCTCTATACAAGTATGGGGCTAGATGTTGATGCCACTACCAGTGTCACGGCTCTATACAAGTATGGGGCTAGATGTTGATGCCACTACCAGTGCCACGCTCTATACAAGTGTGGGACTAGATGTTGATGCCACTACCAGTGCCACGCTCTATACAAGTGTGGGGCTAGATGTTGATGCCACTACCAGTGCCACGGCTCTATACAAGTATGGGGCTAGATGTTGATGCCACTACCAGTGCCATGGCTCTATACAAGTATGGGGCTAGATGTTGATGCCACTATCAGTGCCATGGCTCTATACAAGTATGGGGCTAGATGTTGATGCCACTACCAGTGCCATGGCTCTATGCAAGTATGGGGCTAGATGTTGATGCCACTACCAGTCTAGTGCCACGGCTCTATACAAGTAAGGGGCTAGATGTTGATGCCACTACCAGTGCCATGGCTCTATACAAGTATGGGGCTAGATGTTGATGCCACTACCAGTGCCATGGCTCTATACAAGTATGGGGCTAGATGTTGATGCCATTACCAGTGCCACGGCTCTATACAAGTGTGGGGCTAGATGTTGATGCCACTACCAGTGCCACGCTCTATACAAGTGTGGGGCTAGATGTTGATGCCACTACCAGTGCCACGCTCTATACAAGTGTGGGGCTAGATGTTGATGCCACTACCAGTGCCACGGCTCTATACAAGTATGGGGCTAGATGTTTATGCCACTACCAGTGCCACGGCTCTTTACAAGTATGGGGCTAGATGTTGATGCCACTACCAGTCCAGTGCCACGGCTCTTTACAAGTATGGAGCTAGATGTTGATGCCACTACCAGTGCCACGGCTCTTTACAAGTATGGGGCTAGATGATGATGCCACTACCAGTGCCACGGCTCTATACAAGTATGGGGCTAGATGTTGATGCCACTACCAGTTCCATGGCTCTATAATATATGGGGCTAGATGTTGATGCCACTACCAGTCCAGTGCCACGGCTCTATACAAGTATGTGGCTAGATGTTGATGCCACTACCAGTCCAGTGCCATGGCTCTATACAAGTATGGGGCTAGATGTTGATGCCACTACCAGTGCCACGGCTCTACACAAGTATGGGGCTAGATGTTGATGCTACTACCAGTGCCATGGCTCTATACAAGTATGGGGTTAGATGTTGATGCCACTACCTGTGCCACGGCTCTAGACAAGTATGGGGCTAGATGTTGATGCCACTACCAGTGCCACGGCTCTTTACAAGTATGGGGCTAGATGTTGATGCCACTACCAGTGCCACGGCTCTATACAAGTATGGGGCTAGATGTTGATGCCACTACCAGTCAAGTGCCATGGCTCTATACAAGAATGGGGTTAGATGTTGATGCCACTACCAGTGCCATGGCTCTATACAAGTATGGGGCTAGATGTTGATGCCACTACCAGATCACGGCTCTATACAAGTATGGGGCTAGATGTTGATGCCACTACCAGTGCCACGACTCTTTACAAGTATGGGGCTAGATGTTGATGCCACTACCAGTCCAGTACCATGGCTCTATACAAGTATGGGGCTAGATGTTGATGCCACTACCAGTTCCATGGTTCTATACAATTATTGGGCTAGACGTTGATGCCACTACCAGTGCCATGGCTCTATACAAGTATGGGGCTAGATGTTGATGCCACTACCAGTGCCACGGCTCTATACAAGTATGAGGCTAGATGTTGATGCCACTACCAGTGCCATGGCTCTATACAAATATGGGGCTAGATGTTGATGCCACTACCAGTCAAGTGCCATGGCTCTATACAAGAATGGGGTTAGATGTTGATACCACTACCAGTGCCATGGCTCTATACAAGTATGGGACTAGATGTTGATGCCACTACCAGTGCCATGGCTCTATACAAGAATGGGGCTAGATGTTTATGCCACTACCAGTGCCATGGCTCTATACAAGTATGGGGCTAGATGTTGATGCCACTACCAGTGCCATGGCTCTATACAAGAATGAGGCTAGATGTTGATGCCACTACCAGTGCCATGGCTCTATACAAGTATGAGGCTAGATGTTGATGCCATTACCAGTGCCATGGCTCTATACAAGTATGGGGCTAGATGTTGATGCCACTACCAGTGCCACGGCTCTATACAAGTAGGGGCTAGATGTTGATGCCACTACCAGCCCAGTGCCACGGCTCTATACAAGTGTGGGGCTAGATGTTGTTGCCACTACCAGTGCCACGGCTCTACACAAGTATGGGGCTAGATGTTGATGCCACTACCAGTGCCACGGCTCTATACAAGTATGGGGCTAGATATTGATGCCACTACCAGTGCCATGGCTCTATACAAGTATGGGGCTAGATGTTGATGCCACTACCAGTCCAGTGCCATGGCTCTATACAAGTATGGGGCTAGATGTTGATGCCACTACCAGTCCAGTGCCATGGCTCTATACAAGTATGGGGCTAGATGTTGATGCCACTACCAAGGCCATGGCACTATACAAGTATGGGGCTAGATGTTGATGCCAGTACCAGTGCCATGGCTCTATAATGTATGGGGCTAGATGTTGATGCCACTACCAGTGCCATGGCTCTATACAAGTATGGGGCTAGATGTTGATGCCACTACCAGTGCCATGGCTCTATACAAGTATGGGGCTAGATTTTGATGCCACTACCAGTGCCACGGTTCTATACAAGTATGGGGCTAGATGTTGATGCCACTACCAGTCTAGTGCTATGGCTCTATACAAGTATGAGGCTAGATGTTGATGCCACTACCAGTGCCATGGCTCTATACAAGTATGGGGCTAGATGTTGATGCCACTACGAGTGCCATGGCTCAATAGAAGTATGGGGCTAGATGGTGATGCCACTACCAGTGCCATGGCTCTATACAAGTATGGGGCTAGATGTTGATGCCACTACCAGTGCCACGGCTCTATACAAGTATGGGGCTAGATGTTGATGCCACTACCAGTGCCACGGCTCTTTACAAGTATGGGGATAGATGTTGATGCCACTACCAGTCTAGTGCCATGGCTCTATACAAGTATGAGGCTAGATGTTGATGCCACTACCAGTGCCATGGCTCTATACAAGTATGGGGCTAGATGTTGATGCCACTACGAGTGCCATGGCTCAATAAAAGTATGGGGCTAGATGGTGATGCCACTACCAGTGCCATGGCTCTATACAAGTATGGGGCTAGATGGTGATGCCACTACCAGTGCCACGGCTCTATACAAGTATGGGGCTAGATGTTGATGCCACTACCAGTGCCACGGCTCTTTACAAGTATGGGGATAGATGTTGATGCCACTACCAGTGCCATGGCTCTATACAAGTATGGGGCTAGATGTTGATGCCACTACCAGTCCAGTGCCACGGCTCTATACAAGTATGGGGCTAGATGTTGATGCCACTACCAGTCCAGTGCCACGGCTCTATACAAGTATGGAGCTAGATGTTGATGCCACTACCAGTGCCACGGCTCTATACAAGTATGAGGCTAGATGTTGATGCCACTACCAGTGCCATGGCTCTATACAAGTATGGGGCTAGATGTTGATGCCACTACCAGTCCAGTGCCACGGCTCTATACAAGTATGGGGCTAGATGTTGATGCCACTACCAGTCCAGTGCCACGGCTCTATACAAGTATGGAGCTAGATGTTGATGCCACTACCAGTGCCGTGGCTCTATACAAGTATGAGGCTAGATGTTGATGCCACTACCAGTGCCATGGCTCTATACAAGTATGGGGCTAGATGTTGATGCCACTACCAGTGCCATGGCTCTATACAAGTATGGGGCTAGATGTTGATGCCACTACCAGTCAAGTGCCATGGCTCTATACAAGAATGGGGCTAGATGTTTATGCCACTAACAGTGCCATGGCTCTATACAAGTATGGGGCTAGATGTTGATGCCACTACCAGTGCCACGGCTCTATACAAGTATGGGGCTAGATGTTGATGCCACTACCAGTGCCATGGCTCTATACAAGTATGGGGCTAGATGTTGATGCCACTACCAATCCAGTTCCACGGCTCTATACAAGTATGGGGCTAGATGTTGTGCCACTACCAGTCCACGGCTCTATACAAGTATGGGGCTAGATGTTGATGCCACTACCAGTGCCACGGCTCTATACAAGTATGGGGCTAGATGTTGATGCCACTACCAGCCCAGTGCCACGGCTCTATACAAGTGTGGGGCTAGATGTTGATGCCACTACCAGTGCCACGGCTCTATACAAGTGTGGGGCTAGATGTTGATGCCACTACCAGTGCCACGGCTCTATACACGTATGGGGCTAGATGTTGATGCCACTACCAGTCCAGTTCCACGGCTCTATACAAGTATGGGGCTAGATGTTGATGCCACTACCAGTCCACGGCTCTATATAAGTATGGGGTTAGATGTTGATGCCACTACCAGTGCCATGGCTCTATACAAGTATGGGGCTAGATGTTGATGCCACTACCAGTGCCATGGCTCTATACAAGTATGGGGCTAGATGTTGATGCTACTACCAGTCCAGTGCCATGGCTCTATACAAGTATGGGGTTAGATGTTGATGCCACTACCAGTGCCATGGCTCTATACAAGAATGGGGCTAGATGTTGATGCTACTACCAGTCCAGTGCCATGGCTCTATACAAGAATGGGGCTAGATGTTGATGCCACTACCAGTGCCATGGTTCTATACAAGTATGGGGCTAGATGTTGATGCCACTACCAGTGCCACGGCTCTATACAAGTATTAGGCTAGATGGTGATGCCACTACAAGTCCAGTGCCATGACTCTATACAAGTATGGGGCTAGATGTTGATGCCACTACCAGTGCCATGTTTCTATACAAGTATGGGGCTAGATGTTGATGCCACTACTAGTCCACGGCTCTATACAAGTATGGGGCTAGATGTTGATGCCACTACCAGTGCCACGGCTCTATACAAGTATGAGGCTAGATGTTGATGCCACTACCAGTGCCGTGGCTCTATACAAGTATGAGGCTAGATGTTGATGCCACTACCAGTGCCATGGCTCTATACAAGAATGGGGCTAGATGTTGATGCCACTACCAGTGCCATGGCTCTATACAAGTATGGGGCTAGATGTTGATGCCACTACCAGTGCCATGGCTCTATACAAGTATGGGGCTAGATGTTGATGCCACTACCAGTCAAGTGCCATGGCTCTATACAAGAATGGGGCTAGATGTTGATGCCACTACCAGTGCCACGGCTCTATACAAGTATGGGGCTAGATGTTGATGCCACTACCAGTGCCATGGCTCTATACAAGTATGGGGCTAGATGTTGATGCCACTACCAGTCCAGTGCCATGGCTCTATCCAAGTATGGGGCTAGATGCTGATGCCACTACCAGTGCCATGGCTCTATAAAAGTATGGGGCTAGATGATGATGCCACTACCAGTGTCATGGCTCTATAAAAGTATGGGGCTAGATGATGATGCCACTACCAGTGCCATGGCTATATAAAAGTATGGGGCTAGATGCTGATGCCACTACCAGTGCCATGGCTCTATAAAAGTATGGGGCTAGATGCTGATGCCACTACCAGTGCCATGGCTCTATAAAAGTATGGGGCTAGATGATGATGCCACTACCAGTGCCATCATCATCATCATCATCATCAAGTGCCGTGCCGGCTGGCGTAGGCGTTCATGGCTCTCCACAGATCTCGGTCTTTGGTTTTCTGGATCAACTCTGGTGCTGATATCCCTCCATGCCACCGTCTCAATCCATCCAGCATCACTTCTCTTGGTCTACCTCTGCCTCTCTTCCCCTCGATCTTTCCAGTTGTTACGATGTTCTCCAATGCCTCTCTTCTCATCACGTGACCGAAGAAAGATGTTTGTCTCTGTCTTATTGTTGTATATAATGTTCTAGTTTCATTAGCCTTTTTCAGGCAGTCGTCGTTAGTTACTCTGGCAGTCCAAGGAATTCGTAACATTCGTCTCAGGAACCACATCTCTGTTGCTTCTAATTTCTTCTTAATTTGTTCATTTACGTTCCAAGATTCACTGCCATACAGCAAAACTGGTTCTACATAGCATTTCAGCACTCTCTTTCTTACATTCAGTGATAGTGACTTATTGCATAAGATACTCTTCATTTTCTGAAAAGCGGCTTTTGCCTGCCCTATTCTATTCCTAATCTCTGTTGTACATCTTCCATCTGATGTTATAAATGCCCCTAGGTATCTAAAATTATCAACTTGGTTAAGGATTTTCCCTTCTATTTCTATGTCACATTTTGGTGTCACCATTTTCTTTGATATTACCATTGTTACTGTTTTCTTGATATTCAAGGAGAGTCCTTTCCTTGCACTCTCTGTTACTACAACGTCTAATAATTGTTGTAGGTCTGTTGAATTATCCGCCACCAATACTGTGTCATCTGCATAGCGTATATTATTTATATTATAACCTCCAACTAGTATTCCTGGCATCTCTTTGATCTCTCTCATTATTACTTCGCTATACAGGGAGAAAAGATCTGGTGACAAGACACACCCTTGTCGTACTCCTAGCTTTATCTGTTCGTAACTACCCTCTTTATTTCCCATTTTAATTGCTGCTACTTGGTTCCAGTAAACATTCTTAATTATTCTTAAATCTTTTCCATCAATGTTGATATCTTCCAACATTTTAATCAGTTCATCATGTTTTACTTTATCAAATGCCTTAGTATAATCTATGAAGCACAAATATATGTCTCTCTGTTTCTCTATTGACCTTTCTATTAGTGTCCGTAATGTATAAATTGCATTGTTTGTGCCCTTTCCTTCCACAAATCCATACTGTTCTTCACTAATTTCCATTTTTATTTTATTTTTGATTCTTCTAATTATGATTCTGAGTAGAAGCTTAGTGATATGGTTTATAAGGTTAATTGTACGAAAATCTTCACAATCAATTGCTCCTGGTCTTTTTGGTATAGCTATAAATAAAGATTTCAGCATATCACTGGGTAGATATCCACTGCTGTAAATATCATTCAACATTTTGGTTAATATATCTACTCCAAATTCTCCCAATACTTCTAATTCTTCTATTGTGATTTCATCTGGCCCAGCTGTTTTTCCTTTCTTCATACGTTTCATAGCGTCAGCGACTTCTTCTTTCAGAATAGGTGGACCTTCTAAGTTACTATCTTCTGTTAATTCTCCCCTTTCTCCTTCGTATAATTCTCTTATATACTCATTCCACCTCTTCATTATAGCATCTTCCTCTAATATTATCTTTCCTGTTTTATTGATTTCAAACACCCTGTATTTATTCTTATTTTTCTTCCTGTAAGCTCACTGATTTGTCTGTGCATATTTTTTGTATCTTTAATGGAATTTAATTCAATTTTTTTGCATTGCTCGTTTAACCAACTTTCTTTAGCCTTCCCACATTTATCTTTTATTTCTTTATTTATCTTAGTGTATTCTTGTTTGTCATTTTTACTCTGTTTTCTTTTGTCCATCAGTTTTAAGATATCTTCATTCATCCATTTTTTCTTAGCTATTTTGCCTCTCTCCGGTAATACTTCTTTGCTAGTTTGATGAATGGAGTCCCTTAACATTTCCCATTGTTCATCTATACTCTGTATTTTAGTTATTGCATTGTACCTATTTTTCACAGTCACTCTGTATTGTTCTTGCATTTCTTTATCTATTTTCAGAACCTCTTTATTAAGTCTCATGTTCTTAACCATTTTTCCCCCTCTCTTTAATCTTACTTTTATTTGTCCACATAGTGGTACATGATCACTATTACAGTCAGCACCAGGCATTGTCTTTACATTAATTAAAGCATTTCTAAATCTTTTATTAATTAGTATGTAGTCAATTTGGTTGCGTATTTTCTTATCAGGGCTTATCCATGTGTACAGTCGTCTTTTATGGTGTTTAAACCATGTGTTTCCAATTATCATCTCATTGATATTTGTCCATTCTATTAGCTTTTCCCCTCTTTCATTTCTTGTACCTAAACCATAATTCCCCACTACATCCTCCATTTTTCCCTTTCCTACTTTTGCATTAAAATCACAAAGTATTATTTTTATTTCTTGTGATCCAATTTGAGCCATCGCCATTTCTATTTCGTCGTAAAAGTGTTGTATTTCTTCATCACTACTGCTTGCTGTTGGTGCATATACTTGTATAATATTTATGTCTATTGGTTTGCCTTTGATTTTTACCATAATAACTCTATCTGAAATACACCAGTAGGCCTATCCATTAATTGACTTGGATGCTTTTTCGTCTAATATTATTCCTACACCTTTTTCATGTGTATCCCCTCCAGAATAAATTATTGTGTGATTGTCAGCTATAATTTTGCCCGATCCCTTCCATCTCATCTCACTAACGCCTAGTATATTCATTTTCATGCTATCCATCTCTCTTAGAACATTGGTCAACTTTCCTAGCTCATTTAATGTCCTAACATTCCATGTTCCTACTCTAAATTTATTTATTTTAGTTATGATTTTGCCATCAGTAGCTGGATGACGGTCTGGTGTCACCTGTGGCTCATGACTGTCCCTACCGGACGAGGATGCCCTAAGACAGCCATTAACGTCCTTCACTAACTTTGATATATGTTTTGCCAGGAAGTCTTGGGAAGATAATGTGGTGGTTTCCCCTTGCCTTCCACATCCACATGGTGGTCTTTTACCTCTGCCTTTGACAGCCATTTCCGACTGTAAGGACAAGTGAGTGCCCTGCCCTGCTCAGGTGCAGAGTTGTCCACTTATTCCGGTGGATACTCGGTCCCCAGAGCTGTGTTAGCCACATCGTAGTGTGTTTCCATCCTCTACCGCGGGGAGGTGCAGTTGGGATTTTCCCTTCATAGAGTTATGGTCTCTGACCAAAACTCTCCAGTACTTTTAGAGGACACCAGTGCCATGGCTCTATAAAAGTATGGGGCTAGGTGCTGATGCCACTACCAGTCCATGGCTATATACAAGTATGGGGCTAGATGTTGATGCCATTACCAGTGCCACGGCCCTATACAAGTATGGGGCCAGATGTTGATGCCAATACCAGTCCAGTGCCATGGCTCTATACAAGTATGGGGCTAGATGTTGATGCCACTACCAGTGCCATGGCTCTATAAAAGTATGGGACTAGATGTTGATGCCACTACCAGTGCCATGGCTCTATACAAGTATGGGGCCAGATGTTGATGCCAATACCAGTCCAGTGCCGTGGCTCTATACAAGTATGGGGCTTAATGTTGATGCCACTACCAGTGCCATGGTTCTATACAAGTATGGGGCTAGATGTTGATGCCACTACCAGTGCCATGGCTCTATACAATTATGGGGCTAGATGTTGATGCCACTACAAGTCCAGTGCCATGGCTCTATACAATTATGGGGCTAGATGTTGATGTCACTACCAGTGCCATGGTTCTATACAAGTATGGGGCTAGATGTTGATGCCACTACCAGTCCAGTGCCATGGCTCTATACAAGTATGGGGCTAGATGTTGATGCCACTACCATTCCAGTGCCATGGCTCTATACAAGTATGGGGCTAGATGTTGATGCCACTACCAGTCCAGTGCCATGGCTCTATACAAGTATGGGGCTAGATGATGATGCTACTACCAGTGCCATGGCTCTATACAAGTATGGGGCTAGATGTTGATGCCACTACCAGTGCCATGGCTCTATACAATTATGGGGCTAGATGTTGATGCCACTACAAGTCCAGTGCCATGGCTCTATACAATTATGGGGCTAGATGTTGATGTCACTACCAGTGCCATGGTTCTATACAAGTATGGGGCTAGATGTTGATGCCACTACCAGTCCAGTGCCATGGCTCTATACAAGTATGGGGCTAGATGTTGATGCCACTACCATTCCAGTGCCATGGCTCTATACAAGTATGGGGCTAGATGTTGATGCCACTACCAGTCCAGTGCCATGGCTCTATAAAAGTATGGGACTAGATGTTGATGCCACTACCAGTGCCACAGCTCTATACAAGTATGGGGCCAGATGTTGATGCCAATACCAGTCCAGTGCCGTGGCTCTATACAAGTATGGGGCTTAATGTTGATGCCACTACCAGTGCCATGGTTCTATACAAGTATGGGGCTAGATGTTGATGCCACTACCAGTGCCATGGCTCTATACAATTATGGGGCTAGATGTTGATGCCACTACAAGTCCAGTGCCATGGCTCTATACAATTATGGGGCTAGATGTTGATGTCACTACCAGTGCCATGGTTCTATACAAGTATGGGGCTAGATGTTGATGCCACTACCAGTCCAGTGCCATGGCTCTATACAAGTATGGGGCTAGATGTTGATGCCACTACCATTCCAGTGCCATGGCTCTATACAAGTATGGGGCTAGATGTTGATGCCACTACCAGTCCAGTGCCATGGCTCTATACAAGTATGGGGCTAGATGATGATGCTACTACCAGTGCCATGGCTCTATACAAGTATGGGGCTAGATGTTGATGCCACTACCAGTGCCATGGCTCTATACAAGCATGGGGCTAGATGTTGATGCCATTACCAGTGCCATGGCTCTATACAAGTATGGGGCTAGATGGTGATGCCACTACCAGTCCAGTGCCATGGCTCTATACAAGTATGGGGCTAGATGTTGATGCCACTACCAGTCCAGTGCCACGGCTCTATACAAGTATGGGGCTAGATGTTGATGCCACTACCAGTGCCATGGCTCTATACAAGTATGGGGCTAGATGTTGATGCCACTACCAGTGCCACGACTCTATACAAGTATGGGGCTAGATGTTGATGCCACTACCAGTGCCACGGCTCTATACAAGTATGGGGCTAGATGTTGATGCCACTACCAGTGCCACGGCTCTATACAAGTATGGGGCTAGATGTTGATGCCACTACCAGTGTCATGGCTCTATACAAGTATGGGGCTAGATGTTGATGCCACTATCAGTGCCATGGCTCTATACAAGTATGGGGCTAGATGTTGATGCCACTACCAGTCCAGTGCCATGGCTCTATACAAGTATGGGGCTAGATGTTGATGCCACTATCAGTGCCATGGCTCTATACAAGTATGGGGCTAGAAGTTGATGCCACTACCAGTCCAGTGCCACGGCTCTATACAAGTATGGGGCTAGATGTTGATGCCACTACCAGTGCCACGGCTCTATACAAGTATGGGGCTAGATGTTGATGCCACTACCAATGCCACGGCTCTATACAAGTATGCGACTAGCATCATGTACACACAAGGCTAGAAGGCCTGAAACACTGCCCTTCAGTTCTGACTGAGCCACCCTACCAGCTTGTTTGCCCTCCTCCACGAATATGTAAGTAAAAGGGTCTCACTCCTCACACATCGCCTCCATTCACAACCAAGAATGGGTTTTTACTTTGGACTTCCATTCTATGGACGGACCCCCAACATTAAATGTGTGTTTTTGTGTCAATTACTTGGCCTGGGAGTGGGATGTATACAGGCAATAAGTCCTGCAACAAATTGTGTATGGCTCCTGTAATAACAAACATGAAGGAAGACAAAGATGTGCTTGTCAAATTTTATTCGGAAATAATTAGATTCACACTCAATACTGGCCAAAATGCGCACGCAATGTTGTCACTGTATTCCCAATATGTTGTCATTGTATTCCGTGTAAGTAATCATATCTAATGAAGAATTGTTTATTGATTCTTGTTCCCACTTTGTTCTCACTGTATTTCCAATATGTTCTCACTGTATTCCCAGTATGTTATGACTGTATTCCTAGTTTGTTTTCACTGTATTCCCAATATGTTGTCACTGTATTCCCAGTTTGTTGTCACTGTATTCCCAATATGATGTCACTGTATTCCCAGTACGTTGTCACTGTATTCCCAGTTTGTTGTCACTGTATTCCCAATATGTTGTCACTGTATTCCCAATATGTTCTCACTGTATTCCCAATATGTTGTTACTGTATTCCCAGTTTGTTGTCACTGTATTCCCAGTTATTTGTCACTGTATTCCCAGTATGTTGTCACTATATTCCCAGTTTGCTGTCACTGTATTCCCAATATGTTGTCACTGTATTCCCAGTTTGTTGTCACTGTATTCCCAGTTTGTTGTCATTGTATTCCCAATATGTTGTAACTGTATTCCCAATATGTTGTCACTGTATTCCCAGTTTGTTGTCACTGTATTCCCAATATCTTGTCACTGTATTCCCAGTTTGTTGTCACTGTATTCCCAATATCTTGTCACTGTATTCCCAGTTTGTTATCACTGTATTCCCAGTATGTTGTCACTGTATTCCCAGTTTGTTGTCACTGTATTCCTAATATGTTGTCACTGTAATCACAGTTTGTTGTCACTGTATTCCCAGTTTGTTGTCACTGTATTCCCAGTTTGTTGTCACAGTATTCCTAGTCTGTTGTCACTGTATTCCCAGTTTGTTGTCACTGTATTCCCAGTTTGTTGTCACTGTATTCCCAGTTTCTTGTCAATGTATTCCCAATATGGTGTCACTATATTCCCAGTCTGTTGTCACTGTATTCAGAGTCTGTTGTCACTGTATTATCAGATTGTTGTCACTGTATTCCCAGTTTGTTGTCACTGTATTTTAGTTTGTTGTCATTGGATTCCCAATTTGTTGTCATTGTATTCCCAATATGGTGTCACTGTATTCCAAGTTTGATGTCACTGTATTCCCAATATGTTGTCACTGTATTCCCAGTCTGTTATCACTGTATTCCCAGTTTGTTATCACTGCATTCCCAATATCTTGTCACTGTATTCTCAGTTTGCTCTCACTGTATTCCTAATTTGTTGTCACTTATTCCCACTTTGTTGTCACTGTATTCCCAATATCCATCCATCCATCATGTGCCATGCCGGTAAGCGTGGGCGGTCATGTTCTGCCATCTCACTCGATCAACAGAGTCGTGGATCAGTTCCGTGTTTCTGTCTCGACCATGCCACAAGGCCAAGCCATCCAGATACTTGTTTCTAGGTCTTCCCCTTGGTCTGTTCCCCTCGATCTTACCAGTTGTCACCAAGTTCTCCAAATCATTTCTTCTCATAACATTCGTATTCCCAATATGTTGTCACTGTATTCCCAATATGTTGTCACTTTATTCCCAATATGTTGTCACTGTATTAACAATATGTTGTCACTGTATTCCCAATATGTTGTCACTGCATTCCCAGTTTGTTGTCACTATATTCCCAGTTTTTGTCACTGTATTCCTAATATGTTGTCACTGTATTCCCAATTTGTTGTCACTGAATTCCCAATATCTTGTCACTGTATTCCCAGTTTATTGTCACTGTATTCTCAGTTTATTGTCACTGTATTCCCAGTTTGTTGTCACTGTATTCCCAGTTTCTTGTCACTTTATTCCCAATATGCTTTCACTATATTCCCAATATGTTGTCACTGTGTTCCCAGTTTTTGGTCACTGAATTCCCAATATCTTATCACTGTATTCCCAGTTTGTTGTCACTGTATTCGCAGTTTGTTGTCACTGTATTCCCAGTTTGTTGTCACTGTATTCCCAGTTCTTTGTCACTGTATTCCCAGTTTGGTGTCACTGTATTCCCAGTTTGTTGTCACTGTATCCCCAATATATTTTCACTGTATTCCCAGTTTGTTGTCATTGTATTCGCAATATGATGTCACTGTATTCCCAGTTTGTTGTCACTGCATTCCCAGTTTGTTGTCACTGTATTCCTAGTTTCTTGTCACTGTATTCCCTGTTTGTTGTTACTGTATTCCAAGTTTGTTGTCACTGTATTCCAAGTTTATTGTCACTGCATTCCCAATATGGTGTCACTGTATTCCCAGTTTGTTGTCACATTATTACCAGTTTGTTGTCACTGTATTCCCAGTCTGTTGTCACTGTATTCCCAGTCTGTTGTTGCTGTATTCCCAATATGGTGTTACTGTATTCCCAGTTTCTTATTACAGTATTCCCAGTTTGTTGCCACTGTATTCCCAATATGTTCTCACTGTATTCCCACTTTGTTGTCACTGTATTCCCAATATGTTGTCACTGTATTCCTAATATGTTGTCACTGTAATCCCAGTTTGTTGTAATTGTATTCTCAATATGTTGTCACTGTATTCCCAGTCTGTTGTCAATGTATTCCCAGTCTGTTGTCACTTATTCCCAATATGTTGTCACTGTATTCCTAATATGTTGTCACTGTATTCCCAGTTTATTGTCACTGAATTCCCTGTTTGTTGTCACTGTATTCCCAGTTTGTTGTCACTGTATTCCAAGTTTATTGTCACTGCATTCCCAGTCTGTTGTCACTGTATTCCCAGTCTGTTGTCACTTATTCCCACTTTGTTGTCACTGTTTTCCCAATATGGTGTCACCGTATTCCTAGTTTGTTGTCACTGTATTCCCAATATGTTGTGACATCTAATGAAGAGCATTTTATTGAAATCTGTGGAACGGGATCCAGTGTGTACGGTTAAGAGTTTTCTGGGCTGTAGGGATCCTTATTGACATAATTTGTCAGCAAATCATTGACAAAAACATCGACCTCATCCCCACAACTCTCATTGTCCTTGTACATTTGCCGAGTGCAGTTATAATTAAACGTATGCGTGTTGTAGATGCAAGCCTTCATGGCGTCTTGAAGTTTCGCAGTGGTACATGCCTTGAGCTTGAATAATTTGTTTGGATCCTGGCAGCTATACTTTCCGACTTTCACCAGAAACCTTACGTACTTAGCGTCTTTAAATCTGTTTTTCCACGGTTTCGACCCCAAAGTTGGCCAGCAGTGTTGTAAGTGCCAAGTACATCCGGTCACAACCCTAGAGAATTCCTGGCAGTGCAGGGTGGCGTTGTCTTCGATTTGTGCCAGATTGAAGTACACCAGAGTGCTCTCCACCTCCCTCAAGATGGCTGTATTGTTGGTAGTACGAGTTGCGCATGATTCAGAAAAACAGTCAGCTGCAAAGATAATTCCAATAATTACTAATAATTAAAATGGTAGTAGCTTGTCTAGTTAGAGAAGTTGGGACGGCGGTTCCACGCCGACCTTACTCACCCGATAACGGTGGGGAGGGGAGGGGGGAGTTCAACGTCCGCCTTCCTCATCCGCTGACGGGAGAGGGAGAAAAAAAGGGAGGGGGGAGGAGTTCCATGTCAACCTCCCTCATCCGTTGATGGAAAGGGGGAGGGGAGGGGGTTCCACGGCCTCCTTCCTCATCCGCTGACGGAAAAGAGGGGGATTTCTACGTCCACCTTCCTCATACGCTGACGGGGGGTGGGGGTTCCACGCCCGCCTTCCTCATCCGCTAACGTCAGGGAAAGTCTGACCACCTATCCCTCCGTGCACTCCGAACTACAACAGGTACTGGCCCTATCCCCTCACTGTACCATGGCTGGACACTCCAACCTACAACATGTGCTGGCTCTACCCCCTCACTGACCCATGGCTGGACACTCCAACCTACAACATGTGCTGGCTCTATCCCCTCGCTGACCCATGGCTGGACACTCCAACCTACAACATGTGCTGGCTCTATCCCCTCACTGACCCATGGCTGGACACTCCGATCTACAACAAGTGCTGGCCCTTACTGACCCATGGCTGGACACTCCAACCTACAACATGTGCTGGCCCTAACCCCTCACTGACCCATAGCTGAACACTCTAACCTACAACAGGTTCTTGCCCTATCTCCTCACTGACCCGTGGCTAGAAACTCCGACATACAACAGGTGCTGGCCGTAACCCCTCACTGACCCATGGCTGGACACTCCGATCTACAACAGGTGCTGCAATGTCCCCTCACTGACCCATGGCTGGACACTCCGTCCTACAACAGGAGCTAGCCCTATACCCTCACTG
Source organism: Cepaea hortensis (assembly GCA_963921405.1). NCBI lineage: Eukaryota > Metazoa > Mollusca > Gastropoda > Stylommatophora > Helicidae > Cepaea > Cepaea hortensis. The sequence goes on from OY992890.1 coordinate 103,821,541, forward strand.
ATCCATGGCTGGACACTACGACCTACAAAAGGTGCTGGCCCTATCCCCTCACTGACCCATGGCTGGAGACTTGGACCTACAATATGTGCTGGCCCTATCCCCTCACTGACCCATGACTGGACACTCCGAAATACAACATGTGCTCGCCCTATCCCCTCACTGACCCATGACTCGACACTCCGACCTACAACATGTGCTGGCTCTATCCCCTCACTGACCTTGACTGGACACTCCGACCTACAACATGTGCAGGCCCTATCCCCTCACTGACCCAAGACTGGACACTCCGAAATACAACATGTGCTGGCCCTATCCCCTCACTGACCCATGACTGGACACTCCGAAATACAACATGTGCTGGCCCTATCCCCTCACTGACCCATGACTGGACACTCCGACCTACAACATGTGCTGGCCCTATCCCCTCACTGACCCATGACTGGACACTCCGAAATACACCATGTGCTGGCCCTATCCCCTCACTGACCCATGACTGGACACTCCGAAATACAACATGTGCTGGCCCTATCCCCTCACTGACCCATGGCTGGACATTCCGAAATACAACATGTGCTGTCCCTATCCCCTCACTGACCCATGGCTGGAGACTAGGACCTACAATATGTGCTGGCCCTATCCCCTCACTGACCCATGGCTGGACATTCCGAAATACAACATGTGCTGGCCCTATCCCCTCACTGACCCATGGCTGGAGACTTGGACCTACAATATGTGCTGGCCCTATCCCCTCACTGACCCATGGCTGGACATTCCGAAATACAACATGTGCTGGCCCTATCCCCTCACTGACCCATGGCTGGAGACTTGGACCTACAATATGTGCTGGCCCTATCCCCTCACTGACCCATGGCTGGACACTTTCACCTACAAGAGGTGCTGGCCCTATCACCTCACTGACCCATGGCTGGACACTCCGACCTACAACAGGTGCTGTCCCTATCTTCTCATTCACCCATGGCTGGACACTCCGACCTACAACAGGTTCTGGCCCTATACCCTCGCTGATCCATGTCTGGACACTGACCTATGGCTGGACACTCCGACCTACAACAGGTGCTGGCACTATCCCCTCACTGACCCATGGATGGACACTTCCATCTACAAGAGGTGCTGGCCCTATCCCCTCACTAACCCATGGCTGGACACACCGACCTACAACATGTGCTGGCCCTATCCCCTCACTGACCTATGACTGGACACTCCGACGTACAACAGGTGCTGGCCCTCACTGACCCATGGCTGGACACTCCGACCTACAACAGGTGCTGGCCCTCACTGACCCATGGCTGGACACTCCGACCTACAACAGGTGCTTGCCCTAACCCCTCACTGACCCATGGCTGGACACTCCGACCTACAACAGTTGCTGGCCCTCACTGATTCATGGCTGGACACTCCGAATTACAAAAGGTGCTGGCCCTATCCCCTCACTGACCTATGGCTGGACACTCCGACCTGCAACATGTGCTGGCCTTATCCCCTCACTGACCCATGGCTGGACACTCCGACCTTCAAAATGTGCTGGCCCTATCCCCTCACTGAGACATGGCTGGACACTCCGACCTACAACAGGTGCTGACCCTATCCCTTCACTGACCCATGGCTGGACACTTCCACCTACAAGATATGCTGGCTCTATCCCCTCACTGACCCATGGCTGGACACTCCGACCTACAACAGGTGCTGGCCATCACTGACCCATGGCTGGACACTCCGACCATGTCAAAGTCTTGAGAGCAAGCTCTGAGCTCTGAGAGACCTAAAATAGAGCTTAGTAGGGGACAGGTTACGTAATAGGGCAGGAGACCAGACAGGAGAAACACCAACGCTATAAATAGCGATAACGGGACACACTTGTGTCAACAAGGAGGGCAACCAGTGCACATGAGCTGGTGTTACCCAAGAACCGGGGAAACCTAGTTCACGAGGTGAGGACCAAGTAACTGTGGTCAACACAGCTCAGTGCCCAGCACGTAAACCAACCATCGCACGCTGAGCTGAATTGCTAGTGGCTGAACACGCCACGCTCAGCGAGCTCAGACAGGACCGGGACGGCGTAGGAATCAGACGTGTATTCCGCTAGAAAGACTTTGTAGTTGTGAATGACAGTACAATAGTTATAATAGTCTAGCTTAGCTTCAGTGGTTAAAATATTTATATCATCCTCTCATTCCATCTTATCATCATCACATTCTAAGATGTTTAATACCGTTGTGGTATTCCGATCGTGGAGCTATTGTATGATCTGCTCCGAATAAAAATGTATCCTTTTGCAACCGAGACGAGTTGTCACTTTCGTTTAGTGCAAAAGAAGGGAATCCTTGTATGCCTGTCGCAAGCGGGTTGCTGACAGGCAGGATACTATTTGGTGTCAGAAGTGCTTGAATCACCGCTCATTAACAGGTAGACACCATCTGACACCAGGACACGATCTGACACCAAGATACCATACTATTTGGTGTCAGAAGTACCTGAACAACCGCTCACTACCAGTAAGATACCATGTGGTATAATAAGCCCCTGAACTACCGCTCACTACCATTAGCCACCATTTTGGCTCACTACTAGTTGGTAGGATACCGTTTGGTAGCAGTAACTTTATGAAGCACCGCTCACTACCGTTAGTGACCGTTTGTTAGGATACCATTGCTGTTTTTGAACCACCACTCATTACCATTAGCCAAGATACCACGTTATCATTTCTCGTGGAGCTTGAACCACCGCTAAAGTTGTGCTATTTAATTGAACTTAGCAGTGATAGAAATAGCACTGTATTATGTGATGAAAGGTATCATTAGCATACGATTGTGAAAAGTAGGATAGAATTTACCATTTTCGGAAATTCTACTAAATATCAGTGATATATTATTTATGTAAATTATTTAAATGAAAATGTGTGAAACATAAACTGATTGTGTACAAATTGAAAGGTTAATCGTCATGTGTTTGATACTATCAGAATGTCAACATCTATTACAATCACGTTAGTATTCGTGCAAAAACAATTTTTTTTTCTCGCACAACAATAGGAGATTAGAGGTTAAGCTAGAATCGTAGAGCGCAGTCCAGTCAGAAACGAGAAAAGGGAAGACAAGACGACATTGACATTCATTGACGTTCATTCAGACTATCATACAATCATATCATCTACATTAATCATTATCATTTATGCCACATTTGAACTTTTCCATTCGTTGAAACGTTGATATCTCAATTAACCACATGTATGACACATTACATGCATGTTGCTAAAATTTTGATGTTCTAATAAACAGAAACATCAGTATAAAAGCGAGGCGATCAGTCGTTTGTACGAAAGACAGCGGCGAAACTTCCCAAGGGCCATATTTTGCTACAAGATTAGATGAGTATATTTTTCTCTAATTTTGATATGCACCCTTAACTTAGCACTCCTTTTTTTTCAGAAAATCTTGTAAATAATTAACACATAACAACTGTGAAATTGTATTGGGAAAATATTTTGCTATCAATTGTCTGATAACATAAAGCCTCAGAATGTCATCATTAAATGACTTCATCCAGGCTGGTAAAGTACTAGAATATACTGGAGAAAAACTATAGAAGTGGGCAAACGAAAGATACAGAGAAGAGACAGAGAGAAAAGCTGCTCTGGAGAGAGATGAAAGAGCAAGGGAAAGGCAACATCTAAAAGAAATGAAGGAATTGGAAGAAGCCACCAAGCAGAAGCAGATAGACATGGACAATGCCACTAAACAGAAGCAGATAGAGATGGACGACGCCACCAAGCAGAAACAGATAGAGGTAGAGTCATAAACAAAGTTAAAGATGAAAGAAATTGAGATTGACTCAAACACCCATATAGCCTCTACGAAGTTAAAAAGCCAAGAAGAACAAAATAAATTCTCCAAATATAAAGGGTTAATCAAGCCCTATAGTCAAGCGATTCAATATCAGCTTGGACAGAGAATGTAGAATTTCAACTGAGAACTCAGAAAATACCATTAGATGATTGGGCAATGATCTACATGAGAAACCTCAGTGGGGAGCCATTAAAGGTCATAGAATCAATACCATCAGAACTAAGAGGTAACTATCAGTACATTCATGATAGAATTATGCAGCATTTTTTACTCGATGCTCCTGGATATCGGATCCAGTATTCACAGATAAAGCCGAAGCCAACAGAAACGTTCTTAGATTATGTTTCAAACGTTCAGAGTATATTCAATAAATGGCTGAAGGCAGCAAAAGTTGGTAAGAACTTTGATAAATTACAGGACTTGATGGTGATGGATAAAGTCATATCCACCGTTCCTACTTCCTTTGCCAAGTTCCTGCAACAAGCAGACATTGAATCTATCGAACAGCTCGAAAAACGAGGTTCTGCTTATTTTTCTTCCAACAGGGACGTATTTAAAACATCAGTACATGATACTGAGATTACTGCTTTTGTCAAAAACATACCAAGCAGGTCTTACAGGCAAAAAGACTATCAAAATAAAAATAAACCATATCAGAAGCCACCACAGTGTGGATACTGCAAATTGTTCCATCCGCAGTACGCCATTTGTGATAAGAGCCCCTCTTATCCTGCTCATCTAGAAATGATGATAAAAAAGCAGCAAGACAAGCGAAACTCTTATAAACGTGCTGTTAAATGCTTCTTTTGTTCAAGTTATGGCCATTATAGTTCTAAGTGTTTGGGCAGGCAACGAATGAAGGCAAACAATGCCTTGCTCATCGATACATCATCTGACGATGATAGTGTGATTGACTCTGAACTTGAAAATGTATTACCAACTAGTGAGTGTGAAAGTGTGAGTGCAGCTATTGATATATTAGACTTCAATAAGTGTGACACATGCCATCAGTTTCAGGCAGACGGCAAACTGAAAAGTGGGCATTGTATACCATGTTCCAACGAAGATGCCAATGCAGTGTTAGCCTCTAGAGGCAATTTAAAGTTCCACGATGCACTGGTAAACGAACAACCATGCCAATGTTTACTGGATAGCGGAAGTACTCTACTTGGCGTTAAAAGAGACCTAGTTAAGCCAGAAGATTACAGGTTCTGGCCCTATACCCTCACTGATCCATGTCTGGACACTGACCCATGGCTGGACACTCCGACCTACAACATGTGCTGGTCCTATCCCCTCACTGACCCATGACTGGACACTCCGACCTACAATAGGTGCTGGCCCTCACTGAACCATGGTTAGACACTCCGACCTACAACAGGTGTTGGCCCTCACTGACCCATGGCTGGACACTCCGACCTACAAAAAGTGCTGGCCGTATCCCCTCACTGACCCTTGGCTGGATACTCCGACATTCAAAAGGTGCTGGCCCTATCCCCTCACTGACACATGGCTGGACACTCCGACCTATAACAGGTGCTGGCCCTATCCCCTCACTGACCCATGGCTGCACACTCCGACTACAACAGGTGCTGGCCCTATCCCCTCACTGACCCATGGCTGGACATTTCCACCTACAAAAGGTTCTGGTCCTATCCAATCACTGACCCATGGCTGGACACTTCGACCTACAACATGTGCTGGCCCTATCCCCTCACTGACCCATGGCTGGACACTCCGACCTACAACATGTGCTGGCTCTATCCCCTCATTGACCCATGGCTGGACACTCCAACCTTCAAAAGGTGCTGGCCCTATCCCCTCACTGACACATGGCTGGACACTCCGACCTACAACAGGTGCTGGCCCTATCCCCTCACTGACACATGGCTGGACACTCCGACCTACAACAGGTGCTGACCCTATCCCCTCACTGACCCATGGCTAGATACTCCGACCTACAACAGGTGCTGGCCCTATCCCCTCACTGACCCATGGCTGCACACTCATCCCTACAACAGGTGCTGGCCCTAACTGACCCATGGCTGGTCACTCCTACCTACAACAGGTGCTGACCCTATCCCCTTACTGACCCATGGATGGACACTTCCACCTACAACAGGTTCTGGCCCTATCCCCATACTGACCCATGGCTGGACACTCCGACCTACAATAGGTGCTGGCCCTAACGTCTCACTGACCCATGGCTGGACACTCCGACCTACAATAGGTGCTGGCCCTATCGTCTCACTGACCCATGGCTGGACGCTCCGACCTACAATAGGTGCTGGCCCTATCGTCTCACTGACCCATGGCTGGACACTCCGACCTACAATAGGTGCTGGCCCTCACTGACCCCATGCTGGACACTCCGACCTACAACAGGTTCTGGCCCTATCCCCATACTGACCCATGGCTGGACACTCCGACCTACAATAGGTGCTAGCCCTCACTGACCCCATGCTGGACACTCCGACCTACAAAAGGTTCTGGCCCTATCCCCATACTGACCCATGGCTGGACACTCCGACCTACAATAGGTGCTGGCCCTATCGTCTCACTGACCCATGGCTGGACACTCCGACCTACAACAGGTGCTGGCCCTCACTGACCCCATGCTGGACACTCCGACCTACAACAGGTTCTGGCCGTATACCCTCACTGATCCATGTCTTGACACTGACCCATGGCTGGACACTCCGACCTACAACAGGTGCTGGCCCTCACTGACCCATGGCTGGACACTCCGACCTACAACAGGTGCTGGCCCTCACTGACCCATGGCTAGACACTACGACCTACAACATGTGTTGGTTTTCACTGACCCATGGCTAGACACTCCGACCTACAACATGTGTTGGCTTTCACTGTCCCATGGCTAGACACTCCGACCTACAACATGTGATGGCTTTCACTGACCCATGGCTAGACACTCCGACCTACAACATGTGTTGGCTTTCACTGTCCCATGGCTAGACACTCCGACCTACAACAGGTTCTGGCCCTACTCCTTCACTGACCCATGGCTGGACACTCCGACCTACAACAGGTGCTGGCCCTATCACCTTACTGACCCATGGCTGGACACTCCGATCTACAACAGGTTCTGGCCCTATACCCTCACTGATCCATGTCTGGACACTGACCCATGGCTGGACACTCCGACCTACAACAGGTGCTGGCACTATCCCCTCACTGACCCATGGCTGGACACTTCCACCTACAAGAGGTTCTGGCCCTCACTGACCCATGACTGGACACTCCGACCTACAACAGGTGCTGGCACTATCCCCTCACTGACCCATTGCTGGACACTCCGACCTACAACAGGTGTGGCCCTATCCTCTTACTGACCCATGGCTGGACACTACCTCTGGGTGGAAGACATGTCCAGATTTTAGTCAGTAATGACGTTCTTATAATAATTAATCGTGACTCTTATCTTATGAACATTCTGTTTAATGTGTTAATGTCATAGACAATATGACGTTATTATAATAATTCACCGTGACTTTTATCTTAGGAATATTCTGTTTGATGTGTCTTTGTCAGCGTGGCCGAAAGTTTAAGAGCGCTCGCTCTTAAACTTCCTTTGCTTTTATGAAGTTCAACCCCTACATCGGTCAGTTGTACTAAAGTGTTAACTTCTCGTTATTGACTTGGGGAGGTAAATTACAAGTACCTTAGAAGTTCAGAACCATGGCCAGACTGCGAGAACAGAAAGTTATAAGAGGTGTGGCCAAACAAGAACACTACGCGGGAAGCCAAAGAAGGTTGATAAACCAACACAGAACTGGTGTTGTTAGCCTCTACACGCTGCGGGATTTGCTGAGGAGGGGATCCGAGCACTTATGGACTAAATGGTTCGATGTGCAATGGGCTGACTAACTAACTAACTAACTAACTAACTAACTAACTAACTAACTAACTAACTAACTAACTAACTAACTAACCAACTATCTAATTAACTAACTAACCAACTAAATAACTAATCAACTAACTAACTAACTAACTAACTAACTAACTAACTAACTAACCAACCAACCAACTATCTAATTAACTAACTAACCAACTAAATAACTAATCGACTAACTACCTAACTAACTAACTAACTAACCAACTATCTAATTAACTAACTAACCAACTAAATAACTAATCAACTAACTAACTAACTAACTAACTACCTAACTAACTAACTAACTAACCAACTATCTAATTAACTAACTAACCAACTAAATAACTAATCAACTAACTACCTAACTAACTAACTAACTAACTAACTAACTACCTAACTAACTAACTACCTAACTAACTAACCAACCAACCAACTATCTAATTAACTAGCTAACCAACTAAATAACTAATCGAACTAACTAACTAACTAACTAACCAACCAACCAACTATCTAATTAACTAACTAACCAACTAAATAACTAATCAACTAACTACCTACCTACCTAACTAAATAAATAAATAAATAAATAAATAAATAAATAACTAACTAACTAACTAACTAACTAACTAACTAACTAACTAACCAACCAACCAACCATTTATCTAATTAACTAACTAACCAACTAAATAACTAATTAATTAACTACCTACCTAACTAACTAACTAACTAACTAACTAAATAAATAACTAATTAACTAACTAAATAACTAACTAACTAACTAACTAACTAAATAACTAACTAACTAGCTAACTAACTAACTAAAAATACAGAAGAAAAATTGAGGCCCCGCCTCATTTGTTCGAATTTATCTTTTGTTCTGTATGACGTCACGGGGCAAATCGTCTGCAGGGGCATCGATTTTCTTAAATCCCAGACTAAAGGGAATAACTACTTCGGAATGTTTTTCCCTCGTTAAGATAACGTTATTACTTCCGGAAGGGTTTAACAATTCAAGCACGTGTTAGTTCCCATTCAAGGGAAGTTCCTTTTCTCAACGTTAGCGCATGCGTAAGAATACCTGTCCACAGTAAGTGGCAGTCAGTGACCACTCAGATTGAAATTCGAGCGAACAGACTTCTGTTTGTTTGTTGTATTTTTTCCACGAAAAATGTGCTGTTCCAAAACATGATCTGTCGAACACCTGGACTTATGATGCTGTAGACATGAACTTACCAAAACATGATCTGTCGAACACCTGGACTTATGATGCTGTAGAAATGAACTTACCAAAACAAGCCCCCCCCCCCCCCCCCCTTTCCAAATAAAAAAAATTCTGATGACGACATGAACTTACAAAAAGAAACCTTACGTTGAAGATACGAGCTTACCACAATATGAACTGCCTAACACTTGGACATACTTCTTCTTCTTCTTCTGCGTTCATCCGGATTTTTTTTTTTCGGATGTGACTGCGTTGTGCCTGTTTACAGCAGAGCTGCGTTCTTGCGCCGTTAGGCCGACACATCCGACTTCTGCGGGCATTTGTTGACCGGGTTAACCTTCCCGGGGGTTTCTTAGGACGTTTGAATCTCACTGTTGTGGTGTTATCCCTCATCCTAGCTGGCCCATATAGAACAGCCAAAGACATCCTGGTCAACCCTCAAGGGAAGGCAGGGGCAGACCATGGGCATTCCCCGCCATCCAAGGAGGCTTCCATACTTGCAGAGCCATCACACAGCGCTCTGGTACTGGGCTCACCCAAGGAATCGTCACGTCCTGCACATGGTTGCTTAGCCTCACTTCCGTATATTGGGCCTTCCGTTCACCATAGGCTGTTCCTCCGGAAACCAGAAGAATGCAGTCTGCAGATGACATCCACACAGTGAGCTTTCGATTAAGACTTTCCACATAATGGATTTGCTATCCAAGCACTATTCCATTTCTTTCAACTAGGACACTTTTCCCACCTTTTATGAAGCCCACACAGCGAGCTTTCGATTCGGACTTTCCACGTAATGGATTTGCTGTCTAAGCAATATTCCATTTCATGCCTCTGGGACGCTTTTGTAACCGACATACCTGTGGTATGAAGTGTGGCAGTCTAGATACATCTTCATGCACCTTTAGATGTCAACCTGAATGTAGTTAAAGTAAGCTGTAGTCAACATGAGCTTGTTGATATCTCCATAGAGCTTGTCCTCAAATGAAGCAGGCGTGGGCCAAAATATCTTTCTCTGTTCTGCATATATTGGGCACTCCTGCAGCAAATGTTTAGCTGTCATTTTACCAGTTCCATAATTACATTCATCGGTATCTCCTATCTTTGTGTCAAAGACTGAAACATATAGGAAAGAGGTCTACCGCAAGATAGAAGACCACCGGGAAGAGTGGTCAACCTCAAGTAGATTAGAGGTAACATATTGCCCCGATATAAGGGCAGGGTAGGTGATAGAAAGGGGGACTATTAACTAGTTCTCTCATGAGACACGGAGGCATCGACCAGATAGTTAGTACTCTGGTCACGACAGAATCACGCCTACGTGATAGCCACGGAGAAGAGTGCCACTCAATAGGAGAACGGCTGCTACCAGCGTGCTGAGTGTAACTGCACGCAAAAAGCCGAAGGACGCAACAAGGTCCTTCCGCGTGCTGTGTAGCGACGCGTGTAGGAAAGTCAGACTGGGGACTGACTTCGTAGAGAGCAGATCGTTTAGTGTCGATAGGAGTTTGTTGTAGCCAATTAGATAGAGATTAGCAATAGGGTTAGGAAACTAGAGATAGGCAATTCTGTGGCTTTGTGTGTGATTTGATAGCGACTGTTTTGTAAATGTAAAGAGCCAACGGCAATAAAATGTACCATTCATTTCCTCTCACACGACTTGCAAGTTTCTTGTGTGGTGTGGGAGAAGTAATCCTATGATGCCTGACACATTTGGTTGTTGACAGGCTAGGATTTAATGTGGTGTCAGAAGTGTGGCTTGAACAAATGTTCAAGCTATTACACTTACCCACGGCTCTAGACTAAGGTTACGAGTAGTGAAGTACAAGGTTTAATTTGTGGCAGTGACTGATGACGTGTGCAGACTAGAACGAGTTGCGAGCTAAACTGTGCCTATCGTGACAAAATAATGCTTATTTGTGCTTATTAAAATATTATTTAGTTAAATCATGTGTTCTTCAAAGTTGTAAGTATTCATATTATTAATTTCTTTCATTTATTGATGTAATTATTGATTTGTTTATGAATAACTATCAAAGATGATTCATGGCGGAACGATACACAGCCAGCAGCATTATCGATTTTTGCAAGCTAAAAATAGCGCTGCGCCTCTGACGTATTGCGATTGACAAGCAGTTGTTCTACGCCATTCGCATTCAGCATCTGAGTGTTTACAAATCGCCGAGCTGCTGCCTGCCTGAATCTATGCTTTATATTAATTATTATTTGTTTATTTCAGTTAGTGAATGAATATATTTATTTATTTAAACAATATTATTATATTTTTATTTATTTAAAAGCATTTATTGAATGGTTTTCGTACTTTTTCTATTTGTTTACCGTCACGATGGCACTACTTTTGGCTATGCAAATTAGACTTGGTCTGCACAAAACTTCCATAGATTAAACTAGGTTAGGGACGAAAGGCATAAAACGTTAGAACGAAGACAGGACATTGACAATTTAATATTAATTAAACTATATTCTGTTTGTCCGTGGGCATGTCATTGAGATTGTACCAAATTGTCAGATACTATATGTCGTTTACTATTTGTTAATTGTTGCTGCTCTGTGAACCAGGGTGAACAACAGTTGATTAGAAAACTCGTGTGTATGCCGAAGTGCCAAACGAGGTGACCTGTGTTACCGGATTGGTGTTCCTGATTCTCGGGAACATTAAGTTGAGTATAACCTACGTATTTGGCATGCTATGTGATTAATAGTGCATCTCTTTTTCAGCTTGTGATGCATTAGCATATTTTTGTGCTCTGTTTTTCAGGATAAAATTTTTTCCAGGTTATAAACTAAGAGTCCAAGTTGCAGTGCTCAGATATTAAGAAACATAACATATCAAAGATAAATAAGTGATTAAAGACTTCAGTGCGGGTCATTGCTAGCTAATAGGCCAACAACATGGCAACTTTATCTGATTTCATAAAAGCTGGTAAAGAATTACAATACACAGGAAAGGAGCTAGAACAATATGCTGATCAAAAATTTAAAGAAGCAAAAGATGCTGAAAGAGATGAACGTGCACGAGAAAGACAACACCAAAAGGAGATTGCAGAACTAGCTGAGATAACAAAACAAAAACAGCTAGAAGATGACAAACAGGTTAAGCAAATAGAATTAGAATTAAAACAGAAGCAGTTAGAACATGAAAAGGAAATTAAGCAACAACAGTTAGAACATGATAAGGAAATTAAGCAGCAACATTTAGAACAAGATAAGGAAATTAAACAGAAGGAACTAGAATTAAAACAGAAGCAATTAGATCAGGAGAAAGAATTAAAACAAAAAGACTTAGAAATAAAACAAAGAGAAATAGATGAAATGGCAAGAGTGAAAGAAAAACAAATACAGGTAGAATCAGAAACACAGTTACAGATGAAAAGTATGGATGTAGACTCACACTTAGAAATCTCTGCTACTAAACTAAAAAGTCAACAAGAAGAAAATAAGTTCAATAAATACAAAAATATTATCAAACCATATTGTAAAGAAGACTCCATATCAGCCTGGACAGAAAATGTCGAGTATCAATTTAAATACCACCAAGTTCCAATAGAGATGTGGGCTATGATTTATATGAAGAACCTGAGTGGTGAGCCCCTTAAAGTGATAGAATCAATACCAACTGATCTTAGATCTAACTATCAGTACATCCATGATAGGATAATGCAACATTTTTTACTTGATGCCCCTGGGTATCAGGTTCAGTTCTCAAATTTAAAACCAAAACCTAGTGAGACTTTCATTGATTACGTCTCAAATGTTCAAAGTGTACTAAATAGGTGGCTTAAAGCAGCTAACATAGGTAAAGATTTTGACAGACTTAAAAATCTAATCCATGGATAAAGTCATATCCACTATACCATCTCCTTTTTGCTAAATTCCTGCAGCAGTCGGACATTGAGACCATAGAACAATTTGAAAAGAAAGGCTCTGCATATTTTTCCTCAAATAGAGATATTTTTAAGACTTCAAATGACTCTGAAATAGTTTCCTTTGTAAAGGACCAACCTAAAAACTATCAAAGTAATAGAAAACCATTTCATAAAGTTGATAAGAAAGATAGGAATGTGTCAAAATGTATCTACTGTCAACTTTTGCATGACACTTATTCTATGTGTGATAAATCGCCAAACTATCCGGCGCATCTTGAAAATATTATTAAGAAGCAACAAAACAAGCGATCTGCATACAGGCGTGCAATCAAATGCTTCTTTTGTTCCAGCTACGGCCATTATTCAAATAAGTGCCTGGGCCGCCAACGTATGAAAGCCAACAATGCGATTTTGATTGATACATCTTCTGATAGTGGTAGTGAGACTGAGTGTGAAGTCGAGAATGTATTACCTTTTAAGCAATCTGAAGATGTCTGTTGTGTGAACGATGTGTTAGTCTTTGACAATTGTGACCAATGTCACCAATTTCATGCAGACGGCAAACTTACATGTGGGCATATTGCAACATCCTCCTTAGAGAATGCAAATGCAGCTATAGCCTCCAGAGGCAATCTATTGTTTCACTCTGCGTTGGTCAATGAGAAGCCATGCCGATGTTTGCTTGACAGTGGGAGCTCTATTATTGGTGTGAAAAAGGAACTTGTTAATCCAAAGGATTATACTGGTGACTCTGTAAAATGCCGGACTTTTTCTGGTAATATAGAAACCTATCCTCTGGCAAGAGCCCGTATAAACACCCCGTTCCTTTCTGGTACCTTTACATGTGCAATTCTAGACAACCCTTGTACAGATTTAATTCTTGGGTGTCTACCCCAGCTAAGGCACTGTACAGATGAAGAAATATCTGTCTGGGAGGAGAAGAATGGTTTCACTCCAGTGAACAGTGCAGATATCATCAAACATCACAGTCCTAACAAAAGTGCTAGACCCATAACACTTGAAACTGATCAAGACGTAATGGTGCTACTACCAGACAAGCATAATAAAATACTTACTTCATGGCAAGGGCCTTTCAAGGTGATACAAAGACTTTCAGATGTTGACTATGAAATATCGATAAACGGACACTTAAAGATATTCCATGTCAACATGTTGAAACCTTACTTTTCACGACAAGAGACAGAAGTAGAGACAGACAAACATAGTGCACCCACACCTAGTGATCAGACGACAGACGTACATAACGCAACTACACTAGTTAGCGAGACTGGCAAATCCGACGATATCCATACATCTAGTGAGAATACAGAATACGCACTTAGCACCACCACCGTACTGAATCAGGTAGACGACGACGGAATGGAACTACCTGTTCCTATTGTAGACAAGACTGCGACATTGGATAGCATACGGATAGAACAGGAACTAACAGACGGCCAACGACGACAATTAATAGAATTAGTGACAGAGTATAAAGACATATTTTCTGACATTCCAGGTAGGACGGACAGAATCGAGCACTCCATTCTTCTTTCGGACTCTAAGCCTATTAAATGCAGGCCGTACTCAATCCCACTTAGCTATAGGGAAAATCTACATAAGGAAATACTTAATTTAGAAGCTAGTGGGATCATTCAGAAGTCTACATCTGAGTACTCCTTTCCAATCGTCCTAGTTAAGAAAAAAGACTCCACAATTCGTCTGTGTGTGGACTATCGAAAACTTAACAACGTCACCAAGATCGACGCTGAGCCAATTCCTTCCTGCGAAGATCTTATTCTTGACATGTCCACCTCCAAAATCTTTTCTAAATTAGATCTTACTAAGGGATATTGGCAGGTCCCTATGCAGACTCAATCCATTCATCTTACTGCTTTTTCAACACCTTTAGGACTTTACGAGTGGCGTTTTCTTCCTTTCGGACTCCGAAACGCTCCTGCCACTATCGTACGCTTAACTAGAGATCTACTGCATGGAGTGACGAATACAGTGACGTATATAGATGATATATGTGTCCATACTGATGACTGGACAACACACCTACTGAAACTAAGACATGTCTTTGATAGGTTGCGACTCTTCGGTCTCACTGTCAAACCGAGCAAAGTCGAATTGGGCCTAAAAGAAATTGATTTTTTGGGTCATGTCATTTCACAAGGTCAACTAAAGACTGACAATAGAATCATTACCAAAATTATGAACCTGACCATGCCTACCACAAAGAAGCAGGTCAGAACCCTTTTGGGATTAGTAAATTACTATAGCAAATTCATACCAAACTTAGCTGAAATTACAAGTGTATTTTCAAATGTTTTAAAAGCATCTGTAAAACTAGATGTCAAAGATGCATTATTAATTTCTGCATTGTCAAAATTGAAAATCCTGTTTAGTAATGTACAGATCCTCCGCTTGCCTAATCCTAGGCTCGTTTATTATCTTAGGACAGATGCCAGCAGAATCTCCATCGCTGCAGTGCTAGGCCAATTTTATGAGGGCATCTTCCATCCGATTTGCTACGTGAGCCGTAAGATCACACCTGCCGAGTCCAGATATTCCATATCAGAGTTGGAAGCCCTAAGCGTCATCTATGCGGTGAGGAAGCTTCATCGATTTCTAGCGGGTGTTCACTTCGTTGTCCAGACTGACAACTCCCCAATCACGGTCATACAAAGTGGTGTGCATCGGAATGACCGTATATACAGGTGGTCGCTAATACTACAAAACTATACGTTTAGTATAGAGCATATTAAGGGTAAGGACAACATTCTGGCTGATACCCTTAGTCGACCATCTGAGGTAGAAATACCGCAGATTCCGCATATGAGTGTAGAGTAATAGATTATTAGTACATTAGAATATTCTATGAAAAATATGTTACAAATACATAGACATTATGTGCTAAACTATGTACTAGGAACACCGATCTACCATGTGTCCGTAGACATCAAAAGAAGAACTATGCTCCGAGAACAAATATATCACCGTGTGAACTGGAACAGCTCGTTACTAACTAAGCTCCATATAGGTTCCGGTGAATCATTTGTGTTCAGCAGAGAAAAACAGTGTCAGAACATTACATAAATCCAGACACGAAAATACTGGTCTACGACACAATCGAACTCTACAGGTGCAATACCCATAGGACACAAGTATGACTGTGTAATGTGTTTAATATACCCAGGACAAGTGTGAAGATATAGTATGCCAATGAAAGCAATTTCTGAACATTAGGGCAACGACTAACCTGAGGTATTTAAATACTATGTATATATAAACTTATTGTGATATGTATTATAACATTTTAATATAGTGATAAAGTATAGGTAGATTAGGTCACTTTAATTTATATTTAGAGTTAGACAATATAATAGTTTTCATTTTTTTAAATTAGTTTAGATAGGATTAATTAGATAGATCAGTAATTTACCCACTTACTTACCTTAAAAGTAGAATAGGATAGTAATTTAAACGTAATAACAGCTAATTATAAACTAGAATAAAAAAAGTTTAGATAGTATTAGTACCATTTAGGTTTATTACATTTCACTTTGTTTCATTTCATTTGAGTTCATCCCATCTTAATGAACCAGTCCATTTAACAAACGTGATCATATAGTATTAGGATTAATGTACATCATTATCATAGGATAAAAAGATTATACAATTAAACATACATCATTTGCACCATCAATCATATATTTTTTTTCATTACTCATAATTTTGTTATATTTCACATTACCCATGTTAGAAAGGGACATAATTTATTACATTTCACATTACCCATGTTAGAAAGGGACATAATTTATTACATTTCATATTACCCATTTTAGTTAGTTACATAACTCATCTCACATCAATTTCATTTTAAATAGTTAAATTACGTCCCTTAAATTAGATAAACATTAGAATTAATGTGGCAAATTAAATGAGAATAGGTAACACATTAGATACATATTTTTAGAACTAGTATGTCAGTATTTAGAGTATTATTTCAGTAGAATATAGTAGTTACTAACACCAGGGTACAAACCATCAACCCTTTTTCTTACATGTAAATATGTGTAAATACATGACTCGTGCAGCAATTTACGCACAGTCATTTAGCTCAACTTTGTCAAACTGAGCCAAGCTTGTACAGTGTCACTCCAAGGTTTTTAAATAATTGTGAGGGTAAAAGAGGTGTGACAGAAGTGAGAGTAAAAGATGTGTGATAGAAGTGTGAAAGTGAGAGCGAATGTAAATGATACAGGAGAGGGTGAAATCGGCGGAGTTTTTCTGCCGCTCAGCGCGACTTCTTGTTTTTTGTCTTTGTCGGTGTTTGTTTTCGATGTGGAAAATGTGTTGTCATGAATGTGTTGTGTGTAGTTTAGTGTAGATCTTAGACAAATTATTTTAAGTATCATAAGACGGAAACGTAGTCACGAATTAGTGTTATACACTTGTTTGTGGCCACATTTAACCGAATTATGGCACTTGAAAACTAACTTACATACACATGATAGTTAGATACACATGTTAGAAGTTAGATTATACTATTAGTTAAATGCAAACACGCAAACAACCAGAAAAACAAACATATAAATTGCATACATTTTTTGTAGATCAAAGGGAGATAACTCCGGGTCAGGGGACATAATAGACAACGAAACACTAACTTAACAGTGAAAGATAACTTTACACGCGGAAGCGAGATAGGTAAAGCCTGTCGCACACAGCTTGTGTAATGGTTGTTTAATATTATATGGGGGACATGAAGCAATTCATGTGTTGACCCTAAGAAAGTCAACTTTGTATGGGTAGTGAGTTAATTTACTATTTGAGGGCAGGTCTTATAAGACAACGGTCCGGTTAAGACATACCTCTAAATAATAATATAATATTGCGATTGAGAAGAGGGCTCACGCTAACCAGACAAGTTTGTGGCGATTGCCAGTAGCCAAGTAAAGTGATACTACATTGTGACAATAGTCAGTAGAAGTCTATTAAGTTACCCAAAGCCAGGTTATCAGCAGTCTTTGACAAAAATTAGATACACTAATTTTTTACAAACCTCTTGCGTCACAACCAATGAGTCAAAGTTGATGACGCAACACAGGAGGGGAGGGTGTGTGTCAAAGACTGAAACATATAGGAAAGAGGTCTACCGCAAGATAGAAGACCACCGGGAAGAGTGGTCAACCTCAAGTAGATTAGAGGTAACATAGTGCCCCGATATAAGGGCAGGGCAGGTGATAGAAAGGGGGACTATTAACTAGTTCTCTCATGAGACACGGAGGCATCGACCAGATAGTTAGTACTCTGGTCACGACAGAATCACGCCTACGTGATAGCCACGGAGAAGAGTGCCACTCAATAGGAGAACGGCTGCTACCAGCGTGCTGAGTGTAACCGCACGCAAAAAGCCGAAGGACGCAACAAGGTCCTTCCGCGTGCTGTGTAGCGACGCGTGTAGGAAAGTCAGACTGGGGACTGACTTCGTAGAGAGCAGATCGTTTAGTGTCGATAGGAGTTTGTTGTAGCCAATTAGATAGAGATTAGCAATAGGGTTAGGAAACTAGAGATAGGCAATTCTGTGGCTTTGTGTGTGATTTGATAGCGACTGTTTTGTAAATGTAAAGAGCCAACGGCAATAAAATGTACCATTCATTTCCTCTCACACGACTTGCAAGTTTCTTGTGTGGTGTGGGAGAAGTAATCCTATGATGCCTGACACATTTGGTTGTTGACACTTTAGTTTATTGAACAAGTGGTGTTTCAGCTTGTTATGTCCTGTGCGGAGTCTGAAGATTGCTACTTGTTCTCTTCGGTCGAGTTTGTAATATGCATCATCCTTCTGGTGGCCTGGATGCTCTGATTCCCATTTGGTTCTATAAGTGCTTTTTATCAACCTCTTTGCCTCATTATAGGTTATGTCTATGTCAGGCTGTGGTAGTCGTCCGCCCTCTTTTGCCAGTCTGTCAGCCTCTTCATTTCCAGGTATACTGCAATGTGATGGGATCCACTGTATTACAACTTTTTTGGATTTCTGGCACAGACCATGGAGTGCTGCTCTTAGATCAGCTAGTTCTGTGCTGTTTTTTCTCTTCAGTATTGAGACAGCTGACTTTGCATCTGTGAAGATAGCTATTTGCTTCTCTTTATTTTCCTCCATCAAGAACATTTCTGCTGCAGTTTTCAAAGCCTCTACCTCAGCTTTGAAGTTACTTGAAAATTTTCCAGTTGCCACTGACTGTGTTTTTATCACTCCATATTTTAAATTAAGGAGAATTCCCCCTCCTCCATTTTTAATTGAATCTTTGGCTGATCCATCTGTATATGCATGGGTCCAATTGCTGCTTGGGTAATGTTCTTTTATGTAGTTGAGGGTTATTTTTCTTCTTTCGGTGTTCTTTTTCTCAATACCAGGAATGTTTTCTATCATCCCAGGCAGTTGCTGCTGTCTCCAAGCTGGGAACTTGTGTGCATAGTAAATGGGCTTGACTGTTGATATGTTAAGTATGGGATCTGCCCTAATCTTTCGTTTTGCAGTTTCTACAAAGTTGCTACGCTTCAGTCTTCCTTTTCCAAAACCATTAAACCTGTTATACATAGGGTGGTCTGTCAATCTTCTAAATTTTTCTGCTTGTTGCTGGGTTCTGCTATCTCTTCTGTCCTGCATTGGTTTTAAACAAGTGATCTTTTCTAGTTCATTAATAGGAGTTGTCTTCAGGTTTCCAGTTATGATTCGCATTCCTTGGTTTTGGACTCTACTTATTTTGTTAAAGTTTGACTTAGCTGCTGTTGCCCAAACTGCAATGCCATATTCCAGTACTGGCCTCACCCATCCAGTATACAACTTCTTGAGAACTTTCTCATCTGCTCCCCACGTTGTATCAGCAAGCTTTTTCATGATTGCCATTCTCTGCCTTGCTCTTGTTCGATTTTTCTCAACCTGTGTCTTCCATGTCAGGCGACGATCAAAGGTGACTCCTAGATAGTTTGGATTTTCTTCATGGCGCAATATTTTTCCATTCAATGCCAGCTTAGGTTGCTGAGTTTTATTTGAGAGGGAGAACACTGTGCATATTGTTTTCTCCTCACTTATCTTTACTAGCCATGATTTTGACCAGTCCTCTAGCGCTAATAAGGCTTGCTGTATTCTGCTGTTAGCTGTAGTAATATATTCTTCAGATGTCCATATGGCTAGGTCATCTGCAAAGGAGGATGTGTGTACTCTGGCTGGAAAATTTTTCGTGATGTCATTTATATATGCTAGGAATAATGTTGGTGAAAGAACTCCTCCTTGGGGGACACCTTGCTCCAACAGCATCATTTTGCTGGTTTGTCCTTGTACTTTTGTCTTGGCAGTTCTGTTCTCAAGGTAGTGGCTGATCCATTTATACATTTTTCCACAAACATGCATTTTTTGCAGTTTTACTTTCAGTCCTTCCTTCCATACTTTATCAAATGCTTTTTCTAAATCTATCCAGACTGCTAGTATGTGCTTTTTTCTCTTGGAAGGCATCCTCTATTTCCTGAGCTATATAGGTTATTTGATCTTCAGTGGATCTGTACTTTCTGAATCCTGCTTGGTGTGGTGTTAAGAGTTTGTTTTCTTCCAGATGCCATGTTAGCCTGCCATTGATAATGCGTTCCATTAATTTTCCTACACAGCTAAGTAGACTGATAGGTCGATAGCCATTTGGTTCTTCCAGGTCTTTTCCTTTCTTTGGTTCCGGTATTAGTATAGCTTCCTTCCATGCCTGTGGGACTATTCCTCTCTTCCAGCTGTTATTTAGGACTGCTAGTAGTTTCTTATTTGCCTTGGTGCCTAGTCCTATTAGCATTTCATTTGTGATTCCATCCTTTCCTGGTGATTTCTTCTTTTTTAGGGTATTCATTGCCGTTCCATTTCTTCCATTGTTAGATTTGCCATCATATATTCTGCTGCTGTCTCTGTATTTTTATGATGTATCTGTTTGTGTTTGATTGATTTCTTCTGTTCAGTTGTAATATCAATGTGGTTTGCATTTGCATAGTGTTCCATTAGTGCATTTGCAGCCTTTTTTCCTGTAAGCAAGACATTTCCTTGTTTAGTTGTTATTTGTTTGTTTCTAGGTCCTTTATTGTTCATGGCTTTCACTAGTTTCCATAGTTTGTTTCCATCCCTGTCAAAATTCAGGTTTTCTGTTTTTTCCCTCCAACAATCTCTTGTTGTTTGATTTACTGTTCTTTTATATTTTGCTGAGATGGCTTTGAGAGAGATGTTTGCTTCAATTGTTTGTTCTCTCTCTGCTGTCTTCCTGGCATCTTCAACTTTGTCCTCCAAACTTTGTAGTTCTTCAGTCCAGTATGGTTTGTAATTTTTCCTCGCTCCTCTTGGAATGGACTCAGTGGCTGCCTGTATTATCGCTCTGTTTAGACTTTCCACTATTTGCTTCATGTTGCCATATCGTGTATTTATGTTTTCACAATATTTGTATGTTAGTATGGCAAATCTGTCCCAATCTGCTCGTTTGTAATTCCAGCGGGGCAAGGGCTTTTGCTCCTGTGAAACATACTCCATATTCATTACAAGCTTGATTGGTCTGTGGTCACTACCTGCTAATTGGTCCAGCACATGGCGATCGATTTTGTGGAGGATGTCTCCTGTGCAGAAAGCTAAGTCTGGAGTAGAAGTGGTAAGCCATCTTCTGGAGTAGAAGCTCGGTGTGTCATCCGCTTTGTTGAGTAGATGGAAATTTGAGTCTATTTCACAGTCCACCAATTCATCTCCTCTTTTGTCAGTATCTGGGTATCCCCATCTTTCTGAACGGCTATTAAAGTCTCCGATAATAATGCAGTTTGTGTCAGTTATTTTCATGTTTGAGAGTGTAAGGTCCTTATCTGCTGGGCTATACAGATTGTAGATTCTTATTTTCACGTCCTTTATCATTATATCAACACCTATAATTTCCGTTTGGTTGTCAGAGATCACAGATACTTCGCTGCAAGGTATTGTATTTCGTGTAAGTATTAGAACTCCTCCTTTGTGTCCTTCGCGGTCGAAACGTGTGGCCTGATATCCTCTGACTGAGAATTTGCGATTGGCGTTGAGGTGTGTCTCTTGAATGCATGCCACATCTATTCTATCTTTATGAAGACGCTTTGTTAGGGAGAGTTTCTTCTTGTAAACTCCTTCGGCATTCCACTGTAGTATGTTGAGTGTCCGGGGTATTTGGTCAATAGCTCTCAACCTACTCCTCTGTGCCTTGACTCCACAGCACAGGGGAAGGTGACCACCAGTAGTCATGGGTGGACCCCCACGAGGCAGGGGGCCCGGCACTATCGCCGCCTGATGGGACTTCGCGGGATTAGCACCATAACGATTAATTTTGATTTGTGACATCATGAATAAAGTTACGTTGTATTGCTTTGTCAAGCCTGTGGCTCAGTACATCCGATTTTGACAAGCATTTATTCGGGGTGCTTTCCCTAGCCTTTGACTGTCCCCAGTCTACCTACAAGGCAGCAGGTTTGTGTGTCTCTTCGTATGGTCCCTCTCCCTTGACCTGTCCAACATTGGTGGCCCTACCAGTAGCTGTGCTACCGTCGGCATAGCTCTTGGGGTCATTGGAACGCGCAAGCCCCTCTACCTCGTCACGGTGGACACACAGCAGAGGGGGCAAAGGAATATAATGCAATATATCATACACGCACTGTCACAGAACTCAGTTGGTCCGCCTCGTGATGTTTCTGCTGAGGAAAGGTCCGGTGAGACATCGGAGATTCGGGTGACGAAAATTTAACAGTGAAAGGGAAGTAACCAGTAAATTGACTCAACCCGACCCGAATCGTTGCTCGCCCTTTAAGATTAGTCCAGTAGGTTGGTGGCGGAACAGATGTCCGGGCAAAACCGACTGCGCATGTCTGACTGCGCAGTCGATTGTCCCGGAACACCTGATCAGTTGGAGACAAAGGTTGCCGGCAGGCAGTCGACATTTTGGCCTAGTGCTAAGGGAGAGAGAGCAGGACGCCGTGTCTTGACGAGGGTTAAAGACTTCCGACATCATGTCCAGTTGCAGTGACAACGCTTCTCGTCTCCACTGTCGTGCTGTTTGTGTGAAGGTATGTGTACAACCGTTTTCATTAACTAGTGCGGTGTCGGTGATTCAAATTATGAGATTTCGCTAACGCGTGTACTGACCGGCGCGGGAAAGGAGGTCACGTGTGAACAGTGGCAAGCTTGTAGTTTACGACTGTAAAATTAAGCCTGTGGCAAACGCGTGTGTAGCAGCATTGTACAGCTAAGATATTTCATAGGTTAGCAGCGCGCGGCTTATTTACAGCCCCTGTTGATCGGGGAAATCGGGTCCAGGGAAGTGAGACCTATAATTCGAGTTCACACATGGCCAACTTTATATCCTCAAGCATCGGCGGGGCCAGCGCGGCCGAACCGTTACTCACAGCGCTAACGGAAGTAGATTAAGGAGTCGCTTCGGATATATCGAGTGATATATCGATGAAATCGGGCAAGTGCAACAAATCGACTGCACCGGTCGGCCGAACCCTCCGAGGTCGTTTCAAGGTCGTGCCGGGAGTCGAGCGTCTGATCCCCAGGTGGCCGACCACTGACTTTCTTCTTGGCTTTCCTCACATCTGTCTTGTAATTAGTTCCCTCGATGGAAGGCCAGCTTAATATAGTGGTGTCCTGAGAGGTTGACAGAAGGAGAAGGGACCATTGCGACAGAATTGTTCATATTGAACATGACACCGTTCTAAATGCCCCGACCTGGGACCAGGGAGGGGGGAACGGGGTGTGGATTTCGGCTACAGGGAGATCACCCTGTATATTTATGTGGAGTTCTTGGATGGTGCCTACGGCCTGGTACGACATCAGCGTTGGCGGATAACAGGAAGGAGGTGAGGGAGTACTGCCATTAGCCCTCCTTAAGGGTGCTTCTATCTTTAAGTAGGACTAACTCACTAACCACATGTGTTGTCTAGCTATGTTTCAGCAGAGACCCATATCTCCGACACCAACCTTGACCCAGTCCTACGTTCGTCTGAGAAAGAGGATGTAGGTGGACAGCTGCCACTTTGGTTCTAGGTCCAGTCTGTCCTCGACCATTGGAGCAGCCAGTGAAGGAGTGCGGCCCTTATGGGAAGGGTCCACATGTCTGAGTAATGGGGACTTAAGTGTATCTGCTGTGGGTAAGTCTGATTCATGGTGCTCTCACTGAGTGTTATCCTCCACAGATTCTATCTTGTTGAGAGCAGAGCCATGATCTGGGGACGAGTCCAGTGATCCGGACTAGGGCGACAGCCGGTGTGAACAGCTGGGAAGTCCACTACCGCAGCGAGCAGTACTTACAATCGAGAGTACGTCTCGGGAGGGGCTCCAGCTAACGCCTCGCCCACTCCACGTCTGATAGCCCAGGTTATGTGTCAGGACAACACCATATCGCCTTGTTCGTTACTCCAGCTGGGCAAGTATCTGATTGTTGTTAGTGTCCAGGTTGTGACCCTGACTGACTGCCTGCATGCCAAATAATGCTAATGTCTCCGCTACCAAGTGCCTGGTACCCTGTGGTGCCTGATATTGTGGAAGAACTTGTGTCTGTTTTGAACTCTATCTAACGTGACACGTTTCAGCGGGAGAGGTATCTGTGCTGTGATATCTGTGCTATGAGTCGGAGGATCTGCGCGGGTTGCATAGACAGTTAGGACTGCTACTACCATTGAGTGAGAGATCATCCTCTTGCTATACCCGCAGTACCATCAGA
Source organism: Cepaea hortensis (assembly GCA_963921405.1). NCBI lineage: Eukaryota > Metazoa > Mollusca > Gastropoda > Stylommatophora > Helicidae > Cepaea > Cepaea hortensis. Next base: position 103,846,170 of record OY992890.1, read on the forward strand.
CTTTTCCAGACGCTTCGGAGGAGTGTTCTAGTTCCTCAGCTTCCGAGAGAGTCTTTATCCCTAAGGTGATCCAGACTTCAGGGACGTCATCCACCGAAGGTCCCAAGTACCAGTGAGTCAACCCGCCAGCCATCCTATCCAAGTGGAGAAACCTATACCTGGAGGGAGGCCTGAGAGACTTGGTGAGCGTGTCTGACTTACCCAATAGTGTGACTTGAGGCCCTGACGATGATGACACTTCCTCCAGGAGGCTACTCGATCCTTGCCACGTCTTATCTCGCATAGATACTGCAAGGTCTATCTCGGAATCATTATCCTTCTCATTCATCCATTCATCTTGTATAATACACCATATTGTTAACATAGTTAGCTGCCAGAGTTGTGTCATGAGTTCAGGACGAAGTTTGAAAGGGGTAACGTCCCTTGGTTGAGAGTGAGGGAGATAGGGTTCCAAGGGTCGAAGGGGTTTGTGGACTAGGTCACCTATGTCCCAGGGCTAAAGGTTTCCCGTTGTTAAAGTGTGATAGCAGGTTCCCCTCACCCCAGGGAGTGCTATGACATTATTTGGGGGCTCGTCCGGGAGCCAAAAGATTCAGCTCTGGTGATTATTGATAGGTGGTAGGACATATCATTCCTATCCTCACTATAGAAGTCTACGTAGGTCTTTGGTCCTATTTCTTCTCTTGACTAAGACGGATTGACTTTTGGTGTGCTGTGTGTTGTGGTCTATAGATTAGAGTGTTGTTCTGACAATCTGTATATTGCATTGTTGAGTATACCCTAACACTACTAACACCCACCCTAACTATGGCCTCTGACAAACTAAATATGGCCGAAGTGCAGGCAACAGGCGAAGGAATGGGCCTGAGAGGTGATGCACTTTTGCAATATATACAAGAGGTGGAAAGAGACTTCCGGCAGGAAGAAAGAGAGAGGAAAAAGCGTGAAGCGGACTTGGAGGATAGAAAGTTAGCCTTGGAGGAAAAGAAGTTAGAAGCTGAGCAAGCAGCTAAAAAGTTAGACGCTGAGCAAGCAGCTAAAAAGTTAGACGCTGAGCAAGCAGCTAAAAAGTTAGAAGCTGAGCAAAAGAAGTTCGACTCTGAACAAGAAGCTAGGAGACTTGAGCGAGAGCATGAGTACCGAATGCGGGAACTCGAGCTCAAGGCACAAACCAGTAGAGATACTGAGGGAGCAGTAGGAGGTTCTTCACTCCCTGGTTCACCCAACTTAGGTAGACATGTTTACCATGCCATGAAGTTTCCTCTTGCAACTTTTGAAAAAGACAAAGAGAAGATAGATCAGTTCCTACAGAAATTCGAGGCTATGTCTGTCGCAATGGGTCTCGATAAAGACAAATGGTGTCTGAAATTATCCCAAGGTTTGCGCGGAACCGCGTTCGAGGTCTATGCCCGTTTACCGGCCGGACATGAGAACGATTACGATGCGTTGAAAGAGGCGTTATTGAAACGGTTCGAAATGACTTCACACACGTACCGGAAGAAGTTTAGGTCTGCAAACCGCGAACCTAGTGAGTTATTCGCCGCGTATAGCCTGCGACTCAAATCCTATTTGCATAAATGGATGGAGTTAGCCGGATTTGCGAAAGACTACGAAAGTCTCGAAGAACTAATGATCGTCGACCAAATGCGAAAGCATATGTCGAAACCGCTAAAAACTTTCTTGGGGGAACAGGGGGCGGAGAGGTTAGACGTCGTGGCAAAATTGGCGGAAAGATACGTCGTAGTACATGGGGAGGCTAGTGATACCTGTCCCACTAGTACTAAAGGTCAGGACAAGTCTGACAAGAAGAAATTTAAAAGCTCTCAGCAGAAAAAGGTAGAGTCTTCAGAAAGGTCCACAGAAAAAAGTCCAGAGAAGTCAAAAGATGGGAGTAAGAGCCCAGCTAAATCTTCCCCGAAGAAGAATTGGAAGGGAAGATGGTGTTCGATTTGCAAAGAGCCCTCGCATAATACGAAGGATTGCAAAGCGAAGGCTAAAAGCTCTCACTTCGCGGCCTGCCTAGTGGAACCAAAGGCGGTTTCCACCGAAAAGGTCGAGGTCGTTAAAAGGACTGTGGACCAAGAACGACCACCAGTGGTAGAGCTGGTGGAAGTAAACGGCCAACAGGTGGAGTGTCTCTACGACACTGGCCTGGATGGCGAAGCCGTAATTGCTGCCAGTCTGGTGCGACCAGACCAACTCACGGGGAGAACATCGAGATACAGCCTGCCATGAAGAGTGCTGTTGCCATGACGTTACCGATAGCCAATGTGGAGATTAGCTCCAGATACGTCACGGGCATCATTCCAGCAGCTGTATTACTCGATCCCCTATATCCCGTGATCCTGGGAAGCAAATATGTATTTCTAGGGGTGCCGAAGGAGCCAATCCACCTAGGCGACATACATAAATGCGACCGCGCGGGAAAAGACGAGGCAGATGCAACCAGCTCGGAACCCCTGCTAGGGGATTTGCGTACTGCCCAGAGCGATGACGCAACGCTGTGCCATTGCTACAAGAAGCTGCAGAAAAGTGCTGACCCACCGCAACGGGGCCAGTACTATCTGAAGAATCGGCTGCTCTACTGAAGAGCCGGACGGGGAAATGAACTGCACGGACAGTTGGTGGTCCCGAATGACTACCGTCTCCAAATTCTTCAGAGGGGACACGCCATATCCGGTAGTAATCTATCCGGGAGTGGACATATGGGTGTCAGAGCGACGCTGCAGCGAATTTCCGGTCATTATTATTGGCCCGGAATGACTGGCGATATACGCCGGTTAGTAAAGTCTTGCCCAGAGTGCCAGAAGGCTACACCCCAGAATCGGACTAAGACTAGATTAGTTCTTAAGGTGGGAGATGGAGCATTATTATGGGGTCCCGGAAGGACCGATATACTCGAAGTAGGATGGCAAGGACCTTTTCCCGTGATAAGGGTAGTGTCCAAGTCCAACTACGAGATCCGGATGGGGGGAATTTTGAGAATTTTCCATGCAAATCTCCTACGGAAACCCGAGGAGAGGTCCGGTGAAAAATCTCCACACCTGTTGGCGATGGCAGTCGCAGGAAATAAGGTTACAGGTCCAGACGGAGACCAAACAGACCCAGTACTACATAGGGAGGACTATGGGAACGTACGGGGTAGGTCCGATTGTCCACCCAGCGATAGGGGAACCATCATACGTCTGGAAGAGGCCCAGGGGGAAGGATTCCCTAGTAACCTAGTTCGGGCGGGATGGGTAGCGTCGGGAAAGGCGCGTGAGGCCCGGAACTCCTTTCGATCACCGACTGACCAACCTCGCTGTCGAAAGAGATGGCCGGGGAAGCCACAGTCCAGACGGGTCTGGAAGACTGCATGGTCCATCGAGGACGATACCGTTGATCCCAAGGCGTGTAGCGTAGGGAAAACGAGCGGTAGTAACGACACCGTTACAGGCGGGATGAGAAGATCCACCTGTATTGCGACCCGTCCCGTACGCGAGTCGGTATTTCGGCCGGCCGAACGTAACAGCTCGACGGGCGAGCGCGAGTGTTTGTGGTAAGTCTGGGCTTGTTAGAAGTCCCAGCAATGCGTGTATGGGATGGTGTACCCTTTCGGGTACCTTCAGTCCATCGATCTTTGATGGATTTGGCCACCTCCCAGAAGCTCAACGCGCGCTGAATGCGTGGGTTGTTGGTGCTTCAGCCCTACAACATTACAGTTGAATACCTTCTCGGTAAGGAGAATGTTGGGGCTGATTGATTTTCTGTCTAGGCATCCGGTCCCGGAGGAAGAGGTTGAGATCACTCGGACCGAACCTCCTGAGGAAAAGAGTTGACCCGGTCAACTCTCTTAAGAGAGGGCCTATGTCACAGAACTCAGTTGGTCCGCCTCGTGATGTTTCTGCTGAGGAAAGGTCCGGTGAGACATCGGAGATTCGGGTGACGAAAATTTAACAGTGAAAGGGAAGTAACCAGTAAATTGACTCAACCCGACCCGAATCGTTGCTCGCCCTTTAAGATTAGTCCAGTAGGTTGGTGGCGGAACAGATGTCCGGGCAAAACCGACTGCGCATGTCTGACTGCGCAGTCGATTGTCCCGGAACACCTGATCAGTTGGAGACAAAGGTTGCCGGCAGGCAGTCGACATTTTGGCCTAGTGCTAAGGGAGAGAGAGCAGGACGCCGTGTCTTGACGAGGGTTAAAGACTTCCGACATCATGTCCAGTTGCAGTGACAACGCTTCTCGTCTCCACTGTCGTGCTGTTTGTGTGAAGGTATGTGTACAACCGTTTTCATTAACTAGTGCGGTGTCGGTGATTCAAATTATGAGATTTCGCTAACGCGTGTACTGACCGGCGCGGGAAAGGAGGTCACGTGTGAACAGTGGCAAGCTTGTAGTTTACGACTGTAAAATTAAGCCTGTGGCAAACGCGTGTGTAGCAGCATTGTACAGCTAAGATATTTCATAGGTTAGCAGCGCGCGGCTTATTTACAGCCCCTGTTGATCGGGGAAATCGGGTCCAGGGAAGTGAGACCTATAATTCGAGTTCACACATGGCCAACTTTATATCCTCAAGCATCGGCGGGGCCAGCGCGGCCGAACCGTTACTCACAGCGCTAACGGAAGTAGATTAAGGAGTCGCTTCGGATATATCGAGTGATATATCGATGAAATCGGGCAAGTGCAACGAATCGACTGCACCGGTCGGCCGAACCCTCCGAGGTCGTTTCAAGGTCGTGCCGGGAGTCGAGCGTCTGATCCCCAGGTGGCCGACCACTGACTTTCTTCTTGGCTTTCCTCACATCTGTCTTGTAATTAGTTCCCTCGATGGAAGGCCAGCTTAATATAGTGGTGTCTTGAGAGGTTGACAGAAGGAGAAGGGACCATTGCGACAGAATTGTTCATATTGAACATGACACCGTTCTAAATGCCCCGACCTGGGACCAGGGAGGGGGGAACGGGGTGTGGATTTCGGCTACAGGGAGATCACCCTGTATATTTATGTGGAGTTCTTGGATGGTGCCTACGGCCTGGTACGACATCAGCGTTGGCGGATAACAGGAAGGAGGTGAGGGAGTACTGCCACTAGCCCTCCTTAAGGGTGCTTCTATCTTTAAGTAGGACTAACTCACTAACCACATGTGTTGTCTAGCTATGTTTCAGCAGAGACCCATATCTCCGACACCAACCTTGACCCAGTCCTACGTTCGTCTGAGAAAGAGGATGTAGGTGGACAGCTGCCACTTTGGTTCTAGGTCCAGTCTGTCCTCGACCATTGGAGCAGCCAGTGAAGGAGTGCGGCCCTTATGGGAAGGGTCCACATGTCTGAGTAATGGGGACTTAAGTGTATCTGCTGTGGGTAAGTCTGATTCATGGTGCTCTCACTGAGTGTTATCCTCCACAGATTCTATCTTGTTGAGAGCAGAGCCATGATCTGGGGACGAGTCCAGTGATCCGGACTAGGGCGACAGCCGGTGTGAACAGCTGGGAAGTCCACTACCGCAGCGAGCAGTACTTACAATCGAGAGTACGTCTCGGGAGGGGCTCCAGCTAACGCCTCGCCCACTCCACGTCTGATAGCCCAGGTTATGTGTCAGGACAACACAATATCGCCTTGTTCGTTACTCCAGCTGGGCAAGTATCTGATTGTTGTTAGTGTCCAGGTTGTGACCCTGACTGACTGCCTGCATGCCAAATAATGCTAATGTCTCCGCTAATGTCTCCGCTACCAAGTGCCTGGTACCCTGTGGTGCCTGATATTGTGGAAGAACTTGTGTCTGTTTTGAACTCTATCTAACGTGACACGTTTCAGCGGGAGAGGTATCTGTGCTGTGATATCTGCGCTATGAGTCGGAGGATCTGCGCGGGTTGCATAGACAGTTAGGACTGCTACTACCATTGAGTGAGAGATCATCCTCTTGCTATACCCGCAGTACCATCAGACTTTTCCAGACGCTTCGGAGGAGTGTTCTAGTTCCTCAGCTTCCGAGAGAGTCTTTATCCCTAAGGTGATCCAGACTTCAGGGACGTCATCCACCGAAGGTCCCAAGTACCAGTGAGTCAACTCGCCAGCCATCCTATCCAAGTGGAGAAACCTATACCTGGAGGGAGGCCTGAGAGACTTGGTGAGCGTGTCTGACTTACCCAATAGTGTGACTTGAGGCCCTGACGATGATGACACTTCCTCCAGGAGGCTACTCGATCCTTGCCACGTCTTATCTCGCATAGATACTGCAAGGTCTATCTCGGAATCATTATCCTTCTCATTCATCCATTCATCTTGTATAATACACCATATTGTTAACATAGTTAGCTGCCAGAGTTGTGTCATGAGTTCAGGACGAAGTTTGAAAGGGGTAACGTCCCTTGGTTGAGAGTGAGGGAGATAGGGTTCCAAGGGTCGAAGGGGTTTGTGGACTAGGTCACCTATGTCCCAGGGCTAAAGGTTTCCCGTTGTTAAAGTGTGATAGCAGGTTCCCCTCACCCCAGGTATGACACGCACACAGTCCTACAGCAATATATCACACGAGCACACAATCCTATAGCAATATTTCACACGAGCACACAATCTTATAGCAATATACCATACAAGCACTCAATTCTATAGCAATATGCACACAAGCACACAATCTTAGAGCAATATATCATACAAGCACACAATCCTATAGAAATATACCGTACAAACACACAATACTATAGCAATATACCACACAAGCACACAATCTTATAGCAATATATCATATGAACACATAATTTTATGGTAATATATCATACGTGCGCACAATACTATAGCAATATACCACACAAGCACGTGGCGTACATCATTACGCAAGGGTGCAGTCACTTGTGAAGCAACCAGGACTGCAAGAGCTGTGAAGAAAAGACTGGACAGAAAAACCACTGCAGGAAATCCTCCTCCAGAAACGTCAAGTATTCTTTATCCACATTGTCAAAGAACATTTCGAGCCAAAATAGGCCTTATCAGCCATCTTAGAACTCACGGCTCTGTAATTTCAACCCCACTGGATAAAATGACTGGTCATCGTCATTCTTGATGGACAAACAACAACATACCATAAATACACACACACACACACACACACACACACACACACACACACACACACACACACACACACACACACACACACACACACACACACACACACACACACACACACACACACACACACACACACACACACACACACACACACACACACACACACACACACACACACACACACACACACACACACACACACACACACACACACACACACACACACACACACACACACACACACACACACACACACACACACACACACACACACACACACACACACACACACACACACACACACACACACACACACACACACACACACACACACACACACACACACACACACACACACACACACACACACACACACACACACACACACACACACACACACACACACACACACACACACACACACACACACACACACACACACACACACACACACACACACACACACACACACACACACACACACACACACACACAATATCTTATAGCAATATAGCATACATGCACACAATCTTATAGAAATATACCATACAAGCACCCAATCTTATAGCAATATATCATACATACGAACACACAATCTTATAGCAGTATATCATACCAGCACATAATCATACAGCAAGATATCATACAAGCACACAATTCTATAGCAATATTCACACCAGCACACAATCTTATAGCGATATACCATACAGCACACAATCTTAGAATGTGGACGATTATCCAAAAAAAAAAAAAAACCAATACTAATAAATGCACGCATCTGAATAAAAAGCCGTAAATACACTGGCAGAAATGGTGGGAAGATTTAACCTACAGAATATGTATCTGATTTTTGGGGAGAAGAGAAATAGATGCAATAAAGCACACAAGCACAAAACAATTATTCCATCTAACAAATGCAAAAGGCATCTATTCTATTTAACAAATGCACACACAAAAAATACTATTCCATCTAACACATGCACACAATAACTATTTCATCTAAGAACTGAAAAAAAAAAAACAACAACAACAACGTCTATTCCATGTAATAAATGCACAAAAAACAACTAGTCCATTTAAGGCATGCGTGCAACAACTATTTCATCTAGCAAATGCAAAATAAAAACACAACAACAACAACATCTATTCCATTTAGTAAATGCACGCACGCACGCACGCACACACAAACACTATTCCATCTAACACAGGCACACAACAACTAGTAGTTCCATCTAACAAGTCAATACAAAAGTAAAGGACCCTTTTTCACGTCTGTGGGTGTATGGAGTGTATGCTGGAAAAAACATACAGGTTCCTATTACATGCCTTGATGTGTATTGGGTAAATGGTGCTAACCCCGTATTTAAAAATAAAATATTATATATACCCCTCCATTATTGTTCTCTCCAAAATTTCGTGACGTTTCAAGTGACCAAAACATTTCAATTTTCTTTGTTTCATCGTCCTTACTAGCCAACCTTCTTCAATATTCACGCGTGGTCTCTAGGTATGATGTCCGCCTCGAGTGCTGGATGTCCTGGGTTCAAGCCCCGGTGAGGACCGGGATTTTTTTCACGTGGACTTCTAGTAACAAAATTTCCTCATGTCTCTGGGTAGTGAGATCGGACGCCCGTGTGTATTGTTGCGCACGTAAAAAAATATCCCTTGGCAGCTGCAAATCGAAAAAGAGTAGCCTAACGGCGCTGCCCAGGCAAAATTTCGATTTAAAAATCTACCCAAAGTATTTCAGGATCCTCGCCGGTGCTACGGAGTTCGTGCGCTGAGCTGAGTTTCTCCAGACACAGGTTTGAGTTAGGAGGAGAACGGAGAACCTATGGGTTACTCCCGTGTGCCGTGATGTTGATCCATCAACTAAACTAAGCTCCATATTTGTGTAGATCAATCGGCACTAGATGAGTGACGAGGTCAGTGTCATGCTGGCAGCTTTTACTTCTCATGACATTTCATGGTACCTAGTTTGTCTGGGTCGGCATAGGATACCAGCGGAAGATTGAAACAAAAAATCCGTCTCGTTGGGGATTCAAATACACACCCACCGGACTGATAAGCAGGCGTTCTAGCCAGTGAGCTACCGAGTGCCGATTTATTTACGGACCAATCTGCACTCGATGGCTGATGTGGCAAATATCATACTGGCCGCTTTTATTTCTCAGAACATGTCTTGGTACTCAGCTTAGACACAGATGTCCTGGCAGCCCAGGCCAATTTCAAAAAAAAAAACAAAAAAAAAAACCCACAGCAACAAGGAACATAAGCACTGGAAAGATACATGAAAGTTTAAATTACATGTTCTTTACGGGAAGCATATAGTGACTGTAATTCACTAGGAATTTTATGTTCAGTAGCTTGACATTGAATATTGAAGAAAGTTGGCTAGTAAAAACGATAAAACAAAGACAACTGAAATAGTTTGGTCACTTGAAATGTCACGAAAGTCTGGAGAGAACAGTAATGGAGGGGTATATGCCTGGGAAGAGAGGAAGAGGAAGGCCAAAGAAAAGATGGGTGCAGGATGTGGCGGATGATCTCCAGATTTGTGTATCAGGCGCGGGACATCTTGCTTATGATCCAGGGGTATTCCAGAAGGTTGTTATGGGAGCGAATTTCTGAAAATGACATGCTACTCAATGAATGAGCTTGACATAAACCTGCTCCGTGGCGATGAAGTTACGAACGCAGTTCGTAATCTCGCATACTCGCGTTCAAACCACAGCTGTGGGCGATTTGGCAGCAGACTGCCTTGCGTCGTTTTTTTTTTTTTTTTACAAAATGGTATTGGTGCCGGTCGTTCAGAAAGTAATGGCAAACTACTGAACATAAACTCTTCCTCTCTCTACAGGCATATACCCCTCCATTATTTCTCTCTCCAAACTTTCGTGACGTTTCAAGAGACCAAGCTTAAAATCAGCACTGATAATACTTAGCTTCGATCGTTCGACTGTCGGTCTCCTGTGTGTCTATCTCTCTAGTTAGTTTAGGTTCATCAGTTTTGTAGTATTTGTACCAGAGCATGATCGCCTTCCTTTACGAAATTTATCAATACCTACCTATTGTGTCAACATAATATATACCGCCAATTCCTCTTCTTCCTTCTTCTTCTTCGCCCCATCTTCATCAATTACAATCAAGGAGTATCACTATGCCTGCTCTTTGTCCTTGTGGAATTGTGCCTGGGTGTTGTCTTAATTACCTTGATTACGCATACAAAACAGAACGTCTGTGTGTATGTGTGTGCGTTGCGTTAAACTTTGCTACAAATACAATTATCCCAACACATTTCTATATCCTATGGTGACATACTGAAAAAAGCGAACGTTATAACTATATTACTATAAACATCTATATCTATAAAACACAATGTATGTATGTCCGTTCTTTATGCGTTCGCGAACGGTCCATCCGATTGAGATGAAATTTTCTACACGTCTTCTTTTCATTCCTGTGCAACTTTCTGTCAATAGTTTTTTAGTTTTTTTCGGCTACTTACTTACTAAAATTTAATATTTCATTTTTCATTTTAATTTATATATAGCAAGGGGACTTAACTCTAGAAAAGTTATTTCAAGGGGCATAACTTTTAATAACATGTCTATATACTTTATAGTCATATTGTTGCATCGTTTTCAAAGATTTATAAATTCTTTGTCTATAGTTATTTACAGGCATATGAGTTATAGTAAATAATGATATAATCTTTAAGGCATTTTCAAATTTTTCATAAAAATAATGCATAATGCGTAACATTGTAACTCATATTTTTATGCTTAAAGAAGTTATCTACAGTTGTGTAGGTGATTAAAACCAGTTTTCATTAAAAATAATGGATGGTGTGTGGAAGGACATTCTTTTAAGTTACTGTGTGAATTTAATGAGACGCTCCCCGCCAGGAGCTGGGCGAAGCCACGCCGGGTCAGATAGATAGATAGACAGACAGACAGACAGACAGACAGATAGTCGGGAACGGGAGCTTATATGACTACTTATGTGAATTAAATGAGATGCTCCCCACCAGGGACTGGGTGAAGCCGGGCCGGCTCAGACAGACAGATAGACAGACAGACAGACAGACAGACAGACAGATAGTCGGGAACGGGAGCTTATATGACTACGTATATGAATTAAATGAGATGCTCCCCACCAGGGACTGGGTGAAGCCGGGCCGGGTCAGACAGATAGACAGACATACAAACAAATAGTCGGGAACGGGAGCTTATATGACTACTTATATGAATTAAATGAGATGCTCCCCACCAGGAACTGGGTGAAGCCGGGCCGGGTCAGCCAGACAGACAGACAAACAAGCAGACAGACAGCTGATAGATAGATAGATCCCCTCCAGGGACTGGGCGAAGCCGGGCCGGGTCAGCTAGTTATGTATAAGTGACAAGTAAGATTTTGGGAGCACGGTATAGAAAATGTATGCATTTGCCAAGGGCTGACAGGCCAACTCACCAGAGGATACCAATGCTAAACAAACACAAATTAAAACACCGAAAGAATCAGCCCAGTTGACTAGCAGGAGTAACATGTGTATGCACTAGGCTTGAGCTCAAAATATACAAAAAATATACAAAAAATAAAGTACTCTAAACTAGGGATGGAAAAGGTATAAAGCCTTCTGAATCATTTGGTCTGGCCCTGCCAAGGCAACTTGTGTTCAATACACGTGACTCAAACAATGATGAATTTCCTCACTTTGAAGAGACATGCATTTACATATGCATCTGTGTACGGAACAACTTACTGCTGCGATAGTTCTTTTTCAAAACTGACCATAGTAACGAGTCAACTACGTTCTAGACTGACCAACACAAACCCGGACAAGTAGTTACTAGTAGCAATATCATTAATACCAGCTAACATCCCATGTCTTACCCAGGAGACGTCATCACTTCAGAATTGTATCAATTACATGTTTGATTAATTATAGCAAATTGATATTTAAGTTGATAATTGTGTATGCCACACGAACGATTTTATAAATGTCCAAATTGCCCTTGGAAGAATAAAGGTTCCTGACCCCTGCACAAATAGACCATAAGGCAGAGCACGGCAGATAATGAAACATAATCATACTAGGTATTAATTTAAATGAGAACAATACAGAATAGTTTGATTTAGTTTGTACATAATAATTATCAATGAGCACTGATGACATAAGCCTGGGTCATTGACATTGAGTTGAGTGACCGGGCATGAGAAAGAATGGAGATGAAAGTGGGAGACAGTAAAGTGACTGACCTGGCTATGAGAAAACAGCCAGTCCTGAGAAATAATGGGAAGGGTGAGTGTGGACCCCAGGAGGATGGGGGAAGGACAGTTTAGTTTTGTGTGAAGTCAAAGGACTTCAGGACAGTTAATGTGTAGATGCCGAACTGGTCGGTAGTCTAAGGAGAAGCGGAGTTAGAGATCTCCGTGTTGTGTTGTTCTCCCAGTTGTGAAGACAGGCCTGAACCCGAGTGGATTCTATAGTGAGTGAGGGCCTAAACCCAGAGTGGGTTGCATAGTTGAGCAGTGGCTCCGACCCAATGTGTGGGTTGTATTGTAGGAGATCCAGCCGTGGATAGTAGCTGGACTGAATGTCTTGTGAATTTGAGATTCATCAGGCCGTGAGAAGCCAATGATGTGTGCTGGTTAAATTGTGAGGAGGATATTTATATTCTATGGATTACATTATTTCTGGATGTATAAACATGTTCCGTCTGTCCGTCTTATTTCTGTAATAAAGGATTATGTGCGCCAACGGAATCTTGTTTAATGACTGGTGAATATGCACTGCGGGGTGAGTTATATTGCAAGACAGTTAGATATCTCCATTGACACACCATGAGTATCGTTACCTAGACAACGACCATCACTCGACAATATCAAGCAAAGATCATCAAGAGCATCGAGCACTGATCATAAAGAAAGACGTGTGACAACTCCGATATCTCTGTAAGTGCCTTAGTTTCCCACTACAGACCACAAACGGAGCGTCTCTTCATGGTACTGAAACTATGAGCCAGATGTGTGCATATTATAACAGTTTTTAAAGTTACATGCCTTTTTTTCTTTTTTTCGTTCGCTTGAAACCCGCCCACATCTGCAATGTTGCCCCTTGATGAACTTCACCGACCCTTATTTATAGTTCACTCAGTGATACATATTCACTGAGTGAACTATAAATAAAAGTCAGTGAAACTCATCAAGAGACAACAGTGCAGACATAGGCAAATTTCAAGCGAACGAAAAAAGAAAAAAAGGCATGCAACTGTTGTTTCTGTAGGCCGGAAGGTTTGCCTCGATCCGTCGAATTCGGGCAGTCATTTGGGTAAATATTTCGTACACGCAATTCGTGGTTTTTCTCTATTCAAAGTGATACCACGCAAAATTAACGCCTAAAGTGACAGCCATTAGCATAACAAAAATAAAAACATGCAGTGGCCTTGTGATTGCGAAAAAGATCATTCCAATCGACATGCATCGAGTATTCACAACAGTATAAAGCACTTTAAAAAAAGGTTTAAAAAAATGTGGTTCTGTGTCCATTTATGGAGCAAAGCAACTTGTGATGCACACATGCATACATCACTACACGGAATTGGGCCAAAGTGACTGCGTTCAAATGCAATAAGATCTATAAGAAGAGTTACAAAAACATAGCATGCCGACTGAAACAATTAAATACATTTCTTGCGTCACAACACAACTCATTTAAAAAAAGAAAAGCACGAATCAAAATAGATCGAAAACAAAACAAAATCAGTGCAGTCAAATAATGCTGAAGAAAACACAAGTAAACATCATACAAGATAGTTATCAATACTAACCCGATTTTGGTGGCACTGTAGAAATAACAAAATAGGCAACATTAGACAAAGATACCAGCCTGGGAAATTAAAAAGGTACCGCAGACAAATGAAGCATGGCTGTCAACTGTCGTTGTGTACATGAGCGCAACTAAGAACACAGCCCGCCCCTGCTGATGTTGTATATGGGGCGGATATATAATGACAACGCCTGCATGCAGTGAAATACACACATACAGATATACATACATACACATAGACACGTCTAAATCTGCATTCATACATTCAGACAATCATGGATGTCTCCGTGGCTGAGTGGTCAGGCTGCCTGTCTCGCGCTACAAAGGTCGTGGGCTTGTTAACGGACTCCCTCATTGGGTTCTGTGAAATCCCCCCCCCCCTCCCACCGAAAGACGTCACTGGAGCTACGGAGTTCGTGTTCCGTAGATCGGTCTCTAGTAAGACGTACGGGACATGTGGGATAGCGTCCGGTGCAATGATGTCGACCCTCTTGGCTTCACTCCTTTTTAGACAAACAGATAAACAATCTGACAGACTTGAGTATCAGCAAAAATTGCTTACTGGCACCTAGAAACAATACCAGAAAGCTCACAATGCAAAGCAGACACACCGAAGCACAGGTGATGACCCAGCCGTGTTCTGCCAGAACCCACACGGCCTATAAACACTGCTGTACATAAAGTAGTGGACCCGATTCTTCACCACGCCTTGTGGCATATCTGGTACAGAGGCCTAGCCCCATATCTGTATTGACTACTGGGCACTCGGTGTGTGATGTGGTAAATATCACGCCGGCCAAATTTACTTCCCATACCATTCCCTGGTTCATTTTAGGCTAAATCGACCAGGGAGTCCAGGCTAAATACTAAATTAGCCTCTCTTGGATGTTCAGCAGCCGAGGGAATTTTAACGTGAACATGGTATCTCTTATCTGGCTCACCAGGGAAGGCTTATACTCACACTCACCAACCAGGGAACGGAGCTGGGTAAGAAGGGGATGAGAGTGAGACAGAGAGGGGGAGATACAGAGAGACAGTGAGAGAGACAGAGAGACAGAGATAGTGAGAGTGAGAGAGACAGAGATGGTGAGAGAGAGAGAGTGTGGGAGAGACAGAGACACACCAAGAGTGACACACACACACACACACATAGAGAGTGAGAGGGCAACAGACAGAGAGAGATAGAGAGAGACTGAGAGAGTGAGACAGAGAGAGAGTGAGACACAGACAGAGAGAGAGAGAGAGAAACAGAAAGAGGAGTGCGTGTGTGTGTGTGTGTGTGTGGGGGGGGGGGGGTGTATATTTCGTATTTGTAAAAGCTAAGCAAAGCTGGGTTCTGCCCTGACACTTATCAAGTTAGAAGCGGACGACTGATCTCTAAGCCACTCCTTCACAAACTAGCATGCGCTTCAGTCCAAACTTCTTCAGGTAGTATCAATGTTTACAACTACCGACTCTTTTTTGGCAAATCCGCTGGAAGACCATGAGTTAATTCCCAAGTCCATGTCATTGACATTCACGCCGTTTTAAGCACCGACACGAGACTGAATATATCGGAGGAAGGTGTAGAGACTTGTCTCCCGACTCGGTACCAAAGTGCCAGCTCCGTGGGGACTGTGTTACGAACTCTGATTCTCCCCTCCAATCTCAGAAACCAGTGAGGGATGAGCAAGACCTGGATATACTGGCACGTAGCCAAATCTGCACAGCACGTGCAGACAGGATGGGATTCATGAGTCTTAATATTGATGTCTGAGTTTGCTTGTTTCTGAGTTTCAGATAAAAACCGTAAACTGATTAGAGACATTAGACGTAGACAGTCACAATTTTCTGGACACATTATGAGAAGAAATAAGCTAGAGAACTTGGTGAAATTTTGCAAGAGGGAGGGGTAAATAACAAGGGGAAGACAGAGAAGCAAATATCTGGATGGTTTGGCCACATGCATGTTCGAGACAAGAACACAGAGCTGGTGATCGTGTGAGATGGCGAAGCATGGATGGTCACGCTAATCTGCATAGCACATGATGATGATGATGATGATGATGATGATGATGATGATGATGATGATGATGATGATGATGATGATGATGATGATGATGATGATGATGATGATGATGATGATGATGATGATGATGATGATGATGATGATGATGATGATGATGAGTTTGTTTTCTGAGTCTCAATATAGTGACAAAAACTCAACTTTGGGGCGAGCACAACAGGAGGCTTCCGATCGTCAGATAGGTCGCCCTTCACCGAATATTTCGGCCCCTCTACTTCCTTAACACTCTCAAGGTGTGGGTCCAATCCGGCCAGGAATCCGGGTGTCTTTCTCATGTTGTTCATTCACACCCTGCCTCAAGTCATCCATTGGATGACTTGGACATACAAAACAAGACAGTGATGAAGACATGCACTTACAAACATCTGATGCTGAAGAAATGAACTTATCAAACTATGAACTGTCGACGACATGAACTTACACAGTCTCTCTCTCTCTCTCTCTCTCTCTCTCTCTCTCTCTCTCTCTCTCTCTCTCACACACACACACACACACACACACAGAGGGAGAGAGAGAGAGAGAGAGAGAGAGAGAGAGAGAGAGAGAGAGAGAGAGAGAGAGAGAGAGAGAGAGAGATTCTGATGACCACGCGAATTTACAAAAGAAATCTGAAGCTGAAGAAATGAACTTACCAAAATATAAACTGTCGAAGACATGAATTTACACACTAACATATTTTGATGATGACGTGAAACTTACAAAAATCTGCTGCTGAAGAAATGAACTTACCAATACATGGAGTGCCGAAAACATCAACTTACAAACAAATTTCTGATGACTACAAGAACTTACAGAAATCAGAGGCTGAAGAAATGAACTTACCAAAACAATTAGTGTCGAACACCTGGACTTACAAAAATAAAATGTCTGATGACGATATGATATTTATGAAATCTTATCTTGAATCTATGACATTACCAAAATATGAACTGTTCAACACCTGGACTTATGGTGATGACAACATGAACTTAGCAAAAAGGAACGCAGTTGTAAGACACGAGAGTCACGTCTCTGTGACGTGCGGGACATTTCTGTGTTCCATGAGGGATACTTCTGTATGGGGTGAGGAAGACATGAAATCATAAGTGAACACGTTTGTAAGAGCAAGTGGAACAGTTTCAAAGAGTAAGTGTGAAAGTTGATAGGGTGAGACAACAATATGTGCTAGCCAGTGGTCAAGCTATGACCACAAGTGGACATGTTGTCAGGCTCAGTGGGTAAGTTGTGAGATCCAGTGGCGAGTTGTCAGGGTCAGTGGACAAATTGTGAGAGCCATTGATGAAATTAATAGGGTAAGTGGGCGAGTTGTCAGGGTCAGTGGACAAATTGTGAGAGCCAGTGGGGAATTTGTTAGGGTAAGTGGGTAGGTTAATATGGCAATTCGACATGTTTTGTGACATGCGGGGCACTTCTGTATGTGGTGAGGAACAAAGTGGAATGAGGGCCACGCCCATCCTCAAGTGTGGGATATTTTTGTCTGAGGTGAGGAACATATTTGTACGACATGAGATGAGGGATAAAGTCAATGTTTCTTATTTATCAGTGAATTTGTCATTTTCAGTGGTTGTCTATTTCTTTCTGTTTGTTAAATTTTTTATGTTAGATTTGCTTTCTTTGGTTAGTCAGTTTGTCGTTGTATCAGTTTTTTCATTATGTGTTTCAGTTTTCATTGGTTGAGTCAGTTTGTCGTCGTGTCAGTTTTCCTTGAATGTGTCATTTTCATTTGTTGTCGATTTCTTTTTGCGTGTTACATTTTGACTTTTATATTTGAGTGTCTTGTTTTCTGTGGTTGTGTCAGTTTTCAGTGTTTATGTCAGTTTTCATTGGTCGATCCAGTTTGTCATTGTGTCAGTTTTCAGTAGTTACATTTGGGATGTTTTGCTTTTATTTAGGTGCTTCGTTTAGTGTTTGTTCGTTTTCATTTATTGTCTGTTGATTTTAGTTAATCGTTTGCATTTGGTTGTTTTGCTTTTATTGTTTGTGTCAGTTTTCCTTGAATGTGTCATTTTCATTTGAGGTCGATTTCTTTTTGTGCGTGTTACATTTTGACGTGTATATTTGGGTGTCTTGTTTTCTTTGGTTGTGTCAGTTTTTTTTGTTTGTGTCGTTTTCTTTTGTTGTCGATTTCTTTTTGTGTATGTGTCTGTTACTTTTTGGATGTTTTGCTTTTCTTTAGGTGCATAGTTCAGTGTTTGTGTCAGTTTTCAGTGTCTGTGTCAACAGTTTTCATTGGTTGTGTTAGTTTGTCGTTGTGTCAGTTTTAGTAAATGTGTCATTTTGAGTTGCGTGTTTGATCATGCGTGTTTGAACGAGCACTTTGAGATCTTAGAAAGAGCGCCATTTGTCGGTTGTGATCTATCAAACAGACAGTGGGATCAACACCTTGTGCCACATTTATTGAAAGACAGAAGATCAAGTGGTTTGGCCATGTCGTTAGAATGCGACATCAGCAACTACCATCACTGGCCTTACATCAAAGATCATCTGCGACGAGATCACGACGACGTCCAAGAAGAAAATGGATTGACGACATCAGAGACATTGTACAACCACACGGAATGACACTATCCAGTGCCGTCCACCGGGCGCTGGGACGCAAATTATTCCTCCCCACGACGCTTGACGGCAGAAGTGGAAGATGATGATGATGATGATGATGATGATGATGATGATGATGATGATGATGATAATGATGATGATGATGATGATGATGATGATGATGATGATGATGATGATGATGATGATGATGATGATGATGATGATGATGATGATGATGATGATGATGGCACGGAATCTGACATCGGATGGTCTCAAAATTGTATTTTACGCTATACCCGACTCCATTTTTCCCAGTAGCTGATACTCCATGCCACACGACTGTGATACCATCAACTCCTAATGGTCAAACACCCAGACGCATTCAGTGTGGATAAGGGAGCTATCGATATCTCACGTCAAACCTTTTTCACGGCAATGAAGACGCTATCAATAAGATGCGTCTAATGATAGAGCGGGTGTTTTGTCTTATGATGTCATCATCTTTTACAACTACAAAAGACATGTATTTCATTTTCATCAACACATAGCACATTATACTGGAATAATACCGAATGTATACCCGATGACAACTACTATTCCCATCATTATTACAACTATTACGACAACTGCTGCAATTACTACTACCACACAGTAGCACATTATGCTCATTACCGAATATCTACAACGCTTACACAAAACAACACACAAAATATACACATACTTAGTGAAACAACAAGAACCACCAGTACATAATGAAACACTTAATTTCCTAAGAAAATATATTTAGCTACCTTGATAGATTACCCCAAGCAGACAATCACAGACATAGACAAATATACAACTGCTTATATCGATAGCAGAATATATACACCTACTGGTAAAAGCTCGGGTGGAAGTATCGATTTTCACAAATATACTATACAACCGACATTATATTTTCACTCCAACACACACACACACACACACACACACACACACACACACCTAATACTACAGCTGCTACTGCTTCTTCTACTACTACTATTACTACTACTACTACTACTACTACTACTACTACTACTACTACTACTACTACTACTACTACTACTACTACTTGTCAGCATCCCCAATAAGGCCTTACAGGAGTAATGAGTTAACACTAGTCTAGTAGAGAGACACCAGACAGGGAAGACACCGAGTACTATTAATAGCCTCACAAGGAGACACATTTGTGTCAGACCAGAGGTCGATAAGTACAGATGAGCGAGAGCTTTCCCCAAGCAATTGGGTAGTTGGTCCCTGCGAGTAACCGTGATATGCCAGGTTACTCGAACTCACTAGCCGGCGTGCTGGCAAGACCAGGCACGCAATAATAGCTATTGCACGGAGAGTAAAGTGTCCGTGCTTGTCCACGCAATGTGAAGCGTGTGGACAGACTAACTGGAGACGGTAGAGAGAGCAGACGTATCCTTGACCAATGCGATAGCTTTCTAGGCCATAGACAAACATAGAGCTGTTCATTTAGATTGTGAAATGCTAGCATCATCTATCATCACCTTAATGTATTCATATTGTGTAATGATGATGAAACCTAACGCTCGTAGAGCCATTCAAATGTCGGCTCTGAATAAATTGCATTCCTTTCGCAAATGTCATGAATTGTTATTTCGTGCAGTGCGAAAGTAGCGGAGTCTTGAAAAGCTGCAGCGCATAAGTCGCTGACAGGCTAGACCCCGAATTGGTGTCAGAATGGTCAGTGAATCAACGCCAGCGGCGAATTAGTGTCAGAACACAGGGAATAAACACCAGTAGACCCCGAATTGGTGTCAGAATGGTCAGTGAATCAACGCCAGCGGCGAATTAGTGTCAGAACACAGGGAATAAACACCTGTAGACCCCGAATTGGTGTCAGAACACATTGAATCAACGCCAGCAGTACAATTACTGTCAGATTTCAGTGAACGTTTCTGAGCAGTCATAGCACTGGCAAAAGCGCATATTAATACCCCATTCCTTACCGGCACATTTACGTGCGCGATCCTCCAAGATCCTTGTACAGATCTTATTTTAGGATGTCTTGATGCATTGAAAGAATGTACAGATGACAACATAAAAGCCTGGAATGAAACACACATGGTCAACGCTGTAACTAAGTCAGATACAGAAACAAGTTATACTGACTTACAAAATGAAACACTACAGCTATTAACACCAAGTGGTGCAGATACCAACAATACTCGCCAAAAGTTGAGCGAGGCACAAAGCACCGACCAAACACTCACGCCGTATTTTAACTTGTTGTGTGAGCGAAAGAAAGTTTCTAAAAATTCTTCCTGGTACTTTAAAAAGGTTGGCGAAGTAGTTAAGCCGTTTGACTCGTGTTCCGAAGGTTGTTGGTTCGATTCCGGGCCGCGCCCTTCGGTTTACGAATTAAATGTTTCGGAGACTCCTGTGGGTCGTCGCTAAAAGCTACGGAGTTCGTGCTTTGTGCGACGCTTTCCGTGCTACGGAAAGAGACCGAGCCATATGGGATAAAACCCGGTGCAATGAAGTCGACCCTGTCGACTTTTAAGCGACTTTTTCTTTTTTTCATGCGTTATTACACATATAATAACCATGAAATTCAGCAGACGGTGTTACCTGTAACATACCGACAAAAGGTGCTAAAAATCGCACATTCACCACCGTTTGCTGAACATTTGGGCTATCATAAAACGCGAGCCAGAATTCTATCACAATTTTACTGGCCGAAATTCTGTTCGGACATAAAATCTTTCTGTCGCTCTTGTATTGTGTGCCAACATCGTGTACGAAAGAAAAAGCATGTAAAGGCCGAAGTGCAACGGTCAGTGATAGCATCTAGACCACTTGAGAGTATAGCGGTCGATATTACTGGACCCCTAATGCAGGAGTCGAGTAATGGAAACCATAACTATCCAAACAAGGGTACTAAAACGATTCACCTTAAACCAAACCAAAAGGTTGTGATTCAACTAACTGATAAACATAATATGGTACTAACATGTTGCCAAGGGCCTCTCAACGTTGAACTCAAAATATCAGATGCGGATCATGAAATATCGATAAAAGAACACTTAGAGATATTTCATATCAACATCCTGAAACCATACGTTTCACAACAAGTACAACAGACAGACGAACAGATTGCACCAACACCAAGCAATGAGACGACAGACATACATAACTCTACTTCACTAGGTAGGGAGACACACAACAGCGACAACGCAAATACACTTAGCCAGATAACAGCACACACAACTAGTAGCACAACAGTATTGGACGAGATGGAACTACCAGTTCCGACAGTAAACGCAACTGCGACAAATATCTCGACATATAGAAATAACAGATGCAGTCAGACGAAAGACGGGACAAAACACCTACTGAAACTTCGACAAGTCTTCGACAGGTTGAGATTGTGTGGACTCACAGCTAAGCCGTCCAAAGTAGAGTTGGGCATGGAACAAATGAACTTCCTAGGTCATACCATCTGCAGGGGCCAATTGAAAACTGATGACAGAATCGTCACTAAGATTCTGAATTTGACAATGCCAACGACCAAGAAACAGGTCCGAAACTACTATAGTAAATTCATTCCCAACCTGGGGGAAATCACCAGTGTTTTTTTCTAACATCTTAAAAGCTTCGGCTAAGTTATCTGTAAAAGATGCACGATTAATTAGTGCGTTATCGAAATTGAAACATTTTTTCAGCGTTCCACCTATCCTTCGTATGCCTAATCCAAAACTCACTTATTTCTTATGCACTGATGCGAGTGCCATATCCATATCTGGAATACTAGGACAGTTCTACGACGGGACGTTCCACCCCGTAATGTACGTAAGTCGCAAGATTACTCCTGCTGAAGGAAGATACTCAGCATCAGAATTGGAGGGCCTTAGTTTGATCTATTGCGTGAGAAAGTTTCACCGATTTTTGGCAGGAGCACAGTTTGTAATCCAATCCGATAACTCTCCATTGTCTGTGATGCAATCTGGACATCTGGACCAATTATCTCCCTGGGGACATGCCATGGACTCTAATTGCTAGTTATCAATCCCCGATTCTTGTCCCGCAAACAAAATGTGTCATGGACATTTACAGGGCACAAAAGCGTCAATCTGTAATTTGAGACCAGGCCAACAACACCAACAATGTGAAGCTTCACCTTGATAGCTATGTGACCAAGAAATTACACAGAAGCCACATTTTAATTGGAATGAAAATTTAAAGTTTATTACCCAAGCTCACGGTATTCAATATACTGCTGTCTCCAGAAAGCACGAGATAGATCAAGATAAAATGTGTGTGAGTGTGTGTGTGTGTGTGTGTGTGTGTGTGAGATATATATATATATATATATATATATATATATATATATATATATATATATATAGAGAGAGAGAGAGAGAGAGAGAGAGAGAGAGAGAGAGAGAGAGAGAGAGAGAGAGAGAGAGAGAGAGAGAGAGAGAGAGAGAGAGAGAGAGAGAGATTGACAGGTGTAACATGCATTCCGAGTGTGGAGATGGAAATGAAGCAATGCAAGGAATGTGTGTTTACATGCACTATGCCATAAATGTTACATCAGTGTTTCCCAACGTGGGCCCACGCCCCACAGGAGGGCAATTCAAATGTTAAGGGGGGCAATTCGAAAATGGAAGAAATAGGCTGGATATAACAAAATGGGGAGACTTGAGACTGAAGTTAACTAAATTGGAACCTGACATAAAATCTCTTTGCAACAAGCATCAAGCGCAAGGATCTCACTAAATTTATATAATTACTAATAATTAAAACAATATAGAAAAATCTTTCATTAAAATTATTTTGTACTTGAATTTCAGTTCTCCATTATATGTTTTGAAAATTTACTTACTGTGTTTGCTCAATAATTTCCTAGCGATTATCGGTCCATTGGCTAGGATCGGGAGCATTTGCTGCTCTCTCTCTCTCTCCCCCCAGTAGTGCGCCTGGTCTGGTCGGGGGCCGGGAAGATCAAATATAAACCCATCACATATCTTCACCTTAGATGTGAGCCTGGTGGATCACTGTGGGCAATAGCTCACAGTGAGACTAAGGGTCTACACAAAAAAGGGGGAGGTGGGGAAACCAGCTTGTCTGGGGTAACTGCCGACCCCCCCCCCCCCCCCCAAAAAAAAATTCACCCAACACAACAGACACACAGCTCTGGCCCCTCTGGGAACCGTGAGCCCTTCTTAAACAAAAAATTTCAAGTTTCTTTGGTGAAAATTTCAATTTTTGAATAATAAAAATGATGCACATGTTGTGGGGGGGGGGGGGGATGTGCATAAGAATTTTAGAAAGGCTTAAGTGGGGCATAGCACAAGAAAAGGTTGGGAAACACTGTGTTACATTATTATAACTGTATATGTATGTATTTGTTTTATTAACGCATGTGACACTCAACACTAACAAACGGCAACGCTCTGTAATACACACAAACAAAAGAAACACACATTACACCTTGTAAATATGCATTCAATCAATCAATCAATCATGTGCCATGCCGGAAAGCGTGGGCGGTCATGACTCGCCATTTCACTCAATCACCAGTGTCGTGGATCAGCTCAGTGTTCCTGTCTCGTCCATGCCATGTGGCCAAGCCATCCAGGTATTTTCCTCTCGGTCTTCCTCTTGGTCTGTTCCCCTCGATCTTGCCAGTTGTCACTAAGTTCTCCAATCCATTTCTTTTCATAACATGTCCAAAAAAATTTGACTGTCTACGTCTAATTTCTCTAATCAGTTTACGATGTTCATTTGTCTCCTGTAGTACTTGGTCATTGGTTTTCCTGTCTGTACATGGTATTCTTTGCATTATTCTATGCATTGCTTTTTATTAAATTGGCAAACTACTGAGCGTAATATTGCCAAGAAATCAACAATCAGCTGAAAGATGCTGATGTTGACAGCAATGTCCTGTAAAGAATATACAAACAATTTTATTTTTTGGTATGAAATAATAATTTTTTGGGGAAAAACAAATAGAGAGAGACAGAGATAGGGAGAGTCCGTAAAATAAAGGGGGCATAATATTTACTTAACTGTTAACAAGGGATATGACTCCTCAGAATTTGTTTTGGGTGATTTCATATTGAATAACTCATACTGGAATCTGATACTCAAATGATATCATGACAGTTCTAATATGAAGATTACAAGTGGTGGCGTATTATCTTCTTTATTACGTACATTTTAGATTCAGTATAATGCAATGTAGTAACAGTATAAAAAGCCTGCATGACTTTGCATGACCCAAGCCCTCCATACCAGACTGACAGCAGAAGACTTCAACTGTCACCACAACACATGGGGAGCTATACAGAACGACAGGGCTGGGACACAACTCATGAAGTTTATCGAAGACAATCAGCTGGCAGTGCTCAACGATGGGACGATAACCAGGATAGATCCCAGACCAAACTGCCAAGACACAGCCATTGACCTGACAATAGCCACCATAGGTCTAGCAAGCAGCCAGTGGGAAGTGACAGAGGACACGAACACAGACCACATACCCATAATAATCAACACCAGAACAAAGCCCCAGCTAAGCGCCAACATCAACAGGCCAACCTTTCACTTCAAGAAAGCAAAATGGGAGCAGTTCAGAGAAGAGATGAACAACACAGACCTGGAACAGCAAGAACGGGAAGACATTGACAAATATACAGAGAGACTGACCAGAAACATACTGCGTATAGCCACCAAACACATCCCTAACAAAAATATGCCAGAGTATCTAAGACCGGGTAAGAAAGAGCCCCAGACAACCCAAAAACGATGGCACAACCCAGTGGCCTGGTGGAACGACAAGAGCACAGCGGCACAACAAAATAGGAAAAGAGCGCTGCAGAAATACCAAAAGGCAAGGACAGAAGAGAATCTTGAAGAATTCAAGAAATTCAGAAACGAAGCAAACAGAGCAGTAAAACATGCAAAAGAGAAGGAGTGGAAAAGATTCTGTCAAACACTCAGTCCAGACACACCAACCAGAAAGGTGTGGAAACAAATAAAAACTATTCAAGGAAATAAAAAGACCAGCAAAATCCCAACCATCAAAAGCACGAAACTAGCAGTAACAGATCAGGACAAAGCCAAAGTGTTCGGAGATTACTTCCACCAAGTCTGCTCTAACAAAAGACTGGGAATCAAAGAAAGACAAAGAAGGGAGGAAATGACACAAGAGCTAAAAGACACAGCAGACGAGAACATCGAAGAACACTTTATGGATGCAGACATCACAACAGATGAGGTGAGGACAGCGTTAAACGAACAATCCGACACCGCGGCTGGGGCGGACATACTAAATTATACCATCCTCAAACAGCTCCCGATTAACACCATAAAAACGATTACTAAACTGTATAATGTAATATGGCAGACGGGAAAGATCCCCAGACAAAGGAAAACAGCCACGGTGATCCCAGTCAAGAAACTAGGGAAAGAGCCAACAAGGGTAGAATCATACCGCCCCATCTCGCTGACATCGCACCTGGGCAAAGTTATGGAGACTGTGATAAATAAAAGAATAACATTCCACCTGGAGAAGAATGAACTGTACAGCCATACACAATCCGGGTTTAGAGCCAACAGGTGCACGATGGATCAGATAATCAAATTGGAAAACCATGTAAAGAAAGGATTCAAGAGAGGGGAAAAGACGTTGGCTGTATTCCTGGACCTAGCCCAGGCGTACGATCAATGCTGGAGTGAAGCCGCACTAATAAAACTGAAGAAAGTAGGCATAACGGGTAGAACCTACAAATACATAGAAAATTTCCTCCAAGATAGAAGCTTCTCAGTGAGAGTAGGGAATGAGGTATCCGACACATATGTGCAAGAGAACGGCATTCCCCAGGGCTCGGTCATCTCACCAACAATCTTTTCAATACTGGTGAACGACCTGACAGAGGAGATTCAAGACCAGAAAACAGGACTATCTCAATTCGCGGACGACTGCGCCATATGGAGGAGTGGCATGGCGGCAAAGACTGCAAGAGGACCCCTCCAAAAGCAAATAAACAAGCTAACAGCATGGATGGACAAATGGGGTTTCAAAATCAATACCAGTAAAACGGTCAGCATGGTATTTAGCAGCAAGAAGAAGTTATATCATAACAAGGACTGGAAAATAGAGATAAAAGGGGAAACCATTAAGAAAACAAAGAGCACTGTCTTCCTAGGAATGACCCTGGACGAGCAGATGAACTGGTCAAAACATATAAGCCAGACGTTAGAAAAATGCAAGAAAGCAAGCAACCTACTGCGGGTGATAAAAGGTAACGGTTGGGGTGCCCACACCCAAACAATGCTGATGTTCTATAAAGCATTTATCAGGGGCAAGCTAGAATACGGCAGCATTGTGTACGACTCAGCATCAGAAGCCAACAAGAGGAAGCTAGGCACCATACAGACCCAAGCACTAAACATCATCTTGGGTGCTGGAAAATGTACATCCAGAGAAGCCATGGAGGTAGCACTGGGTGTACTTCCACTGAGTCTGAGGCGTAAACAGCTGACGTATAACTACTGGCTTAAGGTAGCCCAAGACAAAAACCACCCTGGATACCAAACGTTCAGCGACAACAACAGCAAAAAGGGGGGGGGCATCCCAATAGTAAAACTGCAAAGACCGGCAGGATGGGAAGCAGCAGAGAAGATGAAGGAAGTAACTGAGCTAGCAGAGACCCTGAAACAGACAAGACGGTTCAAGCCAACAATCCCACCATGGGAACTAACAGTCCCATTCACTGACTGTAGTCTAGCAAAGTACATCACCAAGGACACGGACACAGATGCAAGAGACACGGCCGAGGAATACATACAAGAATTCAGTAAGGACAACCTCCTAATATACACAGACGGGTCCAAAAACGAACAGGGAGAGGTAGGAGCAGGAGTAGTGGTCCCAGACTGGAAGCTGAAGAGACAGTTCAAGCTAACAGACCAGACAGCAGTATGCACGGCCGAACTGGTTGCCATAATGAAAGGTCTAGAGACCGCAGCCGAAAATCCACCACTGAGACTGTGTATATTAACAGACTCCCTGTCATCAGTACAAACGCTCGGGAACCTCAATAGAGGCAACAGACCTGACATAAAAGAGGAGATACTAGCGACAGCCACTAACCTCGGGTACATGGGTTGCCAAGTCACCATCGGATGGATACCAGCACACAGGGGTATCCTGGGAAACGAACAGGCAGACAGAGCGGCGAAACGGGGAATAACCAGCACTAAGCAGATCTGCACAGGCCTAGGTAAAGTAGAAGGGAAGGATATAGTCAAAAACTACATTCTCAAGGAATGGAGGCAACAGTGGCGAGACAGCGATAAAGGCCGTCATGCCTTCCGAGTGTTGGGTGAACCCAGATTCAAGCCACAAGTCAAGACCAACATGAAAGCACCGGCAAACAGACAGCTGTGGAGAATCAGATTAGGTAATTGGAAAGACACAAGGGAAAACCCAAACTGCAGAGTATGCTGAGAAAACACCATCGAACACTACTTACTAGTATGCGACAAGTACAATAGAGAGCGAAGGGACCTGAGAGATCACTTCGTCAAAACTGGGAACCCAATGACAATGACGGAGTGCCTGCACATAAACAGCAACCCGGAAACACAGCGACTGGTCGGACAGTTCCTATGCAGAACAGGGAAGACCGTATAACCTCCCTACACTGTATATATGTATATGTGTATTTGTTTGTATCTGTGCATGTTTATATATGTTGTTACAAAAAAAAAAAATTTTTTTTTTTAAATGGCGGGGGGGGGGGGGGGGGGGGGCAGGAAGGTGGGTTGGATCTTCCGGTAGAGCACCTGAATTAGGAAGACAGGGAGACCTGGTCATCTTGTTGCCACACCACACCCACACGCGATGAAGAAAACCGCCAAAACTCACAAGCGTAAAGGAGTTTGTAACGCTGAAGGGGGGGGGGGGGCAACATGAGACTTGCAATTAAATGCTCCGTCCTTGCCTACATCAAGTCCTTATGAGGACTGGACATGACCGGGACTAGCCCCGATGAGAATAACACAAGTAACGACAAGCAGTTAGCAGGGCTAACAGAGAAAAGAAGCCAAAAAACGAGAGAATGCGGGCCCAGTAGGCCCAACCAAGGACCGGTCTTTACCAGGACCAGCACAAAACAAATCTATCCGACGAACAGAGCGGAACCAATAACACTAGTAGGAATTAGGACTAACAATCCACACAACCACGGCTTTCAACAATAACCACAGCTGATGAAGCAGGTTAGACGAGGCCGAATTTGGAATTGTTTGGCCACCCCTCTTTTAATTTGCTGCTCTCGCAGTCTGGCCATTGTTGTAGATTCACAATAATCACTTGGTTCTCGCAAAAGTCTTACTTCTCGTAGAGCATTCAGAATGTCGGCCTGGTCCATGGCGCGTCCGCCCTCCACAGTAGCCTCACCTGCGAGCTTGTCAGCCCGCTCATTTCCTTGTAATCCCGCATGCCCTGGCAGGAAGATGAAACTAATCTTTGCCAGTCGAGACCGCTCCAGAGGCAGCAACTACTAAGCTTCGCTCGATTCACGAACTCCGTAGCACCCGCGCAGATCTTGAGTAGAAACTCCTGGTTTTACATCCTGGCACACCAATTACACGCAAGAGATGAATAAATCCATCCCCTACGCGAAAAAGTTAACGAACACAAAAGTATGGTGCTAGATGTTGATGCCACTACCAGTCCAGTGTCACGGCTCTATACAAGTATGGGGCTAGATGTTGATGCCACTACCAGTGCCATGGTTCTATACAAGTATGGGGCTAGATGTTGATGCCACTACCAGTGCCATGGTTCTATACAAGTATGGGGCTAGATGTTGATGCCACTACAAGTGCCATGGCTCTATACAAGTATGGGGCTAGATGTTTATGCCACTACCAGTCCAGTGTCACGGCTCTATACAAGTATGGGGCTAGATGTTGATGCCACTACCAGTGCCATGGTTCTATACAAGTATGGGGCTAGATGTTGATGCCACTACCAGTGCCATGGTTCTATACAAGTATGGGGCTAGATGTTGATGCCACTACCAGTCCAGTGCCACGGCTCTATACAAGTATGGGGCTAGATGTTGATGCCACTACCAGCCCAGTGTCACGGCTCTATACAAGTATGTGGCTAGATGTTGATGCCACTAACAGTACCATGGTTCTATACAAGTATGGGGCTAGATGTTGATGCCACTACCAGTGCCATGGTTCTATACAAGTATGGGGCTAGATGTTGATGCCACTACCAGTGCCATGGTTCTATACAAGTATGGGGCTAGATGTTGATGCCACTACCAGCCCAGTGTCACGGCTCTATACAAGTATGTGGCTAGATGTTGATGCCACTAACAGTACCATGGTTCTATACAAGTATGGGGCTAGATGTTGATGCCACTACCAGTGCCATGGTTCTATACAAGTATGGGGCTAGATGTTGATGCCACTACCAGTGTCACGGCTCTATACAAGTATGGGGCTAGATGTTGATGCCACTACCAGTGCCATGGTTCTATACAAGTATGGGGCTAGATGTTGATGCCACTACCAGTGTCACGGCTCTATACAAGTATGGGGCTAGATGTTGATGCCACTACCAGTGTCATGGTTCTATACAAGTATGGGGCTAGATGTTGATGCCACTACCAGTGCCATGGTTCTATACAAGTATGGGGCTAGATGTTGATGCCACTACCAGTCCAGTGCCACGACTCTATACAAGTATGGGGCTAGATGTTGATGCCACTACCAGTGCCATGGTTCTATACAAGTATGGGGCTAGATGTTGATGCCACTACCAGTGCCACGGCTCTATACAAGTATGGGGCTAGACGTTGATGCCACTACCAGTGCCACGGCTCTATACAAGTATGGGGCTAGATGTTGATGCCACTACCAGTGCCACGTTCTATACAAGTATGGGGCTAGATGTTGATGTCATATCAGTCCATTGCCACGGCTCTATACAAGTATGGGGCTAGATGTTGATGCCACTACCAGTGCCACGGCTCTATACAAGTATGGGGCTAGATGTTGATGCCACTACCAGTGCCACGGCTCTATACAAGTATGGGGCTAGATGTTGATGCCACTACCAGTGCCATGGTTCTATACAATTATTGGGCTAGACGTTGATGCCACTACCAGTGCCATGGCTCTATACAAGTGTGGGGCTAGATATTGATGCCACTACCAGTGCCATGGTTCTATACAAGTATGGGGCTAGATGTTGATGCCACTACCAGTGCCATGGTTCTATACAAGTATGGGGCTAGATGTTGATGCCACTACCAGTGCCACGGCTCTATACAAGTATGGGGCTAGATGGTGATGCCACTACCAGTGTCACGGCTCTATACAAGTATGGGGCTAGATGTTGATGTCACTACCAGTCCAGTTTCACGGCTCTATACAAGTATGGGGCTAGATGTTGATGCCACTACCAGTGCCATGGTTCTATACAAGTATGGGGCTAGATGGTGATGCCACTACCAGTGCCACGGCTCTATACAAGTATGGGGCTAGATGTTGATGCCACTACCAGTGCCACGGCTCTATACAAGTATGGGGCTAGATGGTGATGCCACTACCAGTGTCACGGCTCTATACAAGTATGGGGCTAGATGGTGATGCCACTACCAGTGCCACGGCTCTATACAAGTATGGGGCTAGATGTTGATGCCACTACCAGTGCCACGGCTCTATACAAGTATGGGGCTAGATGGTGATGCCACTACCAGTGCCACGGCTCTATACAAGTATGGGGCTAGATGTTGATGTCACTACCAGTGCCACGGCTCTATACAAGTATGGGGCTAGATGGTGATGCCACTACCAGTGCCACGGCTCTATACAAGTATGGGGCTAGATGTTGATGCCACTACCAGTGCCACGGCTCTATACAAGTATGGGGCTAGATTGTGATGCCACTACCAGTGTCACGGCTCTATACAAGTATGGGGCTAGATGTTTATGCACTACCAGTCCAGTTTCAAGGCTCTATACAAGTATGGGGCTAGATGTTGATGCCACTACTAGTCCAGTGCCGTGGCTCTATACAAGTATGGGGCTAGATGTTGATGCCACTACCAGTGCCATGGTTCTATACAAGTATGGGGCTAGATGTTGATGCCACTACCAGTGCCATGGTTCTATACAAGTATGGGGCTAGATGTTGATGCCACTACAAGTGCCATGACTCTATACAAGTATGGGGCTAGATGTTTATGCCACTACCAGTCCAGTGTCACGGCTCTATACAAGTATGGGGCTAGATGTTGATGCCACTACCAGTGCCATGGTTCTATACAAGTATGGGGCTAGATGTTGATGCCACTACCAGTGCCATGGTTCTATACAAGTATGGGGCTAGATGTTGATGCCACTACCAGTCCAGTGCCACGGCTCTATACAAGTATGGGGCTAGATGTTGATGCCACTACCAGCCCAGTGTCACGGCTCTATACAAGTATGTGGCTAGATGTTGATGCCACTAACAGTTCCATGGTTCTATACAAGTATGGGGCTAGATGTTGATGCCACTACCAGTGCCATGGTTCTATACAAGTATGGGGCTAGATGTTGATGCCACTACCAGTGCCATGGTTCTATACAAGTATGGGGCTAGATGTTGATGCCACTACCAGCCCAGTGTCACGGCTCTATACAAGTATGTGGCTAGATGTTGATGCCACTAACAGTACCATGGTTCTATACAAGTATGGGGCTAGATGTTGATGCCACTACCAGTGCCATGGTTCTATACAAGTATGGGGCTAGATGTTGATGCCACTACCAGTGTCACGGCTCTATACAAGTATGGGGCTAGATGTTGATGCCACTACCAGTGCCATGGTTCTATACAAGTATGGGGCTAGATGTTGATGCCACTACCAGTGTCACGGCTCTATACAAGTATGGGGGCTAGATGTTGATGCCACTACCAGTGTCATGGTTCTATACAAGTATGGGGCTAGATGTTGATGCCACTACCAGTGCCATGGTTCTATACAAGTATGGGGCTAGATGTTGATGCCACTACCAGTCCAGTGCCACGACTCTATACAAGTATGGGGCTAGATGTTGATGCCACTACCAGTGCCATGGTTCTATACAAGTATGGGGCTAGATGTTGATGCCACTACCAGTGCCACGGCTCTATACAAGTATGGGGCTAGATGTTGATGCCACTACCAGTGCCACGGCTCTATACAAGTATGGGGCTAGATGTTGATGCCACTACCAGTGCCACGTTCTATACAAGTATGGGGCTAGATGTTGATGTCATATCAGTCCATTGCCACGGCTCTATACAAGTATGGGGCTAGATGTTGATGCCACTACCAGTGCCACGGCTCTATACAAGTATGGGGCTAGATGTTGATGCGACTACCAGTGCCACGGCTCTATACAAGTATGGGGCTAGATGTTGATGCCACTACCAGTGCCATGGTTCTATACAATTATTGGGCTAGAGGTTGATGCCACTACCAGTGCCATGGCTCTATACAAGTGTGGGGCTAGATATTGATGCCACTACCAGTGCCATGGTTCTATACAAGTATGGGGCTAGATGTTGATGCCACTACCAGTGCCATGGTTCTATACAAGTATGGGGCTAGATGTTGATGCCACTACCAGTGCCACGGCTCTATACAAGTATGGGGCTAGATGGTGATGCCACTACCAGTGTCACGGCTCTATACAAGTATGGGGCTAGATGTTGATGTCACTACCAGTCCAGTTTCACGGCTCTATACAAGTATGGGGCTAGATGTTGATGCCACTACCAGTGCCATGGTTCTATACAAGTATGGGGCTAGATGGTGATGCCACTACCAGTGCCACGGCTCTATACAAGTATGGGGCTAGATGTTGATGCCACTACCAGTGCCACGGCTCTATACAAGTATGGGGCTAGATGGTGATGCCACTACCAGTGTCACGGCTCTATACAAGTATGGGGCTAGATGGTGATGCCACTACCAGTGCCACGGCTCTATACAAGTATGGGGCTAGATGTTGATGCCACTACCAGTGCCACGGCTCTATACAAGTATGGGGCTAGATGGTGATGCCACTACCAGTGCCACGGCTCTATACAAGTATGGGGCTAGATGTTGATGTCACTACCAGTGCCACGGCTCTATACAAGTATGGGGCTAGATGGTGATGCCACTACCAGTGCCACGGCTCTATACAAGTATGGGGCTAGATGTTGATGCCACTACCAGTGCCACGGCTCTATACAAGTATGGGGCTAGATTGTGATGCCACTACCAGTGTCACGGCTCTATACAAGTATGGGGCTAGATGTTTATGCACTACCAGTCCAGTTTCAAGGCTCTATACAAGTATGGGGCTAGATGTTGATGCCACTACTAGTCCAGTGCCATGGCTCTATACAAGTATGGGGCTAGATGTTGATGCCACTACCAGTGCCATGGTTCTATACAAGTATGGGGCTAGATGTTGATGCCACTACCAGTGCCACGGCTCTATACAAGTATGGGGCTAGATGGTGATGCCACTACCAGTGTCACGGCTCTATACAAGTATGGGGCTAGATGTTGATGTCACTACCAGTCCAGTGTCACGGCTCTATACAAGTATGGGGCTAGATGTTGATGCCACTACTAGTCCAGTGCCATGGCTCTATACAAGTATGGGGTTAGATGTTGATGTCACTACCATTCCAGTGCCATGGCTCTATACAAGTATGGGGCTAGATGTTGATGTCACTACCATTCCAGTGCCATGGCTCTATACAAGTATGGGGCTAGATGTTGATGTCACTACCAGTCCAGTGCCATGGCTCTATACAAGTATGGGGTTAGATGTTGATGTCACTACCATTCCAGTGCCATGGCTCTATACAAGTATGGGGATAGATGTTGATGCCACTACCAGTGCCACGGCTCTATACAAGTATGGGGCTAGATGCTGATGTCACTACCAGTCCAGTGCCACGGCTCTATACAAGTATAGGGCTAGATGTTGATGCCACTACTAGTCCAGCGCCATGGCTCTATACAAGTATGGGGTTAGATGTTGATGTCACTACCATTCCAGTGCCATGGCTCTATACAAGTATGGGGCTAGATGTTGATGTCACTACCATTCCATTGACATGGCTCTATACAAGTATGGGGCTAGATGTTTATGCCACTACCAGTCCAGTGTCACGGCTCTATACAAGTATGGGGCTAGATGTTGATGCCACCACAAGTCCAGTGTCACGGCTCTATACAAGTATGGGGTTAGATGTTGATGCCACCACAAGTCCAGTGCCACGGCTCTATACAAGTATGGGACTAGATGTTTATGCCACTACAAGTGCCACGTCTCTATACAAGTATGGGGCTAGATGTTGATGCCACTACAAGTCCAGTGCCACGGCTCTATACAAGTATGGGGTTAGATGTTGATGCCACTACCAGTGCCATGGTTCTATACAAGTATGGGGCTAGATTTTTATGCCACTACCAGTGCCATGGTTCTATACAAGTATGGGGCTAGATGTTGATGTCACTACCAGTCCAGTGTCACGGCTCTATACAAGTATGGTGCTAGATGTTGATGCCACTACCAGTGCCATGGTTCTATGCAAGTATGGGGTTAGATGTTGATGCCACTACAAGTCCAGTGTCACGGCTTGATACAAGTATGGGGCTAGATGTTGATGCCACTACCAGTCCAGTGCCACGGCTCTATACAAATATGGGGTTAGATGTTGATGCCACTACAAGTCCAGTGCCACGGCTCTGTACAAGTATGGGGCTAGATGTTGATGTCACTACCAGTCCAGTGTCATGGCTCTATACAAGAATGGGGCTAGATGTTGATGCCACTACCAGTGTCATGGTTCTATACATGTATGGGGCTAGATGTTGATGCCACTACCAGTGTCACGGCTCTATACAAATATGGGGCTAGATGTTGATGCCACTACCAGTGCCATGGTTCTATACAAGTATGGGGCTAGATGTTGATGCCACTACCAGTGTCACGGCTCTATACAAGTATGGGGCTAGATGTTGAAGCCACTACCAGTGCCATGGTTCTATACAAGTATGGGGCTAGATGTTAATGCCACTACCAGTGCCATGGTTCTATACAAGTATGGGGCTAGATGTTGATGCCACTACCAGTCCAGTGCCACGGCTCTATACAAGTATGGGGCTAGATGTTGATGCCACTAACAGTACCATGGTTCTATACAAGTATGGGGCTAGATGTTGATGCCACTACCAGTGTCACGGCTCTATACAAGTATGGGGCTAGATGTTGATGCCACTACCAGTGCCATGGTTCTATACAAGTATGGGGCTAGATGTTGATGCCACTACCAGTGCAATGGTTCTATACAAGTATGGGGCTAGATGTTGATGCCACTACCAGTCCAGTGCCACGGCTCTATACAAGTATGGGGCTAGATGTTGATGCCACTACCAGTTCCATGGTTCTATACAAGTATGGGGCTAGATGTTGATGCCACTACCAGTGCCACGGTCTTATACAAGTATGGGGCTAGATGTTGATGCCACTACCAGTGCCACGGCTCTATACAAGTATGGGGCTAGATGTTGATGCCACTACCAGTGCCACGGCTCTATACAAGTATGGGGCTAGATGTTGATGCCACTACCAGTGCCACGTTCTATACAAGTATGGGGCTAGATGTTGATGTCACTATCAGTCCATTGCCACGGCTCTATACAAGTATGGGGCTAGATGTTGATGCCACTACCACTGCCACGGCTCTATACAAGTATGGGGCTAGATGTTGATGCCACTACCAGTGCCACGGCTCTATACAAGTATGGGGCTAGATGTTGATGCCACTACCAGTGCCACGGCTCTATACAAGTATGGGGCTAGATGTTGATGCCACTACCAGTGCCATGGTTCTATACAATTATTGGGCTAGACGTTGATGCCACTACCAGTGCAATGGTTCTATACAAGTATGGGGCTAGATGTTGATGCCACTACCAGTGCCACGGCTCTATACAAGTATGGGGCTAGATGGTGATGCCACTACCAGTGTTACGGCTCTATACAAGTATGGGGCTAGATGTTGATGTCACTACCAGTCCAGTTTCACGGCTCTATACAAGTATGGGGCTAGATGTTGATGCCACTACTAGTCCAGTGCCATGGCTCTATACAAGTATGGGGCTAGATGTTGATGCCACTACCAGTGCCATGGTTCTATACAAGTATGGGGCTAGATGTTGATGCCACTACCAGTGTCACGGCTCTATACAAGTATGGGGCTAGATGGTGATGCCACTACCAGTGTCACGGCTCTATACAAGTATGGGGCTAGATGTTGATGTCACTACCAGTGCCACGGCTCTATACAAGTATGGGGCTAGATGTTGATGCCACTACCAGTGCCACGGCTCTATACAAGTATGGGGCTAGATGTTGATGCCACTACCAGTGCCACGGCTCTATACAAGTATGGGGCTAGATGGTGATGCCACTACCAGTGTCACGGCTCTATACAAGTATGGGGCTAGATGGTGATGCCACTACCAGTGCCACGGCTCTATACAAGTATGGGGCTAGATGTTGATGCCACTACCAGTGCCACGGCTCTATACAAGTATGGGGCTAGATGGTGATGCCACTACCAGTGCCACGGCTTTATACAAGTATGGGGCTAGATGTTGATGTCACTACCAGTGCCACGGCTTTATACAAGTATGGGGCTAGATGGTGATGCCACTACCAGTGCCACGGCTTTATACAAGTATGGGGCTAGATGGTGATGCCACTACCAGTGTCACGGCTCTATACAAGTATGGGGCTAGATGGTGATGCCACTACCAGTGCCACGGCTCTATACAAGTATGGGGCTAGATGTTGATGCCACTACCAGTGCCACGGCTCTATACAAGTATGGGGCTAGATGTTGATGCCACTACCAGTGCAATGGTTCTATACAAGTATGGGGCTAGATGTTGATGCCACTACCAGTCCAGTGCCACGGCTCTATACAAGTATGGGGCTAGATGTTGATGCCACTACCAGTTCCATGGTTCTATACAAGTATGGGGCTAGATGTTGATGCCACTACCAGTGCCACGGTCTTATACAAGTATGGGGCTAGATGTTGATGCCACTACCAGTGCCACGGCTCTATACAAGTATGGGGCTAGATGTTGATGCCACTACCAGTGCCACGGCTCTATACAAGTATGGGGCTAGATGTTGATGCCACTACCAGTGCCACGTTCTATACAAGTATGGGGCTAGATGTTGATGTCACTATCAGTCCATTGCCACGGCTCTATACAAGTATGGGGCTAGATGTTGATGCCACTACCACTGCCACGGCTCTATACAAGTATGGGGCTAGATGTTGATGCCACTACCAGTGCCACGGCTCTATACAAGTATGGGGCTAGATGTTGATGCCACTACCAGTGCCACGGCTCTATACAAGTATGGGGCTAGATGTTGATGCCACTACCAGTGCCATGGTTCTATACAATTATTGGGCTAGACGTTGATGCCACTACCAGTGCAATGGTTCTATACAAGTATGGGGCTAGATGTTGATGCCACTACCAGTGCCACGGCTCTATACAAGTATGGGGCTAGATGGTGATGCCACTACCAGTGTTACGGCTCTATACAAGTATGGGGCTAGATGTTGATGTCACTACCAGTCCAGTTTCACGGCTCTATACAAGTATGGGGCTAGATGTTGATGCCACTACTAGTCCAGTGCCATGGCTCTATACAAGTATGGGGCTAGATGTTGATGCCACTACCAGTGCCATGGTTCTATACAAGTATGGGGCTAGATGTTGATGCCACTACCAGTGCCACGGCTCTATACAAGTATGGGGCTAGATGGTGATGCCACTACCAGTGTCACGGCTCTATACAAGTATGGGGCTAGATGTTGATGTCACTACCAGTGCCACGGCTCTATACAAGTATGGGGCTAGATGTTGATGCCACTACCAGTGCCACGGCTCTATACAAGTATGGGGCTAGATGTTGATGCCACTATCAGTGCCACGGCTCTATACAAGTATGGGGCTAGATGGTGATGCCACTACCAGTGTCACGGCTCTATACAAATATGGGGCTAGATGGTGATGACACTACCAGTGCCACGACTCTATACAAGTATGGGGCTAGATGTTGATGCCACTACCAGTGCCACGGCTCTATACAAGTATGGGGCTAGATGGTGATGCCACTACCAGTGCCACGGCTTTATACAAGTATGGGGCTAGATGTTGATGTCACTACCAGTGCCACGGCTCTATACAAGTATGGGGCTAGATGTTGATGCCACTACCAGTGCCACGGTCTTATACAAGTATGGGGCTAGATGTTGATGCCACTACCAGTGCCACGGCTCTATACAAGTATGGGGCTAGATGTTGATGCCACTACCAGTGCCACGGCTCTATACAAGTATGGGGCTAGATGTTGATGCCACTACCAGTGCCACGTTCTATACAAGTATGGGGCTAGATGTTGATGTCACTATCAGTCCATTGCCACGGCTCTATACAAGTATGGGGCTAGATGTTGATGCCACTACCACTGCCACGGCTCTATACAAGTATGGGGCTAGATGTTGATGCCACTACCAGTGCCACGGCTCTATACAAGTATGGGGCTAGATGTTGATGCCACTACCAGTGCCACGGCTCTATACAAGTATGGGGCTAGATGTTGATGCCACTACCAGTGCCATGGTTCTATACAATTATTGGGCTAGACGTTGATGCCACTACCAGTGCCATGGCTCTATACAAGTGTGGGGCTAGATATTAATGCGACTACCAGTGCCATGGTTCTATACAAGTATGGGGCTAGATGTTGATGCCACTACCAGTGCAATGGTTCTATACAAGTATGGGGCTAGATGTTGATGCCACTACCAGTGCCACGGCTCTATACAAGTATGGGGCTAGATGGTGATGCCACTACCAGTGTCACGGCTCTATACAAGTATGGGGCTAGATGTTGATGTCACTACCAGTCCAGTTTCACGGCTCTATACAAGTATGGGGCTAGATGTTGATGCCACTACTAGTCCAGTGCCATGGCTCTATACAAGTATGGGGCTAGATGTTGATGCCACTACCAGTGCCACGGCTCTATACAAGTATGGGGCTAGATGTTGATGCCACTACCAGTGCCACGGCTCTATACAAGTATGGGGCTAGATGGTGATGCCACTACCAGTGTCACGGCTCTATACAAGTATGGGGCTAGATGGTGATGCCACTACCAGTGCCACGGCTCTATACAAGTATGGGGCTAGATGTTGATGCCACTACCAGTGCCACGGCTCTATACAAGTATGGGGCTAGATGGTGATGCCACTACCAGTGCCACGGCTTTATACAAGTAAGGGGCTAGATGTTGATGTCACTACCAGTGCCACGGCTCTATACAAGTATGGGGCTAGATGTTGATGCCACTACCAGTGCCATGGTTCTATACAAGTATGGGGCTAGATGTTGATGCCACTACCAGTGCCACGGCTCTATACAAGTATGGGGCTAGATGGTGATGCCACTACCAGTGTCACGGCTCTATACAAGTATGGGGCTAGATGTTGATGTCACTACCAGTCCAGTGTCACGGCTCTATACAAGTATGGGGCTAGATGTTGATGCCACTACTAGTCCAGTGCCATGGCTCTATACAAGTATGGGGTTAGATGTTGATGTCACTACCATTCCAGTGCCATGGCTCTATACAAGTATGGGGCTAGATGTTGATGTCACTACCATTCCAGTGCCATGGCTCTATACAAGTATGGGGCTAGATGTTGATGTCACTACCAGTCCAGTGCCATGGCTCTATAAAAGTATGGGGTTAGATGTTGATGTCACTACCATTCCAGTGCCATGGCTCTATACAAGTATGGGGTTAGATGTTGATGCCACTACCAGTGCCACGGCTCTATACAAGTATGGGGCAAGATGCTGATGTCAATACCAGTCCAGTGCCACGGCTCTATACAAGTATAGGGCTGGATGTTGATGCCACTACTAGTCCAGTGCCATGGCTCTATACAAGTATGGGGTTAGATGTTGATGTCACTACCGTTCCAGTGCCATGGCTCTATACAAGTATGGGGCTAGAAGTTGATGTCACTACCATTCCAGTGCCATGGCTCTATACAAGTATGGGGCTAGATGTTTATGCCACTACCAGTCCAGTGTCACGGCTCTATACAAGTATGGGGCTAGATGTTGATGCCACCACAAGTCCAGTGTCACGGCTCTATACAAGTATGGGGTTAGATGTTGATGCCACCACAAGTCCAATGCCACGGCTCTATACAAGTATGGGACTAGATGTTTATGCCACTACAAGTGCCACGTCTCTATACAAGTATGGGGCTAGATGTTGATGCCACTACAAGTCCAGTGCCACGGCTCTATACAAGTATGGGGTTAGATGTTGATGCCACTACCAGTGCCATGGTTCTATACAAGTATGGGGCTAGATTTTTATGCCACTACCAGTGCCATGGTTCTATACAAGTATGGGGCTAGATGTTGATGTCACTACCAGTCCAGTGTCACGGCTCTATACAA
Source organism: Cepaea hortensis (assembly GCA_963921405.1). Classification (NCBI taxonomy): domain Eukaryota; kingdom Metazoa; phylum Mollusca; class Gastropoda; order Stylommatophora; family Helicidae; genus Cepaea; species Cepaea hortensis. The sequence continues at coordinate 103,887,287 of OY992890.1, forward strand.
GTATGGTGCTAGATGTTGATGCCACTACCAGTGCCATGGTTCTATGCAAGTATGGGGTTAGATGTTGATGCCACTACAAGTCCAGTGCCACGGCTCTATACAAATATGGGGTTAGATGTTGATGCCACTACAAGTCCAGTGCCACGGCTCTGTACAAGTATGGGGCTAGATGTTGATGTCACTACCAGTCCAGTGTCACGGCTCTATACAAGAATGGGGCTAGATGTTGATGCCACTACCAGTGTCATGGTTCTATACATGTATGGGGCTAGATGTTGATGCCACTACCAGTCCAGTGCCATGGCTCTATACAAGTATGCGACTAGATGTTGATGCCACTACCAGTCCAGTGCCACGGCTCTATACAAGTATGGGGCTAGATGTTGATGTCACTACCAGTCCAGTGCCATGGTTCTATACAAGTATGTGGCTAGATGTTGATGTCACTACCAGTCCAGTGCCATGGATCTATACAAGTATGTGGCTAGATGTTGATGTCACTACCAGTCCAGTGCCATGGTTCTATACAAGTATGGGGCTAGATATTGATGCCACTACCAGTCCAATGCCATGGCTCTATACAAGTATGGGGCTAGATGTTGATGTCACTACCATTCCAGTGCCATGGTTCTATACAAGTATGTGGCTAGATGTTGATGCCACTACCAGTCCAGTGCCACGGCTCTATACAAGTATGGGGCTAGATGTTGATGCCACTACCAGTCCAGTGCCATGACGCTTAGCAAGTATGGGGCTAGATGGTTATGCCACTACTAGTGCCTCGGCTCTATACAAATATGGGGCTAGATGTTGATGCCACTACCAGTGCCACGGCTGTATACATGTATGGGGCTAGATGGTGATGCCATTACCAGTCCAGTGTCACGGCTCTATACAAGTATGGGGCTAGATGTTGATGCCACTACCAGTGAAATGGTTCTATACAAGTATGGGGCTAGATGTTGATGTCACTACCAGTCCAGTGTCACGGCTCTATACAAGTATGGTGCTAGATGTTGATGCCACTACCAGTGCCATGGTTCTATGCAAGTATGGGGTTAGATGTTGATGCCACTACAAGTCGAGTGTCACGGCTTGATACAAGTATGGGGCTAGATGTTGATGCCACTACAAGTCCAGTGCCACGGCTCTGTACAAGTATTGGGCTAGATGTTGATGTCACTACCAGTCCAGTGTCACGGCTCTATACAAGAATGGGGCTAGATGTTGATGCCACTACCAGTGGCATGGTTCTATACATGTATGGGGCTAGATGTTGATGTCACTACCAGTCCAGTGTCACGGCTCTATACAAGTATGGAGCTAGATGTTGATGTCACTACCAGTGCCACGGTTCTATACAAGTATGGGGCTAGATGTTTTTTCCACTACCAGTCCAGTGTCACCGCTCTATACAAGTATGGGGCTAGATGTTGATGCCACTACCAGTCCAGTGCCATGGCTCTATACAAGTATGCGACTAGATGTTGATGCCACTACCAGTCCAGTGCCATGGTTCTATACAAGTATGTGGCTAGATGTTGATGTCACTATCAGTCCAGTGCCATGGTTCTATACAAGTATGGGGCTAGATGTTGATGCCACTACCAGTCCAGTGCCATGGCTCTATACAAGTATGCGACTAGATGTTGATGCCACTACCAGTCCAGTGCCACGGCTCTATACAAGTATGTGGCTAGATGCCCATACATGTATAGAACCATGATATTTGTGTTACCTATACAAGTATGGGGCTAGATGTTGATGCCACTACCAGTGAAATGGTTCTATACAAGTATGGGCTAGATGTTGATGCCACTACCAGTGCCATGGTTCTATACAAGTATGGGGCTAGATGTTGATGGCACTACCAGTCCAGTGCCACGGCTCTATACAAGTATGGGGCTAGATGTTGATGCCACTACCAGTGCCATGGTTCTATACAAGTATGGGGCTAGATTTTTATGCCACTACCAGTGCCATGGTTCTATACAAGTATGGGGCTAGATGTTGATGCCACTACCAGCCCAATGTCACGGCTCTATACAAGTATGGGGCTAGATGTTGATGCCACTACCAGTGCCACGGTTCTATACAAGTATGGGGCTAGATGTTGATACCACTACCAGTCCAGTGCCACGGCTCTATACAAGTATGGGGCTAGATGATGATGTCACTACCAGTCCAGTTCCATGGTTATATACAAGTATGGGGTTAGATAATGATGCCGCATACAGGATTTTTTACTTGAAGGTCGCGTGAACAACGTGAAGTATGAAAGTAGTCAACATGCCGCATACTAAACTGGACTAACAAATTTGTTCAGGTATGAACGATATTTTAGACATTCATTAAATAAAAGGAAAAAAAAAGTTCAAAATCGGACCAACTATAAGTGAATCAAGGTCAAAATATAACGTTTTTCAGACTACCTAAATTAAACTTACACACATCAAGATTTTTGAATGGAGCCATCTACATAATTTGATTGACTATGACTGTGGAGTTTTATTAAGATGTTTTTCGTCAGAAATACTTGAAGCAACGTGATGTTTGTCGAATTGCTGTGAGGTTTGACTTGCATTATTTCAGCCGTTAAGTAACCTTGTGTTGAAGGTCACACACTTACATACTAGCAAAGAAATCTCAAGACAGCTATAACAACTCGAATTGGTTTAAAGGAGCTGTTTCCTTTTGTTATGTTCATTTAAAATTGACTTGGAGAACCTGAAGAAAAATGAGAGCTTATTTTGAGTCAACCATATTGCTCCTTCAATTAGAAATCACGAGAAAATACCGTTGCATTCGCTCATCCTGAATTCTAACAAGTCAGAATGTTTTTCAACAAAAGCGAACATCTCAATAGGGGACCTTCGGAGGTGGTTAGGCAAACTGGGTTGCCGACCTGCTGAAGAAGGGACTCAAATATAGTCGCTTTATCGTTAGACCAGTTTTCAAGACGTCGCCTGGAAGTGCCCTGTTCAGGGTGAAGAGAATGCTCAAGACTGGTAGGGGCTCAACCAGGGGCTGAAAGTGAAAGGAAAGTGACGAAACCTGAGACGCTGGAAGAAGAACATCACTGAAGTCGCGTTTGGATGGCTACTGAATAATAAGAACTCCAGACGTTTGAGTATACAGGAACCGTGACAAGGGATATTTTTAAAGAACGTACCTGAATTCACGCTTCTCTTAGATCAAGGAAAGACATGCTCGAAGGTAATTAATTTAACTATAACTGATAAGAGAACAATTTTTAATGTGATTTAAATATTTAAATAAGATCATTTAGATAAATTGTTATAAATGTGAATTTGCTTGTATACGTGTATAGCGAAATATTTCAGCATGGCAGAAGAACAAGGTTCACTGACACAAGTTTTGACTGGGGTAGGAACGGTAATAGGTAAACTCAACACAGTCATGAAACAACAAGGAATGGCAGCTGAAATTGTTAAATTTAGCGGACAGGCGAAAGATTTTAAGAAGTGGATAACTTCAATAGAGAAATATGCATATTTGGTGTCAGCATCAGATGAAGAGAAACTGAAACTTGCTTATCAGGCAGCAACAGAACCGGTTTCTGATCATATCACAAGAAAATTAGAGGCTTGGGTTGATGAGACATGGGAGCAGTTCAAGGACGATTTAGCTCATAAATACGCTGAAATAACGGACCCACAACATGCGTTTTCAGTGTTAAGACAATCAAAACAAAATACTGGAGAGACTGTACAATTATTCAGCGATAGGTTGATTAACCTGGCTGAAGAAGCATTCTTAGGACAGAACGTACGAGGAGAAGAGGTGGAGCGGATGTTGGTCGGGATTTTTGTAGACGGTATAAAGTCAGATGGACTGAAATTTAAGCTGATGAGGGAAAATCCTGAGAGATTATCACAAGCTGTAGATATAGCAGTACAAGAGGAGAACTTGAGACGTAGATTTAGGTTGAGAGTAGGACGAGAAATAGGTACCAGTCGAGAAGATAGGATTGAAGAGCCTATGGAGATAGGACAAACAAGGTTCGGATGGAATAGGAGAGGAGGTATACAGACATTACAAGGTAGTAATAGAAATGCTTATGATGAAAGAAGACAAATGAGATATCCTACAAGTGAGACGGTAGGTAACACAAATAATACAAATATAGTCTGTTGGTCTTGTGGTCAACGGGGACACGTTTTTCGCTTTGGTGGTAACAGGCGTGTCCAGTCGAATACACAAAGTAGAAATGGCAATAGCAGATTAAATAGAAATGTTGAAGAGAGACACAGATGTTTTACAAGTACAAGAACGCAGGAAAACCGGCGCCCTACCTATTAAATAGGACCTGTGGTAGGAGGGAAAATAACAAGGTCCCAAGATTTAAAGAATATTTTAATAACAGGTATAGCAGGACGAGTAGAGAATGCTCTCAATTAGATGAAATCAAACAGTTCACAGTGAATAAAACAGATCCCAGTTCATGTATAATAGAAATAGGGAAGTATAGAGTTCGTACATTTATTGATTCGGGAGCTCAGGTTAGTGTGATCAAAGAAAGTTTTTTATACAAAATAATGAGAAATTGCAAAATATTCAGAAGTCATAATAATCTTCACTCTGTTACAGGACAGAATTTACAAGTAATTGGACAAATAATAATGAATTTTAAGTTAGGGGAATCAACGTAAGACATCTTTTTCATATAGTGAAAAATTTAAATAGAAATATGCTTATAGGAAGAGATTTTCTAATAAAAAATGGTGTAAGACTTATGTTTGATCTACATAAATTAAAATTCAAAGACGTGTACGTAGATTTAGAAGAAGACATGCACATTTCATCACTGGTTAGAGTTAAAATGTCTACGACGTTAAAACCACAGACGGTTAATTTGATACAGGCAAAGGTAAAAAGAAATCCGTATTATGAAGTAGGACACACAGTTAGAATCACTGAATTGCAAAGGGACGTAATTGATGAGCCTGGTCTAGAAGTTCCGGATGGAATAATATCTTTAGATAAACACTTAACTTTTCCAGTAATGATTATTAACAACACAGGTAGAGAAATTAAATTATATAGAGGATGTGTAATAGCCAAAGTAGATCATAACATTAATGACATATTAGCAACAGATAGAGTAGAAATGCCGGGAATAAATTATTCAGAAACTCCTAGTGAAAGAATTAATAACAGACGCGGACGCGAAAGAAAAGGGAACGTGCAGAAGGATGAATTGATCCATCCATTCAGAAGAAATACAGCCCAAATACATTCGCTAGACAAAATAACAAGAGAGCAAGAATTGTTGGCACAATTAAAAACTCTACCAGAAAATAAGAAAGTATTAGAACAACTTATAAAAGAGAATCAGGATGTATTTGCAATTAATGATTTAGAATTGGGAAGGACAAAAACAGTTACGATGGAAATAGATACTGGAAATCACCCACCAATTAGTTTGAAACCGTATAGAACACCCTTAAGGAATAGAGAAATTGTTGAAAAAGCAATAGAAGACATGCTGAAAGCAGGATTAATAACAAGATCAAAGTCGGAATGGTCATCTCCGATTGTCATCGTGACCAAAGCTGATGGTTCACATCGATTCTGCTGCGACTATCGGGCGTTGAACAAAATCACTAAGAATCTAGCGTACCCATTGCCGGTGATTGACGATATTTTGGGTTTACTTAATGGGTCTACTTTCTTTACCACGTTAGATGCAAGATCAGGATTTTTGTGTATACCTTTGTCCCCAGACGCCCAGAAAAAGAATGCTTTTTGTACATACGCAGGTTCTTACGAATTCTTACGAATACCTTTTGGAGTTCGTACGGCGCCCTCTTATTATATGCTATTAATTAATCAAGTATTAGAGGGTATGCAAAAGTTTGCATTGGCATACATAGATGACATTTTAATTTATACAGCAGGGGATGTAGATGATCACTTAAAACATGTAAAATTAGTATTCGACAGATTAAGAATACATGATGTCAAACTGAAGCTCAGTAAATGCGAATTTTTAAAAACAGAAACAAAGTATTTGGGGTATATTATTAATAGAGACGGAATTAAACCAGATCAAGATAAGGTTAAAATTATTAGAGAATTATCTCCTCCAACTAACGTAAAAGAAGTGCGTGCGTTTATTGGAACCTGTGGGTATTATCGGCGTTTCATTCCAGGGTTCTCAAAGATAGCAGAGCCTATTACTAACTTAACTGGCAAATACGCTAGATTTAAGTGGGATGATGAATGTCAACAAGCGTTCGAGTTTTTAAAAAATAGCTTAACAATAGTGCCACTATTGACATATCCACATTTGAATAAACAGTTAATATTATATACAGATGCTTCAGATAATGCTATAGGAGCGTGTTTGGTTCAACCATACGAAGGAAAAGAATCTGGAATACCGGGGGTTAAAAATGAAAGGCCAATTTATTTCTTGTCTCATAAACTTAGCAGGTCTCAGCGGAAATGGTCTACTATTGAGAAGGAGGCTTATGCTATTCATTACGCTCTTCAGAAACTTAACTACTATCTACATAACGCAAATTTCATTATTAGAACTGACCACATGCCTTTAAAATCTTTGTTAGAAGCTCCAGTGCAGAACAGGAAAATAGAGACATGGGCGTTGAATCTACAAGGATACAATACAAGAATAGAATACATACCAGGTAGGAACAACACATGCGTTGATTTATTGTCTAGAATCCCGTATCCACAGTCGTCAGGGAACACGGAAGACGAAGGTGAACCGGAGATAGACGACCGAAACTGGCAAGTAAATATATTAGATTCTGCCATAATAAATAGAGAAGATTTTGAGAGTTTACCGTCGGATCAAGAGTCTGAACCTAGAGCAGAAGACCCACATTTAGCACAATTTAATATGAAAGAAGAACATGAATTAGATCCAAAAGTCTTAGAAATAAAACAGAAATTAAAAGAAACGGATGAGAATAAGTATAAGAAGAATTATTTAGTTTTGCAAGAGGATGAACAGTTATATTACATGAGTGAAAGAAACGAACAGCTAAGGAAATATATTCCAAAACATTTGGAAAATGAAGTTTTAAAAGCATATCATGATAAGAATGGTCATCTCGGTCGTGATAAATTAGTGAAAGCACTTACGAATAAATATTATTGACCGAATTTATTTAAAACTGCTTGTAAATATGTCGATACGTGTGAAAGATGCAGATTAAGGAATATGAAAACAATTAAATGTCCATTACAAGATACAGATATTCCTCAGTTTCCAATGCAAAAAGTTAGTTTAGATATATCAGGTCCTCACCCTAGAACATTATCAGGGAATGTATATCTAATTCATATGGTGGACGTCTACAGTCTTTGGCCGGAAGTTTATGCAATCCCAGATAAGAGCGCAGATACTATCATTAATATTTTTTTACAGGAATGCGTACCAAGATTTAGTTGCCCACAGATTGTACTCACGGATAATGGTAAAGAATTTGTGAACAAGAAATTCGAAAAGTTATTAAAAGATTTGAATATAAAACATATAAAGACCTCATACTATAGACCTTCTTCAAATGCTAAGAACGAAAGACAACATAGAACATTGTACGATATTATAGCAAAGATTGTCGTTGAACATGAAAAAGATTGGGATCTATTCCTAGGACCTGCGCTTAGCGCTATACGCACAAATCAAAATGAGAGCACAGGGTTTTCACCATTTTATTTATTACACGGGAGAGAGCCAATACTACCCATAGATAATCTGTTAAAACCAAGACGTAAATATATGGGGGAAGACTTTCAAGAGGTCATCATACAAGAAATGCATAAAGCCCATGTAAGATTAATTAATAATATAATTAAAGCTAGAGAAAGACAGAAAAAGTACAGAAACGTGAATACAAAATTACAGGAATTCAAAGTAGGTGATAGAGTTTATTATAAGAAGCATAGAAGGAACTCTAAGTTTGATGCTCGTTGGGTTCCAGGTTATTACATTTTAGAAAAGCTAGGAAATGTATCGTACAGTATAAAGAACCAGATCACGGGACATATAGCAAGGGCACACGTAGAGCACTTAAGAAGAGATAGTGATGATAAGGGAAATAATAATTATTATAATAACTATTATTCAGACACCGGATACTTAGATGAACAAGTCGTCAGAAGAGCTACGATACCCCCAGATATTAGAAAAGATCCAGCACAAAGTCAATTTATAACAACTCCAGTTTGTGATGATACTCAAGAACAGACAATACCGAAAACGATAGAAGAAAAAAATATGAATGAGAGTCATTATGATAGCATAGAGTCTATGGAAGAAGAGATAGGTGCTCCATTTAAAAATACTAGACAAGCAACGAAAAGGAGAATAGAGAGACAGAGAGAAAGAGAAGTGAAAAGACAGAGAAGAATTAGGGAAAATTCATCAAGCGACGAATTTATACTCCTATTGGAAAGGTCGTTAAGAAACGATGATAAAAAAAATTAGATTGGATATAGAAAGAAAAAGATTGGCAGCTGCTAGTAATAGACATACAGATGAAGAAGAAATGGATGAAAATTCAGAATCAAATAGTAGTATGGAAAAAAGTAATACTTTATACGAAGAAGAAGATATTGATGTGGAGATAGCACTTATTCAAAGGAACTTGGAGTTACTGAAGAAATGGAAACGTAGGAAATAAATTGATAGAAAATACTGCAGATAGCAAGATATAAATTTCATGATTTAAAAAGGAAAATGATACTTGAGGATGTATATGACACATTTGTTATAGAAAAGGGTTCTATTGATACTTATAATGAGTTGTCTTGAAGAATAGACATAATTAGGTATTAAGATAATTAATATGGATATAAATTCGAGTAAGGTATATTTTTTTTTACTGTAATTTGATTGCCAATTGATTTTATGGTTTGACTTCTTGAGTTTTCTTAAATAGATAAATAAGTTAGTTATTGTTAGTCCATAAAAGAGACTAACAATATATAGGATGTATGTTATATTATTTTAAAATATGTTTTTCTTTGAATGAGTTAATACCTTTAATTGATATGAGGGGAAACATAAATGATGTATAAAAACTTGGGGGGGGGGGGGAGGGGGTATGATGTCCTGTTGTGATTTTATTTCGCTTCACTCATAATGTAAGTGAATTGTCTTGTATGTTGAATGGTAATTACCTTGTTTATATATATATGTTAGAAATTAGTTAAGTTAAGTTTAATTTACATGGTTTTGTCTAGAATAAAGGCAATACATGGGGCTTTATTTAGGACCCTTCGTTCAGAAAATAGTAATAAACTACTGAGGACTAGTAGAGAGACACATTATCTTTGTGAATAATATGTTCATGGGTATATTCTGTTGCTGTGATAATCAGCATAAAGAGGTTGATATGGCTATGAAGTATTAGAAACATATGCCGGGGATGGTTATGGGAAAGTTGAAATAGGAGCTGCATTAAAGTCAGCATTAATTGAAGATATATGGATTGGATACCATATTAGGAGTAACGATATGATAGTTGGTTAATAGAAAATAGATAAAAAGGGGGCTGTGAATGGCAGCATAGAAGGTTGGGTATATGGAATAGATAAACAAGGAGGCGTACCATGGGATGTGAGGGGGAAATGTAGGAGCTGTGAAAAAACAGCGTTAATTAATTTAAAATGTTCATGGAATATGAACATTGGTTCATGGTTGAAGGTGAGATAAGTGAAATATAGACAAGGTTATGGATGGCAAAATATGGCAATATAAATGTTGAGTATATAAAAGAAAACTTAGATCAACTTAATTTATAGTGAACAAAGATGTATTTCATAAGATATATTTATTTTTTTTTTTTAACTGTTTACAACAGTTTTTTCATTGGCAAGAGAGGTAAAGGTGATTGTGTTGACTATTTCCTTATACTTGGGTGCGCACCCCTTCTTTACTTTTTTTCTGTCTATCTCCGTGCTGTGTGAATGAGAAATTTCATAATGTCAGGTGTGCGATAACGATTGATACAAGCCATTCTTATGATATATATATATATTTGTAAAGAAACTATGAAGAGCCAGAAACGAAGAAGAAATATAATTTCATAGTGGTTTGCTATGTGGTACAATTAGAAGGAAATATTCACCTAAAATAGAGTTAGTTTGGGGCGGCTTAGAGAAATTATGGGAGGTAAGGAGAGAAGGTGTAGGATAAAGGGGTTAGGAGTTAAGACTTTTGAAGAAGAAAAGTCTTTTAAAAGACAGGGAGGTGTAGCAGAATGAATATCATATCAGTATTAGCTTAGGGGTGCAAGACTACAGCACGCTTGAGCATCGATATAGAACAGTAAGAAAGATGCTCAAGTCGTGACGTAGCTTGTTGTTGGGTAGTGACCACCATGAACGAGAGAAGAGAAGACAACATCATAATATATTCTGTACTTGGATTTTTGTATCGACTATCATATATAAATAAAGCCTATTTTGAAACAACATAGCAGAACTTGTTGATCCTCTGCATACACTCATTGTTACACCACGGTTCTATACAAGTATGGGGCTAGATGTTGATACCACTACCAGTGCCATGGCTCTATACAAGTATGGGGCTAGATGTTTATACCACTACCAGTGCCATGGTTCTATACAAGTATAGGGCTAGATGTTGATGCCACTACCAGTCCAGTGCCACGGCTCTATAAAAGTATGGGGCTAGATGTTGATGTCACTACCAGTCCAGTGCCACGGCGCTATACAAGTATGTGGCTAGATGTTGATGCCAATACCAGTCCAGTGCCATGGTTCTATACAAGTATGGGGCTAGGTGTTGATCCCACTACCAGTGCCATGGTTCTATACAAGTATGGGGCTAGATATTTATGCCACTACCAGTCCAGTGCCATGGCGCTAAACAAGTATGGGGCTAGATGGTGATGCAACTACCAGTGCCATGGCTCTATGCAAGTACGGGGCTAGATGTTGATGTCACTACCAGTCCAGTGCCACGGCTCTATACAAGTATGTGGCTAGATGTTGATGCCAATACCAGTCCAGTGCCATGGTTCTATACAAGTATGGGGCTAAGTGTTGATGCCACTACCAGTGCCATGGTTCTATACAAGTATGGGGCTAGATGTTTATGCCACTACCAGTCCAGTGCCATGGCGCTAAACAAGTATGGGGCTAGATGGTGATGCCACTACCAGTGCCATGGCTCTATGCAAGTACGGGGCTAGATGTTGATGCCACTACCAGTCCAGTGCCATGGCTCTATACAAGAATGGGGCTAGATGTTGATGTCACTACCATTCCAGTGCCATGGCTCTATACAAGTATTGGGTTAGATGTTGATGCCACGTCCAGTGCAGTGCCACGGCTCTATACAAGAATGGGGCTAGATGTTGATGCCACTACCAGTCCAGTGCCATGGCTCTGTACAAGTATGGGGTTAGATGTTGATGTCACTACCATTCCAGTGCAATGGCTCTATACAAGTATTGGGTTAGATGTTGATGTCACTACCATTCCAGTGCCACGGCTCTATACAAGTATGGGGCTATATGTTGATGCCACTACAAGTGCCACGGCCCTATACAAGTATGGGGCTAGATGTTGATGCCACTACCAGTGCCACGGCTCTATACAAGTATGGGGCTAGATGTTGATGCCACTACCAGTCCAGTGTCACGGCTCTATACAAGTATGGGACTAGATGTTGATGTCACTACCAGTCCAGTGCCATGGTTCTATACAAGTATGTGGCTAGATGTTGATGCCACTACCAGTCCATGGTTCTATACAAGTATGGGGCTAGATGTTGATGTCACTACCAGTCCAGTGACATGGTTCTATACATGTATGTGGCTAGATGTTGATGTCACTACCAGTGCCATGGTTCTATACAAGTATGGGGCTAGATGTTTATGCCACTACCAGTGCCATGGCTCTATACAAGTATGGGGCTAGATGTTGATGCCACTACCAGTCCAGTGCCATGGCTCTATACAAGTATGAGGCTAGATGTTGATGCCACTACCAGTACCACGGCTCTATACAAGTATGGGGGCTAGATGTTGATGCCACTACCAGTCCAGTGCCATGGCTCTATACAAGTATTGGGTTAGATGTTGATGCCACGTCCAGTCCAGTGTCACGGCTCTATACAAGTATGGGGCTAGATGTTGATGCCACTACCAGTCCAGTGCCATGGCTCTATACAAGGATGCGACTAGATGTTGATGCCACTACCAGTCCAGTGCCACGGCTCTATACAAGTATGCGACTAGATGTTGATGCTACTACCAGTGCCGTGCCATGGCTCTATACAAGTACGGGGCTAGATGTTGATACCACTACCATTTCCACGGCTCTATACAAGTATGCGACTAGATGTTGATGCCACTACCAGTCCCGTGCCATGGCTCTATACAAGTACGGGGCTAGATGTTGATGCCACTACCAGTTCCACGGCTCTATACAAGTATGCGACTAGATGTTGATGCCACTACCAGTTCCACGGCTCTATACAAGTATGGGGCTAGATGTTGATGCCACTACCAGTTCAGTGCCCCGGCTCTATACAAGTATGGGGCTAGATGTTGATGCCACTACCAGTCCAGTGTCACGGCTCTATACAAATATGGGGCTAGATGTTAATGCCACTACCAGTCCAGTGCCATGGCTCTATACAAGGATGCGACTAGATGTTGATGCCACTACCAGTCCAGTGCAACGGCTCTATACAAGTATGCGACTAGATGTTGATGCCACTACCAGTGCCGTGCCATGGCTCTATACAAATATGGGGCTAGATGTTTATGCCACTACCAGTTCCACGGCTCTATACAAGTATGCGACTAGATGTTGATGCCACTACCAGTCCCGTGCCATGGCTCTATACAACTACGGGGCTAGATGTTGATGCCACTACCAGTGCCATGGCTCTATACAAGTACGGGGCTAGATGTTGATGCCACTACCAGTGCCATGGCTCTATACAAGTATGGGGCTAGATGTTGATGCCACTACCAGTTCAGTGCCCCGGCTCTATACAAGTATGGGGCTAGATGTTGATGCCACTACCAGTACCATGGCTCTATACAAGTATGGGGCTAGATGTTGATGCCACTACCAGTGCCATGGTTCTATACAAGTATGGGGCTAGATGTTGATGCCACTACCAGTTCCACCGCTCTATACAAGTATGGGGCTAGATGTTGATGCCACTACCAGTGCCATGGTTCTATACAAGTATGGGGCTAGATGTTGATGCCACTACCAGTGCCATGGTTCTATACAAGTATGGGGCTAGATGTTGATGCCACTACCAGTGCCCCGGCTCTATACAAGTATGAGGCTAGATGTTGATGCCACTACCAGTGCCATGGTTCTATACAAGTATGGGGCTAGATGTTGATGCCACTACCAGTACCATGGCTCTATACAAGTATGAGGCTAGATGTTGATGCCACTACCAGTTCCACGGCTCTATAAAAGTATGGGGCTAGATGTTGATGCCACTACCAGTGCCATGGTTCTATACAAGTATGGGGCTAGATGTTGATGCCACTACCAGTACCATGGCTCTATACAAGTATGAGGCTAGATGTTGATGCCACTACCAGTGCCATGGTTCTATACAAGTATGGGGCTAGATGTTGATGCCACTACCAGTTCCACGGCTCTATACAAGTATGGGGCTAGATGTTGATGCCACTACCAGTGCCATGGCTCTATACAAGTATGGGGCTAGATGTTGATGCCACTACCAGTACCATGGCTCTATACAAGTATGGGGCTAGATGTTGATGCCACTACCAGTGCCATGGTTCTATACAAGTATGCGACTAGATGTTGATGCCACTACCAGTTCCACGGCTCTATACAAGTTTGGGGCTAGATGTTGATGCCACTACCAGTTCAGTGCCCCGGCTCTATACAAGTATGGGGCTAGATGTTGATGCCACTACCAGTCAAGTGTCACGGCTCTATACAAATATGGGGCTAGATGTTGATGCCACTACCAGTCCAGTGCCATGGCTCTATACAAGGATGCGACTAGATGTTGATGCCACTACCAGTCCAGTGCCACGGCTCTATACAAGTATGCGACTAGATGTTGATGCCACTACCAGTGCCGTGCCATGGCTCTATACAAATATGGGGCTAGATGTTTATGCCACTACCAGTTCCACGGCTCTATACAAGTATGCGACTAGATGTTGATGCCACTACCAGTCCCGTGCCATGGCTCTATACAACTACGGGGCTAGATGTTGATGCCACTACCAGTTCCACGGCTCTATACAAGTATGCGACTAGATGTTGATGCCACGACCAGTCCCGTGCCATGGCTCTATACAAGTACGGGGCTAGATGTTGATGCCACTACCAGTGCCATGGCTCTATACAAGTACGGGGCTAGATGTTGATCCACTACCAGTGCCATGGCTCTATACAAGTATGGGGCTAGATGTTGATGCCACTACCAGTTCAGTGCCCCGGCTCTATACAAGTATGGGGCTAGATGTTGATGCCACTACCAGTACCATGGCTCTATACAAGTATGGGGCTAGATGTTGATGCCACTACCAGTGCCATGGTTCTATACAAGTATGGGGCTAGATGTTGATGCCACTACCAGTTCCACGGCTCTATACAAGTATGGGGCTAGATGTTGATGCCACTACCAGTTCAGTACCCCGGCTCTATACAAGTATGAGGCTAGATGTTGATGCCACTACCAGTGCCATGGTTCTATACAAGTATGGGGCTAGATGTTGATGCCACTACCAGTACCATGGCTCTATACAAGTATGAGGCTAGATGTTGATGCCACTACCAGTGCCATGGTTCTATACAAGTATGGGGCTAGATGTTGATGCCACTACCAGTTCCACGGCTCTATACAAGTATGGGGCTAGATGTTGATGCCACTACCAGTGCCATGGTTCTATACAAGTATGGGGCTAGATGTTGATGCCACTACCAGTTCCACGGCTCTATACAAGTATGGGGCTAGATGTTGATGCCACTACCAGTTCAGTGCCCCGGCTCTATACAAGTATGAGGCTAGATGTTGATGCCACTACCAGTGCCATGGTTCTATACAAGTATGGGGCTAGATGTTGATGCCACTGCCAGTACCATGGCTCTATACAAGTATGAGGCTAGATGTTGATGCCACTACCAGTTCCACGGCTCTATACAAGTATGGGGCTAGATGTTGATGCCACTACCAGTGCCATGGTTCTATACAAGTATGGGGCTAGATGTTGATGCCACTACCAGTACCATGGCTCTATACAAGTATGAGGCTAGATGTTGATGCCACTACCAGTGCCATGGTTCTATACAAGTATGGGGCTAGATGTTGATGCCACTACCAGTTCCACGGCTGTATACAAGTATGGGGCTAGATGTTGATGCCACTACCAGTGCCATGGCTCTATACAAGTATGGGGCTAGATGTTGATGCCACTACCAGTACCATGGCTCTATACAAGTATGGGGCTAGATGTTGATGCCACTACCAGTGCCATGGTTCTATACAAGTATGGGGCTAGATGTTGATGCCACTACCAGTTCCACGGCTCTATACAAGTATGCGACTAGATGTTGATGCCACTACCAGTCCCGTGCCATGGCTCTATACAAGTACGGGGCTAGATGTTGATGCCACTACCAGTTCCACGGCTCTATACAAGTATGCGACTAGATGTTGATGCCACTACCAGTTCCACGGCTCTATACAAGTATGGGGCTAGATGTTGATGCCACTACCAGTTCAGTGCCCCGGCTCTATACAAGTATGGGGCTAGATGTTGATGCCACTACCAGTCCAGTGTCACGGCTCTATACAAATATGGGGCTAGATGTTGATGCCACTACCAGTCCAGTGCCATGGCTCTATACAAGGATGCGACTAGATGTTGATGCCACTACCAGTTCCACGGCTCTATACAAGTATGGGGCTAGATGTTGATGCCACTACCAGTGCCGTGCCATGGCTCTATACAAATATGGGGCTAGATGTTTATGCCACTACCAGTTCCACGGCTCTATACAAGTATGCGACTAGATGTTGATGCCACTACCAGTCCCGTGCCATGGCTCTATACAACTACGGGGCTAGATGTTGATGCCACTACCAGTTCCACGGCTCTATACAAGTATGCGACTAGATGTTGATGCCACGACCAGTCCCGTGCCATGGCTCTATACAAGTACGGGGCTAGATGTTGATGCCACTACCAGTGCCATGGCTCTATACAAGTACGGGGCTAGATGTTGATGCCACTACCAGTGCCATGGCTCTATACAAGTATGGGGCTAGATGTTGATGCCACTACCAGTTCAGTGCCCCGGCTCTATACAAGTATGGGGCTAGATGTTGATACCACTACCAGTACCATGGCTCTATACAAGTATGGGGCTAGATGTTGATGCCACTACCAGTGCCATGGTTCTATACAAGTATGGGGCTAGATGTTGATGCCACTACCAGTTCCACGGCTCTATACAAGTATGGGGCTAGATGTTGATGCCACTACCAGTTCAGTGCCCCGGCTCTATACAAGTATGAGGCTAGATGTTGATGCCACTACCAGTGCCATGGTTCTATACAAGTATGGGGCTAGATGTTGATGCCACTACCAGTACCATGGCTCTATACAAGTATGAGGCTAGATGTTGATGCCACTACAGTGCCATGGTTCTATACAAGTATGGGGCTAGATGTTGATGCCACTACCAGTTCCACGGCTCTATACAAGTATGGGGCTAGATGTTGATGCCACTACCAGTGCCATGGCTCTATACAAGTATGGGGCTAGATGTTGATGCCACTACCAGTACCATGGCTCTATACAAGTATGGGGCTAGATGTTGATGCCACTACCAGTGCCATGGTTCTATACAAGTATGGGGCTAGATGTTGATGCCACTACCAGTTCCACGGCTCTATACAAGTATGGGGCTAGATGTTGATGCCACTACCAGTTCCACGGCTCTATACAAGTATGGGGCTAGATGTTGATGCCACTACCAGTGCCACGGCTCTATACAAGTATGGGGCTAGATGTTGATGCCACTACCAGTACCATGGCTCTATACAAGTATGGGGCTAGATGTTGATGCCACTACCAGTGCCATGGTTCTATACAAGTATGGGGCTAGATGTTGATGCCACTACCAGTTCCACGGCTCTATACAAGTATGGGGCTAGATGTTGATGCCACTACCAGTGCCATGGCTCTATACAAGTATGGGGCTAGATGTTGATGCCACTACCAGTACCATGGCTCTATACAAGTATGGGGCTAGATGTTGATGCCACTACCAGTGCCATGGTTCTATACAAGTATGGGGCTAGATGTTGATGCCACTACCAGTTCCACGGCTCTATACAAGTATGCGACTAGATGTTGATGCCACTACCAGTCCCGTGCCATGGCTCTATACAAGTACGGGGCTAGATGTTGATGCCACTACCAGTTCCACGGCTCTATACAAGTATGCGACTAGATGTTGATGCCACTACCAGTTCCACGGCTCTATACAAGTATGGGGCTAGATGTTGATGCCACTACCAGTTCAGTGCCCCGGCTCTATACAAGTATGGGGCTAGATGTTGATGCCACTACCAGTCCAGTGTCACGGCTCTATACAAATATGGGGCTAGATGTTGATGCCACTACCAGTCCAGTGCCATGGCTCTATACAAGGATGCGACTAGATGTTGATGCCACTACCAGTCCAGTGCCACGGCTCTATACAAGTATGCGACTAGATGTTGATGCCACTACCAGTGCCGTGCCATGGCTCTATACAAATATGGGGCTAGATGTTTATGCCACTACCAGTTCCACGGCTCTATACAAGTATGCGACTAGATGTTGATGCCACTACCAGTCCCGTGCCATGGCTCTATACAACTACGGGGCTAGATGTTGATGCCACTACCAGTTCCACGGCTCTATACAAGTATGCGACTAGATGTTGATGCCACGACCAGTCCCGTGCCATGGCTCTATACAAGTACGGGGCTAGATGTTGATGCCACTACCAGTGCCATGGCTCTATACAAGTACGGGGCTAGATGTTGATGCCACTA
Source organism: Cepaea hortensis (assembly GCA_963921405.1). Classification (NCBI taxonomy): domain Eukaryota; kingdom Metazoa; phylum Mollusca; class Gastropoda; order Stylommatophora; family Helicidae; genus Cepaea; species Cepaea hortensis. The sequence goes on from OY992890.1 coordinate 103,905,381, forward strand.
CCAGTGCCATGGCTCTATACAATTATGGGGCTAGATGTTGATGCCACTACCAGTTCAGTGCGCCGGCTCTATACAAGTATGTGGCTAGATGTTGATGCCACTACCAGTACCATGGCTCTATACAAGTATGGGGCTAGATGTTGATGCCACTACCAGTGCCATGGTTCTATACAAGTATGGGGCTAGATGTTGATGCCACTACCAGTTCCACGGCTCTATACAAGTATGGGGCTAGATGTTGATGCCACTACCAGTTCAGTGCCCCGGCTCTATACAAGTATGAGGCTAGATGTTGATGCCACTACCATTGCCATGGTTCTATACAAGTATGGGGCTAGATGTTGATGCCACTACCAGTACCATGGCTCTATACAAGTATGAGGCTAGATGTTGATGCCACTACAGTGCCATGGTTCTATACAAGTATGGGGCTAGATGTTGATGCCACTACCAGTTCCACGGCTCTATACAAGTATGGGGCTAGATGTTGATGCCACTACCAGTGCCATGGCTCTATACAAGTATAGGGCTAGATGTTGATGCCACTACCAGTACCATGGCTCTATACAAGTATGGGGCTAGATGTTGATGCCACTACCAGTGCCATGGTTCTATACAAGTATGGGGCTAGATGTTGATGCCACTACCAGTTCCACGGCTCTATACAAGTATGGGGCTAGATGTTGATGCCACTACCAGTGCCATGGCTCTATACAAGTATGGGGCTAGATGTTGATGCCACTACCAGTGCCACGGCTCTATACAAGTATGGGGCTAGATGTTGATGCCACTACCAGTGCCACGGCTCTATACAAGTATGGGGCTAGATGTTGATGCCACTACCAGTTCCACGGCTCTATACAAGTATGGGGCTAGATGTTGATGCCACTACCAGTTCAGTGCCCCGGCTCTATACAAGTATGAGGCTAGATGTTGATGCCACTACCAGTTCAGTGCCCCGGCTCTATACAACTATGGGGCTAGATGTTGATGCCACTACCAGTGCCATGGCTCTATACAAGTATGAGGCTAGATGTAGATGCCACTACCAGTGCCATGGTTCTATACAAGTATGGGGCTAGATGTTGATGCCACTACCAGTGCCATGGCTCTATACAAGTATGAGGCTAGATGTTGATGCCACTACCAGTTCCACGGCTCTATACAAGTATGGGGCTAGATGTTGATGCCACTACCAGTGCCATGGCTCTATACAAGTATGGTGCTAGATGTTGATGCCACTACCAGTGCCATGGCTCTATACAAGTATGGGGCTAGATGTTGATGCCACTACCAGTTCCATGGCACTATACAACTATGGTGCTAGATGTTGATGCCACTACCAGTGCCATGGCTCTATACAAGTATGGTGCTAGATGTTGATGCCACTACCAGTGCCCCGGCTCTATACAAGTATGGGGCTAGATGTTGATGCCACTACCAGTTCAGTGCCCCGGTTCTATACAAGTATGCGACTAGCACCATGTACACACAAGGCTTGAAGGCCTGGAACACGGCTCTTCACTTCTGACTGAGTCACCCTACCCGCTTGTTTCCCCTCCTCCGCGAAAATGTAAGCAACGTCTCTTCCTCACACATCACCTCCATTCACAACCAAGATCGGGCTACTCTAGACCTCCATTCTGTGAGCGGACCCCCCCCCCCCCCACCAAATGTGTATGATTGTGCCAATCACTCAATCTGGGAGTGAAATGTATACAGGCAGTAAGTGCTGCAAGATTTTTTTTGTGGCTTTTGTAATAACAAACATGAGGGAAGACAAAGGTGTGCTTGTCATATTTTATTCGAAAATAATTAGATTCACACCCAATACTGGCCAAAACGTGCATGCAATGTTGTCACTGTAGTCCCAGTCTGTTGTTACTGTATTCCCAGTTTGTTGTCACTGTATTCCCAGTTTGTTGTCACTGTATTTCCAGTCTGTTGTCACTATATTCCCAGTATGTTGTCACTGTATTCCCAATTTGTTGTCACTGTATTCCCAGTTTGTTGTCACTGTATTCCCAATATGTTGTCACTGTATTCCCAATTTGTTGTCACTGTAGTCCCAGTTTGTTGTCACTATATATATGGTGTCACTGTATTCCCAATATTCACAATATGGTGTCACTGTATTTCCAGTATGTTGTCACTTTATTCCCAGTTTGTTGTCACTGTATTCCCACTTTGTTGTCACTGTATTCCCAATATGTTGTCACTGTATTCCCAGTCTGTTGTCACTGTATTCCCAATATGGTGTCACTGTATTCCCAGCTTGTTGTCACTGTATTCCCAATATGTTGTCACTGTATTCCCAGTCTGTTGTCACTGTATTCCCAATATGGTGTCACTGTATTCCCAGCTTGTTGTCACTGTATTCCCAATATGTTGTCACTGTATTCCCAGTCTGTTGTCACTGTATTCCCAATATGGTGTCACTGTATTCCCAGCTTGTTGTCACTGTATTCCCAATATGTTGCGACATCTAATGAAGAGTTGTTTGTTGACACTGTTGTTCGCGTATTTTATTGAGATCTATGGAACGGGATCCAGTGCACGGTTAAGAGCTTTCTGGGCTGTAGGGATTCTTATTGACATACTTTGTCAGCAAATCATTGACAAAAACATCGACCTCATCCCCACAACTCTCATTGTCCTTGTACATTTGCCGAGTGCAGTTATAATTAAACGTATGCGTGTCGTTGATACAAGTCTTCATGGCGTCTTGAAGTTTCGCAGTGGCACATGCCTTGAGCTTGAATAATTTGTCTGGATCCTGGCAGCTATACTTTCCAACTTTCACCAGAAACCTTACGTACTTAGTGTCTTTAAATCTTTTATTCCACGGTTTCGACCCCAAAGATGACCGGCAGAGTCGTGTGTACCGAGTACATCCTTTCACTAGCCAAGAGAATGCCTGACAGTGCAGGGTGGTGTTGTCGTCGATTTGTGTCAGATTGAAGTACACCAGAGTGCTCTCCACCTCCCTCAAGATGGCGTAATTGTTGGTAGTACTAGTTGCGCAGGATTCCGAAAAACAGGTAACTGCAAAGATAATTCCAATAATTACCAATAATTAAGATGATAGTAGCTTGTCGAGTTAGCGAAGTTGGGACGGCGGGTCCCTTACTCATCCGCTAACGGTGGGGAGGGGAGGGGGGAGTTCCACGTCCACCTTCCTCATCCGCTGACAGAAGGGAGGGGGATTTCTACGTCCACCTTCCTCATCCGCTGACGGGAGGTGGGGGTGGGGGTTCCACGCCCACCTTCCTCATCCGCTAACGGCGGTGGGGAGGGGGGAGCTGTGGGACGTGCTATTAATGCTTGCTTTCCTCTATCCCCTCACTGACCCATGTCTGGACACTGACCCATGGCCGGACACTCCGACCTACAACAGGTGCTGGCCCTATACCCTCACTGACCCATGGCTGGACACTGACCCATGGCTGGACACTGACCCATGGCTGGACACTGACCCATGGCTGGACACTGACCCATGGCTGGACACTGACCCATGGCTGGACACTGACCCATGGCTGGACACTGACCCATGGCTGGACACTGACCCATGGCTGGACACTGACCCATGGCTGGACACTGACCCATGGCTGGACACTGACCCATGGCTGGACACTGACCCAAGGCTGGACACTGACTCATGGCTGGACACTCCGACCTACAACATGTGCTGGCCCTATACCCTCACTGACCGATGGCTGGACACTCCGACCTACTACATGTGCTGGCCCTCACTGACCCATGGCTGGACACTCCGACCTACAACATGTGCTGGCCCTCACTGACCCATGGCTGGACACTCCGACCTACAACATGTGCTGGCCCTACACCCTCACTGACCCATGGCTGGACACTGACCCATGGCTGGACACTCCGACCTACAACATGTGCTGGCCCTCACTGACCCATGGCTGGACACTCCGACCTACAACATGTGCTGCCCCTATACCCTCACTGACCCATGTCTGGACACTGACCCATGGCCGGACACTCCGACCTACAACAGGTGCTGGCCCTCACTGACCCATGGCTGGACACTCCGACCTACAACATGTGCTGGCCCTATACCCTCACTGACCCATGGCTGGACACTCCGACCTACAACAGGTGCTGGCCCTACCCCCTCACTGACCCATGGCTGGACACTCCGACCTCCAACATGTGCTGGCCCTATACCCTCACTGACCCATGGCTGGACACTCCGACCTACAACATGTGCTGGCCCTATACCCTCACTGACCCATGGCTGGACACTCCGACCTACAACAGGTGCTGTCCCTCACTGACCCATGGCTGGACACTCCGACCTACAATATGTGCTGGCCATATACCCTCACTGACCCATGGCTGGACACTGACCCATGGCTGGACACTCCGACCTACAACATGTGCTGGCCCTCACTGACCCATGGCTGGACACTGACCCATGGCTGGACACTCCGACCTACAACATGTGCTGGCCCTATCCCCTCACTGACCCATGGCTGGACACTCCGACCTACAACATTTGCTGGCCCTATTCCCTCACTGACCCATGGCTGGACACTCTGACCTACAACATGTGCTGGCCCTATCCCCTCACTGACCCATGGCTGGACACTCCGACCTACAACATGTGCTGGCCCTCACTGACCAATGGCTGGACACTCCGACCTACAACAGGTGCTGGCCTTACCCCCTCACTGACCCAAGGCTAGACACTCCGACCTACAACAGGTGCTGGCCTTACCCCCTCACTGACCCATGGCTGGACACTCCGACCTACAACAGGTGCTGGCCTTACCCCCTCACTGACCCATGGCTGGACACTCCGACCTACAACAGGTGTCGGCCCTATCCTCTCACTGACCCATGGCTGGACACTCCGAACTACAACAGGTGCTGGCCCTACCCCTCACTGACCCATGGCTGGACACTCCGACCTACAACAGGTGCTGGCCCTCACTGACCCATGGCTGGACACTCCGACCTACAACAGGTGTTGGCCCTCACTGACCCATGGCTGGACACTCCGACCTACAACAGGTGTTGGCCCTACCCCCTCACTGACCCATGGCTGGACACTCCGACCTACAACAGGTGCTGGCCTTACCCTCTCACTGACCCATGGCTTGACACTCCGACCTACAACAGGTGCTGGCGTTACCCCCTCACTGACCCATGGCTGGACACTCCGACCTACAACAGGTGTTGGCCCTACCCCCTCACTGACCCATGGCTGGACACTCCGACCTACAACAGGTGCTGGCCCTACCACCTCACTGACCCATGGCTGGACACTCCGACCTACAACAGATGCTGGCCCTACCCCCTCACTGACCCATGGCTGGACACTCCGACCTACAACAGGTGCTGACCCTCACTGACCCATGGCTGGACGCTCCGACCTACAACATGTGCTGGCCCTACCCCCTCACTGACCCATGGCTGGACACTGACCCATGGCTGGACACTCCGACCTACAACAGGTGCTGGCCCTACCCCCTCACTGACCCATGGCTGGACACTGACCCATGGCTGGACACTCCGACCTACAACAGGTGCTGGCCTTACCCCCTCACTGACCCATGGCTGGACACTCCGACCTACAACATGTGTTGGCCCTACCCCCTCACTGACCCATGGCTGGACACTCCGACCTACAACATGTGCTGGCCCTACCCCCTCACTGACCCATGGCTGGACACTCCGACCTACAACAGGTGTTGGCCCTCACTGACCCATGGCTGGACACTCCGACCTACAACAGGTGTTGGCCCTATCCTCTTACTGACCCATGGCTGGACACTACCTCTCGTTGGAAGACATGTCCAGATTTTAGTCAGTTATGACGTTATTATTATAATTCACCGTGACTTTTATCTTAGGAATATTCTGTTTGATGTGTCTTTGTCAGCGTGGCCGAAAGTTTAAGAACGCTCGCTCTTAAACTTCCTTTGCTTTTATGAGGTAGCCTGTTCAACCCCTACACCGGTCAATTGTACTAAAGTGTTAACTTCTCGTCCTTGACTTGGGGAGGTAAATTACAAGTACCGTAGAAGTTCAGAACCATGGCCAGACTGCGAGAACAGAAAGTTAAAAGAGGTGTGGCCAGACAAGAACACTACGCGGGAAGCCAAAGAAAATTGATAAACCAACACAGAACTGGTGTCGTTAGCCGCTACACGCTGCGGGATTTGCTGAGGAGGGGATCCGAGCATTTATGGACTGAATGGTTCGATGCAAAAACCTTGACTGGAGAAGTCATCACTGATAAGAAACAGCAGATGGACAGATGGGTAGAGCACTATTTGGAGCTTTACTCAAGTGAGACCAAACTAGCGGATGATGCCCTCAGCGCCATAGAGGCTCTACCAACTCTTGACCACCTGGACACACTTCCCACCATAACAGAAGTTAAGTGTGCTATAAATGAACTTGCATCTGGCAAGGCTCCAGGTAAGGATGGGATTCCAATAGAGGTTATCAGGAGTGGGCAAGACACACTCACTATACAGATCCACCAGCTAATAGAGCTATGCTGGCGTGAAGGACAAGTCCCACAGGATTTCAAAGATTCAAGCATCATAACACTGTACAAGAACAAGGGCGATCGGAGCGACTGCAACAACTATAGGGGTATCTCACTTCTGTGTATTGTTGGAAAAGTATTTGCCAGAATTGTTCTGCGCAGACTTCAAGTCCTAGGAGATCAAGTCTACCCCGAATCACAGTGTGGCTTTCGACAGAACCGGTCTACCACTGATATGATATTCTCATTGCGACAAATGCAAGAAAAATGCCGTGAACAGAATCAACCACTGTTTATTGCCTTCATCGACCTCACAAAGGCATTTGATTTGGTCAGTCGTGAGGGTCTGTTCAAGGCACTAAAGAAGATTGGCTGCCCACCAACTCTTCTGTCCATTGTGGAATCGTTCCACACAGGCATGAAGGGTATAATCAAGTTTGATGGTGCAACTTCTGAAGAATTTGAAATCAAGAGTGGAGTTAAGCAAGGTTGTGTACTAGCTCCCACCCTCTTTGGAATATACTTTTCACTTCTACTGAAATATGCATTTCGTGATCAGGATGGTGGTATATACATTCACTCACGCTCAGATGGCGGCCTCTACAATGCTCAGAGATTGAAGGCTAAGACCAAAATTAGGAGGGTACTGATCAGAGAGTTGCTTTTTGCAGATGATGCTGCAGTTACGACCCACTCTGAGGAAGAATTGCAATGTCTACTATCTGCATTCTCCAATGCTTGTTCTGAATTTGGTTTAACAATTAGCAAAAAGAAGACACAGATTATGTCACAAGGTGCACATGAGGTACCATCAATCTTTATTGACGACGCCGAACTAGAGATAGTAGACCATTTTACATATCTAGGATCAGTGGTAAATAGCAAATTATCCCTAGATCAGGAAATCAACATCCGGATTGGTAAGGCAGCAACAACAATGAACAGGTTAAGAAAAAGAGTCTGGGAGAACAGGAAGCTTACTGCCAAAACAAAAGTCCTTGTCTATCAAGCCTGTGTCCTTAGTACTCTTCTCTATGGCAGTGAAACCTGGACAACTTACTCACACCAAGAGAACAATTTAAACAGCTTTCATATGCGGTGTCTGCGAAGAATTCTTGGTATTAAGTGGCAAGACAAAATCACAAATACTGAAGTATTGGAAAGATCAGGTTGTGTGACAGTTTATTCCATGCTCAGTCTTCGTAGACTTAGATGGATAGGACATCTTAGGAGGATGGATGATGGTAGAATACCAAAGGATATCTTTTTTGGTGAATTACAGATGGGTAAGAGATCTCAGGGTCGGCCTCTACTACGATACAAAGATGTGTGTAAGCGGGACATGATTGATACAGGCATTGATAATGCACATTGGGAGCAAGTCGCCGCTGAACGTGTTGCATGGAGGGCAAATATCAGAAATGGAATAAAGTCAAAGGAGAAAATTATTGCAGAAAAGACACACACCAAGCGTTTGAGACGTAAGATGGTGCATGGTGGTGGAAATGACCACGTGTTCACATGCACCCACTGTGAACGGACATTTACAGCGCAAATTGGCCTTATCAGTCACACTCGCTACCGCCATAGTTAAAAGTTATTTTGCCTTTTTAAAGCACAAACTATCGTCTGTCAAGACGGCAAGGTGCCAATGGATGGATGGATGGTTCGATGTGCAATGGGCTAACTAACTAATAACTAACTAACTAACTAACTAACTAACTAACTAACTAACCAACCATCTAATTAACTAACTAACCAACTAAATAACTAATCAACTAACTACCTAACTAACTAACTAACTAACTAAAAATACAGAAGAAAAATTGAGGCCCCGCCTCATTTGTTCGACTTTATCTTTTGTTCTATATGACGTCACGGGACAATATTGTCTGCAGGAGCATCAATTTTCATAAATCCCAGACTAGAGGGAATAACTACTTCGGAATGTTTTTCCCTCGTTAAGATAACGTTATTACTTCCGGAAGAGTTTAACAATTCAAGTACGTGTTAGTTCCCATTCAAGGGAAGTTCCTTTTCTCAACGTTAGCGCATGCGTAAGAATACCTGTCCAAAGTGGCAGTGTCAAAGACTCGACCGCATCCCCTCCGCCAGGAAGAGCAGTCAATCTTAAAGAGGCCAGGAGGTGATACGGTGCCCGAGGTAAGGGCAGGGGTGATGATGTAATGGGAGATGGGTTAACCATTCCCTCATGAGACACGCAGGCGATGGTCAGAGAGTTAGCACTCTAATCACGATAACATCACGCCTCGTGGTAGCCACAGAGGAGTTGAGTATACACTCAACGTACCACGTCTGCCATCAGCGTGCCATGTGAGGTAACACGCACCAAGGTGAAGGTCAATCTACGTGGTGTGTGACCACGGGATGAAAGATTGTCAGACGGGAGGACAGGACCTGTAGTGTGCACTTCGTTAGAGTAGCGATAGGGTTTCTTGTGTTTATTTGTGTAGAAAGTTAGCATAGGGGTTAGCAGCTCGTGATAGATAATACTGTGGCTGTATGTTGTGTGTTTCAATAGCGACTGTTCACTGATTGTAGCGAGCCAACGGCAATAAAGTGTACCATTTATTTTCCTCGCACAGGACTTGCAAGTTGTCTTGTATGGTGTGCCAGAAGTACCCAATGATGCCTGTCAGTTGAGTTGTTGACAGGCAAGGGTAATTGTGGTGTCAAGAAGTGAAGCTTGAACGAAAAGTTCAAGCTAATCCACTCATCCACGGGCTCCAGACTAGGGTGTAATTTTTGTAGTAACGGTAATTTGTGCAGACAAGAGCAATTTGCGAGCTAGAAATGTGCCTATCGTGACGAAATAGTGTTTAATTGTGTTTATGAAATGTTTATTTATTGAAATCATGTATTCTTCAAAGCTGTAAGTATTAATATTCTTATTTTCTTATATTTATTTATGTATTTACCAATTTATTCTTGAATAAGCACCAAAAATGATTCAGGGCGGAGCAATACACTGTCAGCCGACAATATCGATTTTTGAGAACTAAAAATAGCGCTGCGGCTGTGACGTAGATTGATTGACAAACAGTTGTTCGGCGTCATTAGCATAAAGCAGTCGGGTGTTTACAAGATCGCTTAGCGGCGGCTCGCCTGAATCTGTGCTTTATATTATTTATTATTTGTTTATTTGAATTACTAAATGAATATATTTATTTATTTAAACATTATTATGTTATTTATATTCATTTAAAAGCAGTGATTCATATTTTTGGTTCTATTTTCTCTTTGTTAATCGTCACGATGGAACTATTTTCGGCCTAGCATACGAGACTTGGCTGCACAACGCTTACAGAAATTAACTAGGTTAGTAACGAAAGGCAATTACTGTTTAGAACAAAGACAGGACAGTGACATTAAATTTAATTAATACATGTTCTAGTTGTTCGTGAGTCTGTCATTGTCTAAGTCATTGTCCTTAGTTGTCGAGTAAATCATATCGTGCAGTGAGCGTGTTTACTACTGCCCTACATATCAGAGGGCAAACAACAGCTGAGTACATACGCCGATGTGCCAAATATAGTGTCCTACGTACGAAACGTGTCTCCACCCCAAAGTACCAAACAAGGTGACCTGTGTCAACGGAGTTCCGTTCCCTGATTCTCGGGAACATTAAGTTGAGTATACCTATATTTTTGGCATGCATTGTGATTAATAGTGCATCTCTGTTTCAGCTTGTGATACACTATCATATTTTTGTGCTCTGATTCTCCAACATTAAAATTTGGTGCAGCATATAAACTGGAAATAAAATTAAGATTCCTTAACAAGGAACAAATATAGAACATCATAGAGACATAGCTAAATAAACAAAGGAAAAACAAATCCAAGTAGAATCAGAGACACAGTTAAAGATGAAAGGCATGGAAGTAGACTCACACGCAGAGGTCTCTGCCACTAAACTAAGAAGTCAACAAGAGGAAAATAAGTTCAACAAATACAAAAATATTATCAAACCATATTGTAAAGAAGATTCCATATCAGCCTGGACAGAGAATGTAGAGTATCAATTTAAATATCACCAAGTTCCATTAGAGATGTGGGCTCCTATTTATATGAAGAATCTGAGTGGTGAGCCCCTTAAAGTAATAGAATCTATACCAATCGACCTCAGATCTAACTATCAATACATCCATGATAGGATTATGCAGCACTTTTTACTTGATGCCCCTGGTTATCAAGTTCAGTTCTCAAATCTAAAACCTAAACCTAGTGAAACCTTTATTGATTATGTTTCAAATGTACAGAGTGTACTAGACAGGTGGCTTAAAGCAGCTAACATAGGAAAAGACTTTGATAGATTAAAGAACTTAATTGCTATGGATAAGGTTATATCCACCATACCTTCTCCTTTTGCTAAATTTTTGCAACAGTCAGATATTGAGAACATCCAGCAATTTGAGAAAAAAGGCTCAGCATATTTTTCTTCCAACAGAGATATTTTCAAAACGTCAAATGACTCTGAGATAGTTTCCTTTGTGAAAGACCAACCAAAAAACTATCAGAGTAACAGAAAACCTTTTCAGAAGTATGACAAGAAAGACAGGAAAGTGTCCAAATGCATGTATTGTCAACTTATGCACGACACTTATTCGATGTGCGACAAATCGCCGAATTATCCGGCGCATCTTGAAAATGTTATCAAGAAGCAGCAAAGCAAAAGATCTGCATACAGGCGTGCAATAAAATGTTTTTTTTTTGTTCCAGCTTTGGCCATTATTCTAATAAGTGCCTTGGCCGCCAACGTTTGAAAGCCAATAATGCTATTTTGATTGACACCTCTTCAGATAGTGGTAGTGAGAATGAGTGTGAGGTTGAAAGCGACTTACCTACTAACCAAGCAGAAGATGTGTGTGGTGCAAACGATATGTTAAGCTTCGACAGCTGTGAACGATGTCACCAATTCCATGCAGACGGAAAACTAGAATGTGGACATACAGTACCATTCTCATCTGAGAATGTAAATGCAGCATTAGCCTCCAGAGGCAGTTTGGTGTTCCACAATGCAATGGTCAATGATGTACCATGCCAATGTTTGCTGGATAGCGGCAGCACCCTTATTGGTCTTCGAAAAGAACTAGTGAGTCCGGGTGATTACACAGGTGACACTGTGAAATGCCGAACCTTTTCGGGTAACATTGAAATTTACCCGTTGGCAAAAGCCCGTATTGATTCTCCTTTTCTTTCCGGTACCTTTACTTGTGCAATACTTAACAACCCTTGTACTGATTTAATTGTGGGGTGCTTACCTCAACTGAAACAATGTACTAGTGATGAAATAGTTGCATGGGAGAAATTGAATGCAGCTAATGCAACAACAAGAGCAGACAGCGTGAAACATCAAGACAAACGACAAGATGAGAGACTACTGTTGCTGTCTCCAACTGGCACAGATGACACCAGCAGACTGAAATCAATAGAACAGCAGAAAGCTGATCCTAGTAGGTCTCCATACTTAAAATTACTAAAAGATAAAGCCAAAGTGACCAAAAATGCTTCATGGGTTTTTAGATGTAATAACGGCATTTCAACTAGATGTTATACTACTGGTAACCAGGAACAGGTGTTACCTGAACAACACCGGTTAACTGTACTAAAGAATGCACATAAAACACCGGTTGCTGGTCATCTTCCATACAACAATGCCAGCCCACGTGTTTTCAATAATATAAGATTATTTTTTCATAATGTATTTGCTTGTAATGTCTGTCAACAATTAGTACAAAAGTTTAAGGGTAGACATCCTACAGCTGGAGTACAACCTTCTACACTGGCTCCCAAGCCATCTGATAGAGGAAGGGTCATGTCTACCACAAACACACAAACAAAGGTGCGAAAACAAATGATCTTGAACTTGATCAAGACAGATTTAGGCTTCTTCCATACAAACGAAATGGCAAGGACCATTCAAGGTGATACATAACCATGGTACATGTTGACTATGAAATATCGATAAACAGACATTTAGAGATATTCCATGTCAACATGCGTAAACTTTACTTTTCACGACAAGAGACAGAAGTAGAGACAGACGAACACAGTGCACAACATCTAGTGATCAGACGACAGACATACACAACGCAACTACACCAGTTAGTGAGACTGGCAGATCCGACAATGTGCATACATTTAGTGAACTTACAGAATACGCATAAATATATCAGAAGACTGATGACTGGACAACACACTTACTGAAACTAAGTTATGTCTTTCATAGGGTGCGACTCTTCGGTCTCACTGTCAAACCGAGCAAAGTCGAATTAGGCCTAAAAGAAATTCATTTTGGGTCATGTCATTCCTCAAGATCAACTAAAGACTGACCAGAAAATTAGTACTAAAATTATGAATCTGACCATGTCTATTAGAAAGAAGAAGGTCAGAAGCCTTTTGGAATTAGTAAATTACTCAGAAATTATAATTCTATATTCCAATGTTTTAAAAGCATTTGTAAAATGAATTGTCAAAGATGCATTATTAATTTCTGCATTGTCAAAAATGAAAATCCTTTTTTGTAAATATTCCAATCCTCCGCTTGCCTAATCCTAGGCTCGTTTATTATTCTAGGACAGTTGCCAGCAGTACTAGGCCAATTTTTTGAGGGCATATTCCATCCGATTTGCTACGTGAGCCGTAAGATCACACCTGCTGAGTCCAGAGATTCCATATCACAGTTGCGACCCTAAGCGTCATCTATGCGGTGAGAAAGCTCCATCGAGTTCTGACGGATGGTCACTGCATTGTCCAGACCGACAACTCCCCGATCATGGTCATACAGAGTAGTGTGCATCGAAATGACCAGGATATACAGGTGGTCACTAATTTGACCATCTGGAGTAGAAATACCTGATATCCCACAGATAAATGTAGAGTGATAGTTAGTACATGAATACATTATATTATTCTATGTAAAATAGGGTACATATACATCGACAGTATATGCTTAATTATGTATCAAGAACAGTGAACTATCATGTGTCTGTACACATCAAGTAAAGAACTGTGCTGCAAAACGTAGATATCACCGTGTGAAATAGGACAGCTCATTTCCAACTAAGCTCCATTCCGGTGTATCATATATATGAAACGCAGAAAACAGTGTCAGAACAGTGCTTAATTACAGACACGAAAAGACTGAGCTACGACACCAGCGATCTCTACACGTGCACTACCAATAGAACACTATGATGACTGTGCAATGTATTTCAGATACCCAGGCAAAGTGTGTAGATAGATTATGCCTATACAACCATTGTACATACATGAAGGCAACTACTAACCCGTGGAAACGGAATACCATGTATATAAACTTATTGTGATATGTAATATAATATTTTAAGATAGTGATAAATTATAGGTAGGTTAAGAAATATAATAGTTTTCATTTATTTTAATAGTGTAGTGAGTACAGTAATTAACCCATTTACTTACCGTAAAATTAAATTAAAATATTAGTTTAGACATAAGAATAGTTAATTACAAGTTAAATTAAATTTATGATAAGAATAGTACCTTTTATGATAAGAATAGTACCATTTAGATTGTTATACTTCACTAAGCTTCATTTTAGTTTAGTTTATTCCATCTTAATGAAACCATACCATCTTTCAAATATTACCATTTATTAGTATCATCATTTGACATCATAATAGATTAAAAAGAGTAGATAAGGTAACATACATCATTTACACCATTTAGATTAAGAATATCACTCATATAATTCCTTTGTGCATTTAAAAACATTATTTAGCATAGTATTTAGAAAAGTACATAAATTGTGTTCACATCATCCATTTAATTAAGGTACATAACTCACATCACAACAATTACATTTAAATAGTTAGATTACATCCCTTAGATTAGAGAAAAATAAGAAGTAATATAAGCATATCATATAATTAACATAACAAATTTAATAAATTTAGGTAACACATTAAATACTTAGTTATAGAATTAGTATTAGTATGTTAGAATATAGAGTTTTATGTTAGTGTAATATACTGTGATAAGATCAAGGGGGCAAACCATCAACCCTTTCTCATCAATGTAAATATACTGTAAATACATGACTCGTGCAGCGACTTTCGCACAGTCATGGGGCTCAACTATCTTAAACTGAGCCAAACCTGTACAGTGTCACTCCAAGGTTTTTAATTAATCGGAAGAATTAGTGTGGAAGGATAAAAGATGTGTGACAGAATTAACGGTGAAAGGAGTGTGACAGAAGTGTGAAAGCGAGAGCGAAGGGAAAATAGACGGGAGAGAGTGACATCAGTCAGCGAATTCTTCTGCTGTCTGGCTCGACTTTTAATATTTGTCTGTGTTGGTGTTGGTTTTCGTGAGTAAAAATGTGATAGTTTGAATGTGTTGTCTGTAATATAGTTTACAACTTAGATTACAGTATTTTGAGTTTCATAACAAGGGAATGTAGTCACGAATTAGTGTTATACACCTGTTTATGGCCGCATTTAACCAAATTATGACACTTAAAAAACAACCATACATACACATAGGAGTTAAAAACATAGCTTAGAAGTTAGATTAGTAGATTAATTACATCCAAACACACAAACAACCAGAAAAAAACAAACATATAAATTACATACACTTTTTCTAGATCAAAGGGAGATAACTTCGGTCAGGGGACATAATAGACAACGAAAAACTAACTTAACAGTGAAATGGGACTTTGCACGCGGAAGCGATGTAGGTAAAGCCTGTCGCACACACTCTTGTATAATGGTTGTTAAATATTATATGGGGGACATGAAGCAATTCATGTGTTGACCCTAAGAAAGTCAACTTTGTATGGGTAGTAAGTTAATTTACTATGTGAGGGCAGGTCTTATAAGACAACGGTCCGGTTCAGACATACCTCTAATAAATATAATATAGCATGTTAGAAAGGGCTCACGCCAACCAGGCAAGTTTGTGGCGATTGCCAGTAGCCAAGTAAAGTTTTGCTACACTGTGACAATAGTCAGTAGAAGTCTAATAGAGTGCCCAAAGCCAGGTTATCTAGAGTCTTTGACAAAAAAATTAGACATTAAATTTTTTTTAGAAACCTCTTGCGTCACAACCAATGAGTGAAAGTTGATGACGCAACACAGGAGGGGCGGGTGTGTGTCAAAGACTCGACCGCATCCCCTCCGCCAGGAAGAGCAGTCAATCTTAAAGAGGCCAGGAGGTGATACGGTGCCCGAGGTAAGGGCAGGGGTGATGAGGTAATGGGAGATGGGTTAACCATTCCCTCATGAGACACGCAGGCGATGTTCAGAGAGTTAGCACTCTAATCACGATAACATCACGCCTCGTGGTAGCCACAGAGGAGTTGAGTATACACTCAACGTACCACGTCTGCCATCAGCGTGCCATGTGAGGTAACACGCACCAAGGTGAAGGTCAATCTACGTGGTGTGTGACCACGGGATGAAAGATTGTCAGACGGGAGGACAGGACCTGTAGTGTGCACTTCGTTAGAGTAGCGATAGGGTTTCTTGTGTTTATTTGTGTAGAAAGTTAGCATAGGGGTTAGCAGCTCGTGATAGATAATACTGTGGCTGTATGTTGTGTGTTTCAATAGCGACTGTTCACTGATTGTAGCGAGCCAACGGCAATAAAGTGTACCATTTATTTTCCTCGCACACGACTTGCAAGTTGTCTTGTATGGTGTGCCAGAAGTACCCAATGATGCCTGTCAGTTGAGTTGTTGACAGGCAGTAAGTGACCACTCAGATTGAAATTCGAGCGAACAGACTTCTGTTTGTTTGTTGTTGTTTTTTCCACGAAAAATGTGCTGTTCCAAAACATGATCTGTCGAACACCTGGACTTATGATGCTGTAGAAATGCACTTACCAAAACACCCCCAGCCCCCTTTTTCCAAATAAAAAAAAAATTCTGATGACGACATGAACTTACAAAAAGAAACCTTACGTTGAAGATATAAGCTTACCAAAATATGAACTGCCTAACACTTGGACAAAACGAGACAGTGATGAAGACATGCACTTACAGGGCCATGAACTTACAGGGCCATGAACTGTCGACGACATGAACTTTCACACACACACACACACACACACACACATACACACACACACACACACACACACACACACAGAGAGAGAGAGAGAGAGAGAGAGAGAGAGAGAGAGAGAGAGAGAGAGAGAGAGAGAGAGAGAGAGAGAGAGATTCTGATGACTACACGAAATTACAAAAGAAATCTGATGCTGAAGAAATTAACTTACCAAAATATGGAGTGCCGAAGACATCAACTTACAAACAAATTTCTGATGACTACAAGAACTTACAGAAATCTGAGGCTGAAGAAATGAACTTACCAAAACAATTAGTGTCGAACACCTGGACTTACAAAAATAAAATGTCTGATGACGATATGATATTTATGAAATCTTATCTTGAATCTATGACCTTACCAAAATATGAACTGTTCAACACCTGGACTTATGGTGATGACAACATGAACTTAGCAAAAAGGAACACAGTTGTAAGACACGAGAGTCACGTCTCTTTGACGTGCGGGACATTTCTGAGTTCCATGAGGGATACTACTGTATGGGGTGAGGAAGACATGAAATCATAAGTGAACACGTTTGTAAGAGCAAGTGGGACAGTTTCTAAGAGTAAGTGTGCAAGTTGATAGGGTGAGACAACAATATATGCTAGCAAGTGGTCAAGCTATGAGCACAAGTGGACATGTTGTCAGGCTCAGTGGGTGAGTTGTGAGATCCAGTGGCGAGTTGTCAGGGTCAGCGGAAAAATTGTGAGAGCCATTGATGAATTTAATAGGGTAAGTGGGCGAGTTGTCAGGGTCAGCGGAAAAATTGTGAGAGCCATTGATGAATTTAATAGGGTAAGTGGGCGAGTTGTCAGGGTCAGCGGAAAAATTGTGAGAGCCATTGATGAATTTAATAGGGTAAGTGGGCGAGTTGTCAGGGTCAGTGGACAAATTGTGAGAGCCATTGATGAATTTAATAGGGTAAGTGGGCGAGTTGTCAGGGTCAGTGGACAAATTGTGAGAGCCAGGTGTCGACGACGACGATCAGTGGTGATCGAGTGAAATGGCGAGTCATGACCGCCCACGTTTCCGGCATGGCACATGATTGAATGACATTTAATACTGCGGCGCACAAATAACAGAACACGGCAATGTCCTCATACACGAACACGGGAAAGCCAACCGTCCAAAAGACAGCATCTCTCAGACTGAGAGTCGCAGTTGTCGCCTGGCGTTTATTCGGCATTCCAATTATTATTACATACTAAATGTCTGTTTTCTGCGAGGTGACAAATGTTGGTTGACGAAATTGAAATTGAATGTTGTATTACATTTCTGCCAACTAATTCACAACAAAGAGTATAACAAATAAGGAATGATAATATCTAACAAAATATCCCAGCCAAATCTATCATGAACGTCGAGGATATTTTTGTGCTAGCGAAGGAAACAATTATTATGTAATTGGTATCATTGTTACAGTCTGTCAGGTTGGTTTTCAGAGCTGAGGCACAGATTTGCCCAGGCAGTTGCCACAGCTTACAGAATATAGTGGTATGCTTCAATTTTTCATTTTAAACCAAAGATAGGAAGAATCTGTTGGAATTTTTCCCCGAGACATGCTGGTGTGGTTTTTTGTTTTTTTTAAACGTTTATTTCATACAAAGCAATGTATATTTACAAGGTGCAATGCGTGTTTCTTTGTTTGTGTATATTACAGAGCGTTGCCGTTTGTTAGTGTTATGTCATATGCGTTAATGAAACAAAAACATACTTATACAGTTATGATAATGACGTACGCTTTCAGTCATCCCATTTTAACGTGATTGATGGTAATGGTGATGATAATGGTGATGATAATGATGACGGAGACAACAATGACTATGATGTGGTGATGATTCCTTCCCCTCGTTCATTCTAAACCCATCATTCTCACACGCTTATAAACCTTCAACACACCACGCGTTCTCTTCCACAGCCACAATATATACATTAAATGAAATGTTGGTGTCAAGGTCGAAACGGCAAAGGCCGCCCCACGCTTTACACTGCAGGCAGCCTCATGCAAGCTTAGTTTCCTGTAAGTGAATTCAATATTATTGCTGAATGACAGTCCTCGGCGTACCCAGGATTTGCTTGTGGTGGGCTGGGTTGAGACCGGGAACGCGGTCAACAAAGAGGGAGGGAGAGAGAGGGAGCTGGGGAGGGGAGAGGAGGGGGAGGGATAAAGAGAGAGCGCGTAAACAGATTGGAATTTGTTAAGTTGTCCATTAGCGAATTCAGCGTATACATAAATATCCCGTTTATTATGTACAAAAACAGGCTTATACATTGCGAATACAGCGTATAGTCATTCATGTTTGGGGGGGGGGGGGGAGAGAAAGAGAGAGAGAGAGAGAGAGAGAGAGAGAGAGAGAGAGAGAGAGAGAGAGAGAGAGAGAGAGAGAGAGCGTAAAGATAATGGAATTTATTACGTTCACTAAAGAGTTTACCTGAGCTGTTCCGTTTGTGTGTGTTTCTATTAATTGTTGCAGTGCAGTCTTAGTGGCTGTGATTGCTGGGCATTCATAGAAGCGATGGTCCTCTGTTTCCTGAATATTTTGTCCACATAATCTGCATGGGGCTATTTGCTTGGATGTTTGTGCAGCTCTCTCTGTTGTCGGGGTCATATTATAAATTAGCCTGTATGTTATTTCTTTGGATTTTGATGTGATATGTTTGTTGTGTAAGTTGGTGAAGGTGCAGCTGTAGTCTTTCATGTGATATTTGTATCCTCTTTTGATTCTCAGGTGTAGTGGTGGGGCTTGTTGTTGTACTAAATATTTGTATATCTGCTTGGTTGTCTGTTGTATTAAGTGTTCATTACCTTGAATTGCTTGCATACATGTTCTGTAGAAGTGCGGTAATGTGCCGTAATAGTGCGGTATTGTTTTGTCTATTTTCTTAATTCTGTGTAATCTAATTGCAATATAGTATAATGCTAGCGAGTGTTGATCTGGATGATTGATGATGCGTCCTATGTGGTTGATTCTTAATGCTTGTATTTTTGTGTTAAGGTCCTGTAGTGCAACCCCCCCCCCCCCCTCTAGTCTTCTCTTGTATTAAAGTCTTGTGCTTTATACTGTAAATTGTGTTTTTGAAGATGAATTGTCTGATGTGTTTGTTTATGTCTGTGATTGTTTGTTTTGGGGGGTCTAACACTGTGGCTAAATATAGTATTTTAGGAAAGATGAAGGTGTTAACAATAGTGCTTCGTACAAAAATTGTTGATGTCTTGTATTTGAAACTATGTAGTATGTCTATAATTTGTTTTGTCAGTGATTGCCATGTTCCTATGTGTGTTTTGCTGGGATTGGATGGAAAAGTGATCCCATAAATCTTCATGTTATCTGTGACTGTTAGATCCGGGGGGACATCTGCTTTATTCTTCCACTTCCCCAGACCCATTATTTTAGACTTCTGTATGTTTATTTTGGCCCCACTTCCTTCACCAAACTGTCTGAAGGTGTAAAGTATGTTCGTTATGGAAGTGTTGGTTGTAGGGAAGAAAGCGGTGTCATCTGCATAAGCTATTAATTTACGCTCTCCAGACCCTTGTATAAATGTACCTTTAATGTTAGTGTCCTGTCTAATTGCTTCTAAGAGTGGTTCTAGTGTTAGTACATATAGGACTGGTGATAGTGGACACCCTTGTCTGACAGATCTATTGATTCTGAAACTGCCAGTGAGTGAATGATTCACCAGTACCTTACTTTCAGGGTTTTTATACAATATTTCTATCCACTGTCTATAGTACTGTCCTATGTTACAGTGTGCTAGTGTTTTGTGTAAGTATGAGTGTGAGATTCTGTCAAAGGCCTTCTCCTGGTCTAAAGATAAGAGAGAGGATTGACAGTCTTTCTGGTGGGTGTATGTAATGAAATCCCTAATGAAGTGTGTATGTTTGTGTATGTTTCTGTGTTGAATATTGCACTGTTGGTCTGGGTGAATGAGTGATGGCATGAAGTTTTTAATTTTGTTTGCAAGTGATTTTACTAGAATTTTGTAGTCTGTGTTTAATAAGGAGATGGGTCTATAGTTTTTCAGCTGTGTTTTGTCTGTGTTGTCTTTAGGTATTAGTGTTATATATGACATGTTGCAAGTGTTTGGGAGTTCTTGTTTGTTAAAGGCTTCTTGGTAGACTTTTAGAAGGAAATTGCCTAGGATAGGAAAGAAGTGTTGGTAGAATTCTACTGTGAGTCCATCTGGTCCTGGTGTTTTGTCTTTTTGCATTTGATTGAGTGCATGTGTTATGTCTGCTAATGTAAGCTCTGTGTCTAGTGTATCTTTATCTGTGTCTGACAATTTTGTTGTGTATTTTAGGAACCTATTTTGTGTTTGTGTGTTGGTGGGTTCTGCTGTATATAGGTCAGTGTGGTACTGTTGGAATGTTTCTAGTATATGTACTGTCTCTGTTTGTGTGTTTCCTTGCATGTCTGTTATTGCTCCTATTTGTCTGTTGCGTTGAATGTTTTGCTCTAATGCAAGGTGCTGTCTATTGGGACTTTCTTCTGATATGTTAGTAAGTTTAGTTCGAAGGAGTGCACCACGGAATGTGTGTTGCTGGTGTTGTTCTAATTGTGATTCTAGTGTGTTTAGGTGTGATGCATTCCTGTCAGTCTGTTTTGTGAGTTGTATTGCTGTCTGTATGATATGTTCTTGTTGTAGTCTGTCTTTATGTATGATGGATGCTAACTGTTGTATTCTATACCGTATTGTATTCTTTAGTAAATCCCAAATTTGTGTTATGTTGTCCGTGGGTGTACTATTAGTGTATGTTAGAATAAGTTGTGTCACATGTTGTAAATAACCTGTGTTTTGGAGTACGGAATTATTGAACTTCCAATGTGATGTTCTTTTGTATGGCCTTGTGTTTGTAGTGTCTGTAGTGATATGTGGTAGTACTGCTTTGTGATCTGTGTATTGTAATGTCTCTTGTAGATGTTTTGTGTGTATTATTTGGTGTGTTGAAGGTGTGTATACTCTATCTAATCTGGCTGATCTATTGTAAGCCTATTTTTGTGTGTTGTTGCAATGTTATTAGGGTGTCTGTATCGGAAAGCGTCTATTAAATTGTGTGTGTCTAGGGTATTCTTTAGTATATCCAGTTGGTGTATTCCACTTCTGTCATTTCTCCTTAATTGTGTCTTGATTCCTGCTTTGCCTGCCCCTACGATATCCAAATCTGAGAGTACAAAATTGAAATCCCCTGCAAGGATAATAGTTTGCCCTCTGTATGTTTGTATAAGTAAGGTATCTAATTCTTGGTAAAAGTTTGGTTGATGATTGTAATTTGGTGGTGCATGTATGTTCACTATGGTGTATGCATGTATAGTGTTTTCTACCTGTATTATGGAGATTCGTCCATGGTTATCCGTGTGTGTTTTAATTATGTCCCACTTGTCTTATGTCTGCAGAATAGCTGTTCCTGACCCAATTTTGTGTGTGCCTAAACTAAAGCATGAATGTCTGAGGCCTAGCTGTGTGGTGATATGTTGTGCGAATGTTTTTAAGCAAATATTTGTTTCTTGTAGTAGTAGAAAATCTGGTTTGTGTTTGTTTATTAGTGTGATAATATGTTGTAATTTTGTACGTATACCACAAATGTTTAAAGTAATAATAACTAAATCACTAGTCATTATAATTTAAGTAAAATCAAATGAATGAGATATAATAAGTGTATAGAATCACACGCAAAATTATTATCCGTGATGAGTACATTTAGGCGAGCAAGTCTGTAGCATCAAAAGTTTGTGTGGGAGGATCATCTTGTTCCTCGTTCTTATCACTTGTGTCTGTGTCTACGAAGAGAGTGTCTGGTTTGCTGTATGTGTTGTCTTCGTCTTGTACTTGTGTCTCCTCTTGTTGTTCTTGTTCAGTTTCCTTTGTCTTGCCTATAGTGTCTTTGACTTTTTCTTTCTTTGGCAGTGATAAATCGTCTGTTTCTGTGTCGTCGCTGTGTTTTGACTGCGTCTTCTGTTAGCCCATGTTCTCTTCTTTGGTTTGCTGACGACTTGAAAACCGTCAGAGTCTTCATTCCTTGGATTTATGTCTTGTGTATTATTTTCTTGTGTGTTATTTTCTTGTGTGTTGATTTGACTACTGAAGGTTTGTGTCAGCTCAATCTCTCCCTGTGGAGAGGTTTCTCTTTCGAGTGGTGGGAAATCTTCTTGGCTTTGAACACTTACTGCTGCTGCTATTGGTGTCGTCGATTGTCGTCGACTAGGGCATTTATTTGCCCAGTGGTTGTTTTGGCCACACGCTGGACAATCGGTCTTTCTCCCCGGCATCGTGATCAACACTCTGTGGTTATTGTTCGTTATACCGGGAGTGTAGATCCGTATATAATGGGGAACTTCCTTTGTTGGGTTGCAGAGCGCTCCCCACTTGCCAGTCCCATTCTTTATCCTAAAGACCTCAGCCTTGTCGTCTCCTGTAATACTGTGCACCAGTTTTTTAACTCCTTGAGGAGCAATCGTGACAGGTAGCCAGTGGATGGTCAGCCTGACCCTTTCTTTGTCTAGATGTTGTTGAGATATGTCTATCCCTAGACTTGGTAGAGAAAACTTTTTGCCGTGTATCTTGTCATACACGGCTTTCTGAACCTCTGCTGACAGGTGAAAGTACCACCTAGTGGGAACCTCGAACCTATGCAGGTCGACGACTCCCCCAAAAGGTACACCTCCTGGAACAGTTAGGGCACTCATAATAAGTGCAGGTGTTGCTTTCGCAGCCGCCCCGGGACCAGTTATGGAACACACTATTGTTCCGGACTGGTGAAGTAGCTGGACATCGTAGTCATTTATCGAGAATACATATTGAAAATTTGTTGTTTCAGGTAATAATTCCGGGGAAATATCTAGAAAATCAAAAACCAACGAATATCACCACAAAATCCGGAAAAAAATACACAATTTCACACTGCGGCTGAATACGTTGTGAAGAGAAACCAGAGTTTTTACCGGAAATCTTTAGTAAAAATAACTAAAAGATTGGTACGTTGTGAAGAGAAATATTGTCAATTAACGACGCAAAATGACGCACGACTGCTGGTGTGGTGGAAAAGAAGCAGATCGAGTACGTTGTGAAGAGAAACCAGAGTATCAAATTGCCAAATGGCAAATATCCCTCAAGGTCATGCAGGTGTTTTATACTGTTAGTACATTGCATTATACTGAATCTAAAATGTACGTAATAAAGAAGATAATACACCACCATTATAATCTTCATATTAGAACTTTCATGATATCATTTAAGTATCAGATTCCAGTATAGTTATTCAACAGCGTAATATCAAATGAAATCACCCGAAACAAATTCTGAGGAGTCATATCCCTTGTTAACAGTTAAGTGAATATTATGCCCCCTTTCTTTCACGGACTCTTCCTATCGCTATCTCTCTTTATCTATTTTTCCCCCCAAAATTATTATTTCATACCAAAAAATAAAATTTTTTGCATATTCTTTACATGACATTGCTGTCAACATCAGCATCTTTCAGCTGATTGTTGATTTCTTGGCAAGATTACGCTCAGTAGTTTGCCAATTTCATACAAAGCAATGCTTTGTAGGGGGGTACGGGGTGTTAGGCATTGGTAGCACCTTTGGTAAGGATGACTCTCATGTCCTTTTCAGGACTCATCCCCCACTGGTCCAAGTCTGACACCCAGCTCGTGCCTGTGGCTCCTAGTAGCTGTCAGCATGCGACAGCGGCCACCCCCCGGGCAACAGCTGTGAGAGGCTGGCTAAACCAGGCGCGGGTATCCGATCTGGTGTCAAACCAAGAGGTAAACTAGGGTATGCCTACCCAGCATGTGAAGACAGGATTCCGCAGACTGCGCGGAAGAAATCATTCCTGATTCAACGGGCAAGACGGCGTTTACCTGCAAAGCGTTGTGGAACGTAATGAGCACGGCAAGGCACGTAGAGCGCCCTGGTCATCCACTGCACCTGTATCCGACTCCAGTCGTCTCGACTTGTCTTGCCACTGGACTCAGATGGACTCAGGCGAGAGAGTGAGGTCGAAGAATTGCGCAACTCTTCCTCACTTTAATCCAAGTCATCGCGCAAGTCATTTTCATCCAACGTCATATATCACCTTCAAGCCCTGTGGCGATGGGCGAGCGGCGAAGCGGCAGGCGTGGGTACGCTGGCAGCCGTAGTCGCAGACCTGCACACAGGCGGCTCAGGCCATATGGTCGTCTTCTACTGACCGGAGCAGCAGTGGGATTCGGCAGCCCCCTGAGCGACTGAGCAGCCCTCTATAGGAACACACTGCTCACCTCCATAGCATGAGGAAGGGGCTAGAAAAGGTGCCCTAAACATTGTCTGCTCCATCACTACCTAACCAGCTAGCCGCGGTTGGTGGGTACCCTAACTGCGGTCGACATACAAACAAAGATAAAACAAGCAAAGCTAAAAGAGTAAACCATATTCCCTTAACAATTGGAACTTGGAATGTACGCACCCTACTTGACAGAGACGGCGCGTCGGGTCCAGAGAGACGAACAGCACTAATTGGGAGAGAGCTGGGCAGGTACAACATCGACATTGCAGCCTTGAGCGAGACACGACTTGCAGAAGAAGGCCAAAATCTGTGAAATAGGTGCCGGCTACACATTTTTCTGGAGTGGAAGAAAAAGCGAGGAAAGACACCAATCTGGTGTGGGATTTGCCATTAAGTCGGCCCTGGTCGGCAAATTAGCTGGATTTCCAAAGGCTATAAATGACAGACTCATGACCATGAAGTTGCCCCTGCTGAATGGAAGGAAGCATGCAACCATTGTGAGTGTCTACGCACCAACTATGACCAACGAAGATGATGTCAAGAACTAGTTCTATGAGGACCTGCACAATGTATTAACATCTGTTCCCAAAGGAGACAAACTTATACTCCTTGGGGATTTCAATGCCAGAGTAGGCACGGACACCACCTCTTGGAGTGGCATTATTGGAAAGCATGGAGTCGGAAATTGTAACAGCAATGGACTCCGCCTCCTTCAGACATGTGCCAAACATGATCTCCTGATTACGAACACAATTTTCCGTCTCCCCATGAGAAATAGGACATCGTGGATGCACCCTCGCTCGAAACACTGGCACCTCATTGACTATGTCATCGTCAGGAGGAGTGACAGACAAGACGTTCGAGTGACAAAATCCATGTGTGGTGCCGAATTTTGGACAGACCATCGTCTCATTGTCTCGAAAATAAACATTCACATCAGGCCATCACGGCGTCCTCAAGGGGCAAAAATGCAAAAAAAGCTAAATGTCACCCGCCTAAACAGCAAGAAAATGCAGCAGTCGTTTGAAAATATGCTGGAAGACCGCTTCAATCCCAATGCTGCAGCTAAACAGGATACAGAAACAGAATGGAGAGCCATAAAGGACATAATTTACAACACTGCTATGGAAATCCTGGGCCCAGCCTCCCGAAAGCATAAAGACTGGTTTGATGAAAATTCCGAAGACATCAACCAATTGCTGGCCGAGAAACATCTTCTCCTCAAGGCACATTTGAATGACCCAAAGTAAACATCAAAAATGATGCTTTCAAGAACATTCAGAGGGTAGTGCAGCAGAAACTTCGGCACATGCCGGACTCCTGGCTGAGCAGCAAAGCTGATGAAATTCAGGGCTTTGCTGACAGACATGATATGAAAAACTTCTACGACTCACTGAAAGCGGTCTATGGTCCTACATCACCAGGCATAGTTCCCCTCCTCAGTGCAGATGGGGGAACATTGGTCACCGATAAGAAAGAAATCCTTCAACGCTGGGCAGAGCATTTCAGCAAAATCTTAAATGCAACTTCCTTCTTCGATGATGAAACCATCAACTTCCTTCCTCAAGTTCCCACCAATGAGACACTTGATGACCTGCCAACCATAGTGGAAGTAAACAAAGCCATCCAGCAACTCTCCAGCGGCAAGGCACCTGGTCTTGACTCCATCCCAGCAGAGATATACAAGGCACGTGGGCCGGTCCTAACAGAGCAGCTTCACCAAGTCTTTACAAACATATGGGTGAACGAGACCATGCCACAAGATTTCAAGGACGCTTCAATAGTCCACCTTTACAAACGTAAAAGAACCGCCAATCCTGTGGCAACCACCGAGGCATCTCCTTGCTTTCAATTGCAGGGAAGATACTCGCCAGAATTCTTCTCTATCGCCTCACAGCCCATCTCGATCAAGGTCTTCTTCCTGGGAGTCAATGTGGCTTCAGAAAAGAACGTGGAACTGTTGACATGATTTTCGCTGCAAGGCAGCTGCAAGAGAAATGTCAGGAACAGAACTGCGAAATGTTCTCCACTTTCATTGACCTTACCAAGGCTTTTGATACAGTCAGCAGAGAAGGACTGTGGAAGATTATAGCAAAATATGGCTGTCCGCGAATGTTTGTCCAAATAGTGCGGCTATTTCATGACGGCATGCAGGCAAGAGTACAGGAAAATGGTGAACTGTCTTAACCCTTTTCTGTCACCAATGGAGTGAAGCAAGGATGTGTCCTGGCACCAACACTGATCAGCCTCATGTTTTCAGCCATGTTGATGAGTGCCTTCGAGAACAACGACATTGGAATAGACATCAACTACCGTATGGATGGAAAGTTATTCAATCTCAGAAGGCTGTACAAGAATGTATGGGACAAAACTGGAATAAGCCTGCAAACAAAGCTAAAAGTCTACAAAGCAGTTGTATTATTCACACTGCTATATGCTTGTGAAACCTGGACTGTTTATCAGCGACACGATAGGAAATTAAACCACTTCCACACAGTCTGCCTAAGGAAGCTACTGAAGATTAAATGGCAAGACAAGATTCCAGACACTGAAGTCCTAGAAAGAGCATCCATGCCCAGTATCCACACTCTCCTGATGAAGAATCAGATTCGTTGGGCTGGTCACTTGACTCGCATGCCAGATCACAGGCTCCATAAACGAATTTTTTACAGCGAACTGCGTTGTGGTAAACGTTCCCAAGGTGGCCAGAGGAAACGCTTTAAAGACACTCTGAAAATTTCACTGAATGCTTTTGGAATTCATCATGACACCTGGGAGGCTGCAGCCAGAGACCGAAATTCGTGGCGTGCATCATTACGCAAAGGTGCAGTCATATGTGAGGCAATCAGGACTGCAAGAGCTGTGAAGAAAAGGCAGGACAGAAAAACCACTGCAGGAAATCCTCCTCCAGAGACGTCAAGCATTCTTTGCCCACATTGTCAAAGAACATTTCGAGCCAAAATAGGCCTCATCAGCCATCTTAGAACTCACAGCTCCATGCCTTCAACCCCACTGGATGAAATGAATGGTCATCATCATTCTTGATGGACAAACAACACAAAGCAATGCATATTTACAAGGTGTAATGCGTGTTTCTTTTGTTTGTGTGTATTACAGAGCGTTGCCGTTTGTTAGTGTTTATCACGAAGTTCTTGATGATAAGTGCGTGATATGGTCGTTGTCTAGGTAACGATTCTCTTGGTGTGTCAATTGAGCTATATAACTGTCTTACAATATAACTCACCCCCGCAGTGCACCTTCACCAGTCATTAAACAAGATTGCGTTGGCGCACATAATCCTTTATTGCAGAAAGAAAACGGACAAACGGAACACAACTCTATATCCAGAAACAATATAATCCATAGAATATAAATATCCTCCTCACAACTTAACACGAACACATCACTGTCTTCTCACGGCCTTATGAATCTCCCATTCATAAACCAGTTATCCAGCTACTATCCACAGCTGGACCTCACACATCACACCCCACACACTGGGTCTAGTATCCGCTAGCTATCCAACCCACTTTGGGTTCAGGCCTCCATTAGCTATCCAACCCCCACTGGGTTTTAGGCCTGCATTCAAAACTCGGAGAACAACACAGGACGGAGATCTATATCTAACTCCGCTCCTTCTCCTTAGACTACCGACACGCTCGGTCTCTAAATATCAACTGTCTCAAGTGACCCGACTCTCAGCCGGTCCCAGCTTCCAACTCCCCAGTCAAAGTTTTCCACTGTCTTTTTAACCCTACTGTGTAGCCCCTTCCTGGGCTCCCCACAACATTGCACCCCAGCCTAAAACTGTCTCTCTCCCCATCCACCCTGGTTGTCTCCATCTACCCTCACCATTATTTCTCATGGCTGGTCTTTATCTAGTAGTCTCGCTACCAGGTCACTCATCTCACTGTCAATGACCCAGGCTTATGTCATAACCCCCCTCTTAAAAGAAAGCATCGTTTTCAAATGTTGGGAGACTAATCCTTATCAAATATGTGACCCAGACATATTGCCTGGGTAGCCCTACGTATGACTCCATCTTACTTTAGCTACCCCACTGAATAATACATCAAGTAGTCATATCAGACTACCATATTACCAACACATCAATACCACCAACTTTCCATCTTGTGTACCAATGCATGAACACATCACATAATAATAATACATCATATGAAACATAATATCTGTGTACCTGCAGGTCTATTAACATCCTCAAAAAAACACAACTATTTGTGTACCGACCCTATATCAGGTGTTTCTTTTCTTGCCTCAAACCTCCACCTATTTCTGTCGATGCTGTGTCTACCCTTCCTGTACCCATGCCTCATGTTTCCTATATCTTTAAAACATCTGTTTGCTAATCCTGGTTCAGTGATGTCGTTAACACTCTTTTGAACTGCCTTAACTTTGCAATCTACATATTGTACCGTTACACTGGAGTCTCTGTTTAGTCTGACCTCTTTATTAAATCCTGGCCAATATACCTGGCATCCTGCTCTGTGCTGCTTCCGCCTTACTCCTATGTGCCCTGCACATGCCCTATCCTGAGCTGATCTAGTATATCGGTCTCTATGTGTTAACGGTAATACTACTTGCCCACATGCAGTTCCGCCATCTGAAAACCTGCTAGTGAGACCATTATCCTTCCTTTCGAAGCACCATCTACCCTTCTTTGATTGTCTACGTCTCACTTTACTACATCCTTGGAAACATTTGTCGAGAGTAGTATCTTGTCTCTGGGAGTCACTAACGCTATGTTTGAGATCCATTCTCACCTGCTCAGCTGTACTATCCTTGCCCTGAGTGTTTCCTTCAAATGCCTCCTCTTGTTCAGCTATACTCTCTAATTTAGGTTTTCTTTTGGTAACTACCTCGTTACTACTTAAACTATGTTTCTGGTCCCAATAAGCTACTTCTTCTTCTGTACAATATTTAACTCCTGGCACGTTTCTGATGATCAAATCTGCTACTGGTGAGTCTAGAACACACGCTACCACTCTTCCTGTGATATATGGTGTTTTTACTGCTATCACGGCTAATGGGTAGAATTCTACTGTCCCATTAAGTGTTATGCATCTAATCTTTTCACCTGTGTACTCCGAGGGGTTCACTAAACTTTTTCTAACTCCGATAGACGTACACCCGGAATCTCTAATTGTTATTGCTGGCTTATCATTAACGAAACCATGGTGTATCTTCATGCTTCCACCTGCATGGACTGCTGATCCTGCTTTCACTGTATGACCACACACTAAGACCGGCTGACCGTCTTTTTCAAAAAGAGGTTTGCACCCACTATACTCTTCATTGTTTATAGTCTCAATCACTTGTGCTGCATTATAATGCTCAGTTTCCCTCATCGTACAATGGTAGCTGACATGCCCCTTCTTTCCACATTTGAAACAGATGATCTCCTTCCTTGCGTTACTTGTTGGCTCACTAGATGGTTGTGCATCACACTGTGCTGCCTTGTGTCTCCAGCTCCCACAATTCCAGCATCCGGCATAACTATTTGGACGTCTCTGGAAATTCCCGCTTTTGTATGGGTGCCGTCCTACTCTACCAACATTGTTTCCTCGAAAAGCATTGTCTTGAGGTTCTTTTTGTTCATATCTATGTGTTGAATCTACACCTTTCGATCTTGGTCTAATAACTGAATTCTGGTCCTGTTTAGTGTACGCTGCACAGACTATTTCCTCACTCATTTCTCTACCAATAGAACTGTTTGGATGTGCCGTCATGTAATTTTGCCCTAACTGTGACATTGTATCTATGTCCTTTGGCTTACGTTCCTAAAAGAAAGCTACTAAGTTTGTATTGCATGCAGATACTACCCTGTCTCTTAACATTAAATCCACTAATTTATTAAAATCTTTCCCTACTTCTGCAAGCTCCATCCATTTATTAAATGTGTTCTTTACAGTGTTAACAAAATCTGTGAAATCTTGATTTGTCTCTGGTCCTAAGTGTCTAAACTTTGTTCTATAGCCATGCTCAGTTAGTTGGAACGTTGTTAACATTCGTTAACGCAAAATAGTGTAGTTGTTTCTTTCTTCCATAGGTAAATTAAACATTGTATCTAGGGCCTTACCCGTAAGAAACTCGCCAAGTCGCATCGCATACTCTCCCTCTGGAATACCTAACACTTTCGCTGATGCTTCGAATCTTCCCAGATAAGATTCAAGATGGTCCCGGTCTGTAAAATATGGCAATTTCAATCGTTGTGATGACTGTGAAGGTCTTCTGCCTTCCTCACTTTGACCTTTCGAAGATAGTTCTAATTTTTTTAACTCAATTTCAGTTTCCCTTTTGAGCTTTTCTTTCTCAATTTCTATTTTCATTTGTGTCTCTCTCTCTTCCTGTAGACGCTTGGCTTCCATTTCAGCTAACTTTAGTTCCTGTAGGCGTTGGGCTTCGGAAAACTTTTCTTCCTGTAGGCGTTTTTGTTGTTCCATTTCTAGTTTCACTTGTGTCTCTTTCTCAGCCTGTAGACGCTTGTTTTCCATTTCAGCTAACTTTTCTTCCTGTAAGCGTTTTTGTTCTCTCTCAGCCTGTCTTTGGTCTCTTTCAGTCTGTTTTTGTTCTTTTGCTTCAGCATACTCCTGTAACTCTTTCCCCTTCAGGCCTAACCTTTCACCTGCTTCAATATATTCGATTAAAGTAGGCATCTTGTACTTGTGGACATGTTGCTGTCTGTCAGCCAACTATAAATGTAAAGACTCTGCTGTTAGTCTTTGTGTACCTTCCCTAAGTACACCTCCACTCAGACTGTACGTAAATTCGTAGTACTAATAATATCGCTCTTTACTCACCCAGTCACTCTACAAGTACTAGGTAGTGAGGGGGGAATATTGCCTATACTCCCTCGTATATATATAAATCCAATAGCTGTAGAAAATTTCTGGAAATATTGTTAAACATACATATAAATACATATACAAACGAATGGATGATCCACACTAAGTGTTGCTATAAAACGCTAGACGCACAAGCTGAGTACACGGAAACGGTAATCACAAAGAAATAAACCACAGTAACATCCACAAGCTTGTGTAGGGACGACCACAGTGCGCGTAATATATGTAAACTGACACCGAAAACAGTCTATATAGCAGAATTAGTCCCAAAAGTTACAATAATAACACATATATACTCAAAGAAATGAAATATCATACATAAAAATAAGAAGAAGAAACGAAGAAATCTCAAATCAATAATATACACAGATTTTACGCTATACACAACGGCTCTAGATATTGGTTAGGACCACAATGCCAATGCACACCCAGCTAACTTTTTTTAGCGTTGTCCTTACAAAAATATCGTAAGCACAAGAACCACGTTTTGCCACGCCTATCCTGATTTAGATAGAAATTGCAAAAAAATGCCTACCCAACAACTACATGTAATAACATATACATATATATATATATATATATATATATATATATATATATATATATATATATATATATATATATATATATATATATGTAAGTCAGGTCTTAGTCAGATATGACTGAGCTACCGTAAAACAGTAGACGGTACTACCTGGTTTCTGTTAGCGCCGAACGTTGGGCGGCGCTTACCAAACCCGACACCCCACATTGTGCCAACGGCTTCGGGCGGAAGAGCGCAATTGGGAGGGTACAAGCCTTACCCTGGTGCGAGGAAATGCAAGCTAAAGACAAAATTGTCATGGCAGGGCAGACCAGGCCCTAAGCCTTGGTTGGCGACTGGTCTAGGATCGAAGCTCCGACAGGCGGACAGTTAGAGCATTGCTTTGCTGATCCGGCAGCTTCTGCAGCTTGTCTTGTTCCAGATGTAGGGGTGTTACCTTTCCTCTGGAGTGAACTAGGCAGGCCGAGAGAGGGATCATGCTGCATGGGCAACACATGATCTCTATATTTTAGCCCAGGCTTTGTGCTATGGAGAGGCAATAACTCCATCCCTGGTCTTAACTGGTCTCGGAATCAAAGCGAGAGGCAACTGTTACGGGTTATAAGTCCTTGTCAGTTGGCGTAGACATGGGGCGCCACGCGTTGCCTCTGACGGTGGGAGACACCTATAGGTGTCACTGATCAGCTACCGCCCGCCTCAAGCTGGGCAGCCCCCAGCCAATTGGGTGCTGATCCGCCACAGCCTGCCTGCTTCAATGGGTGCTTGGGGCTAGGACAAAATCTGAATCGCAGGCTGTAAAACCAATGCACCAGGTACAAACAAAAATATAAATAGAAACCTCAAGCTACGGCTTGCAACCTGGAACGTGAGAACCATGTGTCCAGGATTTTCCACTGACTTGACCAATATTGACGATGTGAGAAAAACGGCTGTGATTGATGCCGAACTCAATCGTCTTAACATTGATATTGCTGGCCTGCAGGAGACTCGCCTCGCTGAGGAAGGGTCACTCAGGGAAAACAACTACACCTTTTTCTGGAAGGGTAAAGGGCAGGCAGAAAAAAGGCAACACGGTGTGGGCTTTGCAGTGAAGAATTCGCTACTGGGAATGATTGAAATTCCAGCAGGAGGAAATGAAAGACTATTATCCCTGCGCTTGGCAACCTCTTGTGGGTTTGCCACCATTATTACTGCATATGCACCGACACTCGATTCCTCTGATGTTGTGAAGGATTTGTTCTATGAGGAGTTAGACTCTGTGATCAAGGCAGTTCCAAAATCCGACTACATTTATATGCTCGGTGATTTCAATGCTCGTGTGGGCAAGGACTCGAGTTCATGGCCAGTGTGCCTTGGAAAATACAACATCGGTCGCATGAATGAAAATGGGCAAAGGCTGCTGGAGCATTGCACCAGTAATGACCTATGTATTACAAACTCTTTTTTTAAAACAAAAGAGATGCATAAGGTCACATGGAAACATCCAAGATCCGGCCATTGGCACCAGCTGGACTTCATCATCACACGGAGACAACATCTGAACCATATATCATTGACTCGTAGTTACCACAGTGCTGACTGTGATACGGATCATTCTTTGGTTGTTGCAAGGGTTAGACTGAGACCAAAGAGAATCTACACAGCTAAACACAAATCTAGCCCCAGGATTAATATTATTAACACTCATGATCCTGAAAAGTGCTTTCAGTTTCAACAGCAACTTGAAGACGCTTTCACTGATACACCAGAAAATTGTACAGTAAATGATAAATGGAATAAACTTAAGGAAACTCTTTGTAAAACTGCTGTAAAGGTTTACGGCACTGTGGATCATAAGAGGCAGGACTGGTTTGCGGCCAACAGCGAGACTCTGCAGCCCTTGATTGATAAGAAGAAGAAAGCTCTCTTAAGAAACAAGGAAAGACCAACGCGTAACACTCTGAGTGAGCTAAGGCAAGCTAGGAAGGATGTGCAAAAGGCTGCCAGGCAGTGTGCAAATGATTATTGGATCAAGTTATGTGAGTCCATTCAAATCGCAAGTGATAAGGGAGACATAAGAAGCATGTATGAAGGAATAAAGAAAGCCTGTGGTCCAGTGATCAAAAGAAGTGCACCATTGAAAACCTTGACTGGAGAAGTCATCACTGATAAGAAACAGCGGATGGACAGATGGGTAGAGCACTATTTGGAGCTTTACTCAAGTGAGACCAAACTAGCGGATAATGCCCTCAACGCCATAGAGGCTCTACCAACTCTTGACCACCTGGACACACTTCCCACCATAACAGAAGTTAAGTGTGCTATAAATGAACTTGCATCTGGCAAGGCTCCAGGTAAGGATGGGATTCCAATAGAGGTTATCAGGAGTGGGCAAGACACACTCACTATACAGATCCACCAGCTAATAGAGCTATGCTGGCGTGAAGGACAAGTCCCACAGGATTTCAAAGATTCAAGCATCATAACACTGTACAAGAACAAGGGCGATCGGAGCGACTGCAACAACTATAGGGGTATCTCACTTCTGTGTATTGTTGGAAAAGTATTTGCCAGAATTGTTCTGCGCAGACTTCAAGTCCTAGGAGATCAAGTCTACCCCGAATCACAGTGTGGCTTTCGACAGAACCGGTCTACCACTGATATGATATTCTCATTGCGACAAATGCAAGAAAAATGCCGTGAACAGAATCAACCACTGTTTATTGCCTTCATCGACCTCACAAAGGCATTTGATTTGGTCAGTCGTGAGGGTCTGTTCAAGGCACTAAAGAAGATTGGCTGCCCACCAACTCTTCTGTCCATTGTGGAATCGTTCCACACAGGCATGAAGGGTATAATCAAGTTTGATGGTGCAACTTCTGAAGAATTTGAAATCAAGAGTGGAGTTAAGCAAGGTTGTGTACTAGCTCCCACCCTCTTTGGAATATACTTTTCACTTCTACTGAAATATGCATTTCGTGATCAGGATGGTGGTATATACATTCACTCACGCTCAGATGGCGGCCTCTACAATGCTCAGAGATTGAAGGCTAAGACCAAAATTAGGAGGGTACTGATCAGAGAGTTGCTTTTTGCAGATGATGCTGCAGTTACGACCCACTCTGAGGAAGAATTGCAATGTCTACTATCTGCATTCTCCAATGCTTGTTCTGAATTTGGTTTAACAATTAGCAAAAAGAAGACACAGATTATGTCACAAGGTGCACATGGGGTACCATCAATCTTTATTGACGCCGCCGAACTAGAGATAGTAGACCATTTTACATATCTAGGATCGGTGGTAAATAGCAAATTATCCCTAGATCAGGAAATCAACATCCGGATTGGTAAGGCAGCAACAACAATGAACAGGTTAAGAAAAAGAGTCTGGGAGAACAGGAAGCTTACTGCCAAAACAAAAGTCCTTGTCTATCAAGCCTGTGTCCTTAGTACTCTTCTCTATGGCAGTGAAACCTGGACAACTTACTCACACCAAGAGAACAATTTAAACAGCTTTCATATGCGGTGTCTGCGAAGAATTCTTGGTATTAAGTGGCAAGACAAAATCACAAATACTGAAGTATTGGAAAGATCAGGTTGTGTGACAGTTTATTCCATGCTCAGTCTTCGTAGACTTAGATGGATAGGACATCTTAGGCGGATGGATGATGGTAGAATACCAAAGGATATCTTTTTTGGTGAATTACAGATGGGTAAGAGATCTCAGGGTCGGCCTCTACTACGATACAAAGATGTGTGTAAGCGGGACATGATTGATACAGGCATTGATAATGCACATTGGGAGCAAGTCGCCGCTGAACGTGTTGCATGGAGGGCAAATATCAGAAATGGAATAAAGTCAAAGGAGAAAATTATTGCAGAAAAGTCACACACCAAGCGTTTGAGACGTAAGATGGTGCATGATGGTGGAAATGACCACGTGTTCACATGCACCCACTGTGAACGGACATTTACAGCGCAAATTGGCCTTATCAGTCACACTCGCTACCGCCATAGTTAAAAGTTATTATGCCTTTTTAAAGCACAAACTATCGTCTGTCAAGACGGCAAGGTGCCAATGTGTGTGTATATATATATATATATATATATATATATATATATATATATATATATATATATATATATAAGTACACAAACGATAACGACAGTTAAAACGATATGGACCACTGTGTGAACTGAAAAAGACAGTTCAATTCATACAAGAGACAGCACTGCAGTTATAGACATATTTCAAGCGAACGAAAGAAGAAGAAGAAGAAAAACGATGAGAGCAAACAAAATGTCGAGATGGTTGGCCGACACATATGTGCTTATTAATCCGACGCCAAAAGTTCTTATTTTGCTGTTAATAGTTTTTCACAATAGGCTGGAAGTGACTCTTGGTTAAAATTCCGAAATGTCTACGACGTCAAATTCCAAAACGACCCATTGATTTGCTGCGTGGTGGCTGAATTTCACGTGGTGATCACAAGTTCCACCAGTCGAAAAAAAAATTGAAGGTGATAGTAGTTATCCAAAATGTTCTGTCTCGACACAGTCCGTAACGTTATTTTGCTTTCTCTGGACGTGGTGACACCAAAGTAATAATCCAAACGTCTTTATACCTTCGTTGCTGAGATGGTCTGTAGTTGTATCAATTATGTGATAGATTTTACGTTTAAAGACAAAGTTCAACACAAAAAAACTGCAGCAAATGTCCAGCGCTTTAAATTTGTATATATAAATCCTTATTGGCAAAGAAATGCGTCCACTGTTGCGATGACGACACGTGATAGTCTATTGTAGAATGTTTGCTATAACAGGGTAATGATAACAAAGCCGAACATAAAGTCTGGTTTTCGTTCAAAAACACCTTGCTTATCCAGTTCTCCTCTGGAAAATTTTAGTAAATTTCCACCGCATCGGCCTTGACCCTGTAGGTCAACCTCAGTCAGTACCTCAGTACTCTGTATCACAATAATACACACTTAATCTGTCTGTAAACTCACCGGAAACTTTTTCCATCAAACACGACATATGAGTCATCATGTCCATAACAGGCCGTGGAAATTTTCTGCGTGCCTTCACTCCGTCCACCCCCAACTCACAATACCACCTCAATTTCTCTTTATCACCACTACTACGCACTGACCCTTGCCGCGAACAAAGTAATGTCCGGAAATTTTCCGTTATCCACCAAGACAACTGACCTGCCCCAGCACCTGGTCGCTGGTGTCCCTCCCGTCCTATTAACGGCGTCGAAAAATCTTGACCAGTCTACCTGCGATCACACAGTGCGATTGCCTCGCCACACACACCTGTCAATATCTTTGATTTCCAATCCTGTCTTCTCCACAAGACAGTTTATTTTCTCTGTGCGCTCTTTGTGACAAGTGACCAACCCCGTCACCCCACACTCTCCGTTGATCTGTGCCGTGTCTTCTCAACGCGCGCTGTTTTTGATGTGCCGTGGTGTCCTTTCGTGAACTACCTTGCTATCAAATTTACCTGTAGTGACCTTCTCGTGACCTATGTGCTAGCCAGTTCCCGCACGGAGAAAACCCAGTGTTTATACCGTGGACACGCTCCGCTGTCCACCCTCTCTCTCTCTCTCTCTAGAATGACAACAATGTCTATAAAGCAATGGGTTTCTTGATCGGACGAGCTCTCAGATAATATCACAAAGTTCTTGATGATAAGTGCGTGATATGGTCGTTGTCTAGGTAACGATACTCCTGGTGTGTCAATTGAGCTATCTAACTGTCTTACAATATAACTCACCCCCGCAGTGCACCTTCACCAGTCATTAAACAAGATTGCGTTGGCGCACATAATCCTTTATTGCAGAAAGAACACGGACAAACGGAACACAACTCTATATCCAGAAACAATATAATCCATAGAATATAAATATCCTCCTCACAACTTAACACGCACACATCACTGTCTTCTCACGGCCTTATGAATCTCCCATTCATAAACCAGTTATCCAGCTACTATCCACAACTGGACCTCACACATCACAACCCACACACTGGGTCTAGTATCCGCTAGCTATCCAACCCACTTTGGGTTCAGGCCTCCATTAGCTATCCAGCCCCCACTGGGTTTTAGGCCTGCATTCAAACCTCGGAGAACAACACAGAACGGAGATCTATATCTAACTCCGCTCCTTCTCCTTAGACTACCGACCCGCTCGGTCCCTAAACATCAACTGTCTCAAGCGACCCGACTCTCAGCCGGTCCCAGCTTCCAACTCCCCAGTCAAGTTTTCCACTGTCTTTTTAACCCTACTGTGTAGCCCCTTCCTGGGCTCCCCACAACATTGCACCCCAGCCTAAAACTGTCTCTCTCCCCATCCACCCTGGGGGTCTCCATCTACCCTCACCATTATTTCTCATGGCTGGTCTTTATCTCGTAGTCTCGCTATCAGGTCACTCACCTCACTGTCAATGACCCAGGCATATGTCACTGTTGAGTGTCACATGCGTTAATAAAACAAATACATACATATACAGTTATGATAATGTAACACAGTGTTTCCAAACCTATTCTTGTGCTATGCCCCATCTAAGCCTTTCTAAAATTCTTATGCCCCCTCTTCCCCCCCCCCCCCCCCCCCCAACATATGCATCATGTTTAATATTCAAAAATTGAAATGTTCACCAAAGAAACTTGAAATATTTTTTTTTATTAGAAGGGCTCACGGTTCCCAGAGGGGCCAGAGCTATGTGTCGGTTGTGTTGGGTGAATTTTTTTTTTATGGTTGGCGGTTACCCCAGACAAGCTGGCTCCCCCGCCTTCCCCTTTTTTTGTGTGGACCCTTAGTCTCACTGTGAGCTATTGCCCACAGTGGTCCACCAGGCCCATATCTAATGTGAAGATATGTGATGGG
Source organism: Cepaea hortensis (assembly GCA_963921405.1). Taxonomy (NCBI): domain Eukaryota; kingdom Metazoa; phylum Mollusca; class Gastropoda; order Stylommatophora; family Helicidae; genus Cepaea; species Cepaea hortensis. Next base: position 103,944,566 of record OY992890.1, read on the forward strand.
TCTTTATTTGATCATCCCGGCCCCCGACCAGACCAGGCGCACTACTGGGGGGGAGAGAGAGAGAGAGAGAGAAAGAGAGAGAGAGAGAGAGAGAGAGAGAGAGAGAGAGAGAGAGAGAGAGAGAGAGAGAGAGAGAGAGAGAGAGAGAAAAGCAAATGCTCCCGATCCTAGCCAATGGACCGATAATCGCTAGGAAATTATTGAGCAAACCAATAAGTAAATTTTCAAAACATATAATGGAGAACTGAAATTCAAGTACAAAATAATTGTAATGAAAGATTTTTCTATATTATTTTAATTATTAGTAATTATTTAAATTTAGTGAGATCCTTGCGCTTGATGCTTGTTGCAAAGAGATTTTATGTCAGGTTCCAATTTAGTTAACTTCAGTCTCAAGTCTCCCCATTTTGTCATATCCAGCCTATTTCTTCCATTTTCGAATTGGCCCCCTTAACATTTGACTTGCCCCCCTGTGGGGCGTGGGCCAACGTTGGGAAACACTGATGCAACATTTATGGCATAGTGCATGTAAACACACATTCCTTGCATTGCTTCATTTCCATCTCCACACTCGGAATGCATGTTACACCTGTCAATCTCTCTCTCTCTCTCTCTCTCTCTCTCTCTCTCTCACACACACACACACACACACACACACACACACACTCACACACATTTTATCTTGATCTATCTCGTGCTTTCTGGAGACAGCAGTATATTGAATACCGTGAGCTTGGGTAATACACTTTAAATGTTCATTCCCATTAAAATGTGGCTTCTTTGTAATTTCTGGGTCACATGGCTACCAAGGTGAAGCTTCACATTGTTGGTGTTGTCTCAAATTACAGGGTGACGCTCTTGGGCCCTGTAAATGTCCACAAATTACAGGGTGACGCTCTTGGGCCCTGTAAATGTCCACAAATTACAGGGTGACGCTCTTGGGCCCTGTAATGTTTTTGCGTATCCTTTTACAGGACTTAGCTGTCAACAGCAGCATCTTTCAGCTGTCTGTTGATCTCTTGGCAAGATTACGCTCAGTAGTTTGCCATTGCTTTCTGAGCGGCCGGCTCAGTATCCGCAAGTCACGAGCGGGGGTCGAACCACCTCAGTTCTCGCTCCGCTGCGAGACTCTGCGTGATAAACGGGATTACAGAGAGAAAGTGTTGTAACCCCACAGCCAGAGAGACCGGCGGGCCCTGTAAATGTCCACAAATTACAGGGTGACGCTCTTGGGCCTTGTAAATGTCCATGACACATTTTGTTTGGGGGACAAGAATCCGGGATTGATAACTAGCAATTAGAGTCCATGGCATGTCCCCAGGGAGATAATTGGTCCAAAGCTGTGATAGTGTCTGTGTGTCAATTACAATGGGAAGGACTTAAACCTGACCACTACAAGCCACCTTAGGTTACTGGGTACCTAAAAGGCTCATTTAATTTGTTTATACATGGTTGTGCATATTTTCTCTTTTCAAACATATCATTACCATATAACATCATTTTAATACTTGAGATATCGCCTTGGTTTAAAGGCGGCTACACGCACACAGGCACGCACGCACACACACATCCACACACACACACACACACACAAACACACATGCGCGCGCAAGTACACGCACCGCACGCACACACACACACCTTCCCCCACACACAGACGCATACCTATGTTACTGCCAACGACACAGACACACATCCACAATATATTTCATGTTGCACATTCAATTATAATAATGGGAAAATTAATAATAATGGTAGTAGTAATAATAATAGTAATAATAATAATAATGTAATTGTAAGATTCTATTTTTTTTTTTTTATTCATCACAACACTGTAATTCCTACTGACTTCATTTCAATCCGGTAATGAATAGTGTCTTCTTCACAATGTTGAAATAATATTGGAAATTATCATGGCTTTTTCCCAATACTGGAAATAATACTGGCTTCTTTACAATGTTGATTCAATATTTGCCGAGTCATCACTATATAGCTTCATTCATCTATAGAGGGGACCGTTTTTGTGCGTGACAGAATCGCTGTGTACCACGTGTCAAAATGGGCTGGTTCAAATTTGTCTGAGTGCCTCTGTTGCTTTGTTCTGAGCCGGTCGATTTGTCTTCCCGCTTTTCAGGGCAGCAACGTGGTAACAGATGTTTGGGGGGCTGGAGGTGTCGAGCTCTCACCGTCAGACAGGCTCTTGGTTGAGAGTCCCCTTTTCCTAGTGAGCAGCTGGAAACCGTTTTCATCCTCATAGAGAGAGAGAGAGAGAGAGAGAGAGAGAGAGAGAGAAAGAGAGAGAGAGAGAGAGAGAGAAAGAGAGAGAGAGAGAGAGGGGAGATAGATAGATAGATAGATAGAGAGAGAGAGAGAGAGAGAGAGAGAGAGAGAGAGAGAGAGAGAGAGAGAGAGAGAGAGAGAGAGAGAGAGAGAGAGAGGGAGAGAGAGAGATAGAGAGAGAGAATTCTCGACAGTCTTTATCGTGGCATGGAAAAAGAGACAACACAGGAATTGAAATATACTGTTGGAAGTCGCAAGATGTGGAGAAGAATGATCGCCTAAGCCAGTAAGCAAGTCACTTGATGATGATAACACAGAGAAGAGCCCCTAGATAACTAAACATGTAAAGCTGTAAGTTGGTGCCTCTCAATGTGGTCCAGTGACCCCTTAAATTGGTCCTTGAAAGTTGAGAAAAGTAGCATGGCATTTAACACACAGAATGGTTACAGTCTATCCCAGTGTTTCCCAACGTGGGGCCCACGACCCACAGGGGGGCAATTCGAAAATGGAAGAAATATTCTGGATATAACAAAACGGGGAGACTTGAGACTGAAGTTAACTAAATTGGAATCTGACATAAAATCTCTTTGCAGCAAGCATCAAGCGCAAGGATCTCACTAAATTTAAATAATTACTAATAATTACAATAATATAGAAAAATCTTTCATTAAAATTATTTTGTACTTGAATTTCAGTTCTCCATTATATGTTTTGAAAATTTACTTACTGTGTTTGCTCAATAATTTCCTAGCGATTATCGGTCCATTGGCTAGGATCGGGAGCATTTGCTGCGCTCTCTCTTCCCCCAGTAGTGCGCCTGGTCTGGTCGGGGGCCGGGAAGATCAAATAAAAACCCATCACATATCTTCACCTTAGATGTGAGCCTGGTGGACCACTGTGAGCAATAGCTCACAGTGAGACTAAGGGTCTACACAAAAAAGGGGGAGGTGGGGAAACCAGCTTGTCTGGGGTAACTGCCGACCCCCCTCCCCCCCCCCCCCAAAAAAAAATCACCCAACACAACCGACACACAGCTCTAGCCCCTCTGGGAACCGTGAGCCCATCTTAAACAAAAAAAATTTTCAAGTTTCATTGGTGAACATTTCAATTTTTGAATATTAAAAATGATGCATATGTTGGGGGGGGGGGGCTGGGGGAGAGGGGGGGGGCATAAGAATTTTAGAAAGGCTCAGGTGGGGCATAGCACAAGAAAAGGTTTGGAAACACTGTTACATTATCATAACTGTATATGTATGTATTTGTTTTATTAACGCATGTGACACTCAACACTAACAAACGGCAACGCTCTGTAGTACACACAAACAAAAGAAACACACATTACACCTTGTAAATATGCATTGCTTTGTATGAAATTGGCAAACTGCTGAGCGTAATCTTGCCAAGAAATCAACAATCAGCTGAAAGATGCTGATGTTGACAGCAATGTCCTGTAAAGAATATGCAAACAATTTTATTTTTTGGTATGAAATAATAATTTTGGGGGAAAAACAAATAGAGAGAGACAGAGATAAGGAGAGTCCGTAAAATAAAGGGGGCATAATATTTACTTAACTGTTAACAAGGGATATGACTCCTCAGAATTTGTTTCGGGTGATTTCATTTGATATTACGCTATTGAATAACTCATACTGGAATCTGATACTCAAAAAATATCATGCCAGTTCTAATATGAAGATTATAAGTGGGTGGCATATTATCTTCTTTATTACATACATTTTAGATTCAGTATAACGCAATGTAATAACAGTATAAAATGCCTGCATGACCTTGAGGGATATTAACCATTTGGCAATTTGTTTGATGCTCTGGTTTCTCTTCACAACGTATTAATATGGGCCCCACCAAAAAATGCAATTTTTGTTTTTCACAATATTCAATTTTTTTCCTTTCAGGGATCATTTCTAAAAGTTGGCCTTGCCGAGACGTCGAACTTCTACTGAACGCGCACTGCGAGCGCTATCTCTGGTTTCTCTTCACAACGTATAAATTTCGAAAATTTCAGTCGACAGAAAGCATCAATGGCAAGCCGCAGTGTGAAATTGTGTATTTTTTCCGGATTTTGTGGTGATATTCGTTGGTTTTTGATTCTCTGGATATTTCCCCGGAATTATTACCTGAAACAACAAATTTTCAATATGTATTCAAATATCACTGAAGTCGGGATCTCGATAAATGACTACGATGTCCAGCTACTCCACCAGTCCGGAACGATAGTGTGTTCCATAACTGGTCCCGGGGCGGCTGCTAAAGCAACACCCGCACTTATTATGAGTGCCCTAACTGGTCCAGGAGGTGTACCTTTTGGGGGAGTCGTGGACCTGCATTGGTTCGAAGTTCCCACTAGGTGGTACTTTCACCTGTCAGCAGAGGTTCAGAAAGCCGTGTATGACAAGATACACGGCAAAAAGTTTTCTCTACCAAGTCTAGGGATAGACATATCACTACAACACCTAGACAAAGAAAGGGTCAGGCTGACCATCCACTGGCTACCTGTCACGATTGCTCCTCAAGGAGTTAAAAAAACTGGTGCACAGTATTACAGGAGACGACAAGGCTGGGGTCTTTAGGATAAAGAATGGGGCTGGCGAGTGGGGAGCGCTCTGCAACCCAACAAAGGAAGTTCCCCATTATATACGGATCTACACTCCCAGTATTACGAACAATAACCACAGAGTGTTGATCACGATGCCGTGGAGAAAGACCAATTGTCCAGCGTGTGGCCAAAACAACCACTGGGCAAATAAATGCCCTAGTCGACGACAATCAACGATACTAATAGCAGCAGCAGTAAGTTCAAAGCCAAGAAGATTTCCCACCGCTCGAAAGAGAAACCTCTCCACAGGGAGAGATTGAACTGACACAAACCTTCAGTATTCAAATCAACACACAAGAAAATAACACACAAGAAAATAACACACAAGACATCAATCCAAGTAATGAAGACTCTGACGGTTTTCAAGTCGTCAGCAAACCAAAGAAGAGAACATGGGCTAACAGAAGACTGCAGTCAAAACACAGCGACGACACAGAAACAGACGACTTATCACTGCAAAAGAAAGAAAAAGTCAAAGCCACTATAGGCAAGACAAAGGAAACTGAACAAGAACAACAAGAGGAGACACAAGTACAAGACGAAGATGACACATACAGCCTACCAGACACTCTTTGTAGACACCGACACAAGTGATAAGAACGAGGATCAAGATGATCCCCTCACACAAACTTTTGATGCTACAGACTTGCTCGCCTAAATGTACTCATCACGGATAATAACTTTGCGTGTGATTCTATACACTTATTATATCTTATTCATTCGTTTTTACTTAAATTATAATGACTAGTGATTTAGTTATTATTACTTTAAACATTTGTGGCATACGTACAAAATTACAACACATCATCACACTAATAAACAAACACAAAACAGACTTTATACTACTACAAGAAACAAATATATGTTCAAAAACATTCGCACAACATATCTGACATATGCCTGGGTCATTGACAGTAAGGAGAGTGACCTGGCTACGAGAAAAACAATCAACCCTGAGAAATAATGGGGCGGTTGTGAGTGGGAGACCCCAGGTGGATAGTTTTAGGCTGGGGTGTAATGTTGTTGGAAGCCCAGGGAGGGGCTACACAGCAGGGTTAAAAGACAGTGGAAAACTTTGTCTAGTCAGTGGAAGCTGAGACCGACTGAGGTTCGGTTCATGTGAAGTCAAGGGACTTCAGGGCAGTTGATGTTTTGACGCCGAACGGATCGGTTGTCGAGGACGTGGAAGTTTAGACTGACGGTGGGTCAGTTCTTGTGTTGTGGTGTTCTCCCAGTGATGAAGGCAGGCTAAAACCCAAAGTGGGTTGGATAGCTAATGGGGCCTGAACCCAAAGTGGGTTGGATAGCTAGCGGAGACTAGACCCAGTGGGTGGGTTGTGATGTGTGAGGTCCAGTTGTGGATAGGAGCTGGATTATCTGTCTTGTGAATGTGAGATTAAGCAGACCGTGAGAAGACAGTGATGTATGCGTGAGGAGGATATGGATATTCTATGGATTATATATATATATATATATATATATATATATATATATATATATATATATATATATATATATATATATATATATATATTGTTTCTGGATATATATATACACAAATATATATATATATTTGTGTTATTTCTGTATTAAAGGATTATGTGCGCCAAAATTGATCTTGTTTTCTGACTAGTGAATGTGCACTGCGGGGGTGAGTCATAGTGTAAGACAGTGAGAGAGCTCAATTGACACACCAGGAGTATCGTTACCTAGACAACGACCATATCACGAATTTATTATAAAGAACATCGTGATATTAACTGGGAGCTGCTCGTCGCTTAGTAAAGATTTTCTGACAGCTACATTCGGTCAAGGAACACCGGGCAATATTGATGTTATCTGAGAGCTCCTCCGATCAAGAAACCAGATAAAAATAACATTTCTCACTCAGAGAGAGAGAGAGAGAGAGAGAGAGAGAGAGAGAGAGTGGACAGCGGAGCGTGTCCACGGTATAAACACTGGGTTTTCTCCGTGCGGGAACTGGCTAGCACATATTTCACGAGAAGGTCATTACATGTAAATTTGCTAGCATACAGTTAACGTAAAACCAGGATTAATCCAGAAGGTGGTGAGAATATCGTGCGTGTGTGTGTAAGACGGCACATCGGGAAAACTGTCAGCGCGCGTTAAGAAGACACGCGCAGGGAGAGTTACGGTGACGGACTAGTGATTAGTCACAAACAGCGCCAGCAGACAAGGCACAGAAAAGTCGGCGCCATGATACTGGCTGGATGATACCCTGACAAGTGTGTGTGTGTGTGTGTGACGAAGACAGGATTGAAAATTCAAAGATATTCACAGGTGTGTGTGTGCGAAGGCAAGCGCACTGTGTGGTCGCAAGGCGACAGGTCAAGGGTTCGGCCGCACGAAAAGGAAGGGTGGGGCGAATTGACCAATAATATTGGGGAAATTTTGTTTTGCCCGTAACGATTAATTCAAGAAGGATAAAAACAGCCGAATCAAGGCCGGGTTGAGAGAGGGTCAGCGCTGTTTACGAGGACAGTGCACAGTACAGGTAAAGTATTGAGAAATTTGAACTCCCGGGAAGGGGAGAGTTAATGGATGTGTAAAATACACAGAGAAAATTGACATTCGCTGATTCACCGGGAAAGGTGACCGAAGGGGGTAGTAACGGTACCCTACCCACCGCAGCCGTGTTGGGGCTGAGAAGGTTGGTGGAAATATTTACGGAGGATTTTTCCACTGATTGTGATAAAGAGTACTGAGGTACTGACTTGAGGTGTCCGGCAATGTCAAGTGGAAATTTACGGTGGAATACGGTGGAAATTTACCAAAATTTTCCAAAGGAGAACTGGATAAACAAGGTGTTTGTGAACAAAAACCAGACTTTATGTTCGTCTCTGTGAATCCCTTTGTGACCATTAATCTGTTATGAGCAAACATTTTACAACGAAGTGTCATCACCGCAAACAAGGGTACATACAGTTGCCAAAAAGAACTGACGGTACAATGTTAAAGAGCTGGACATTTGCTGCCATTTTTTGTGTTGAACGTTTTCTTTAAACGTAAATCTATCACATAATTGATACAACTACGGACCATCTCCGCAACGAAGGTAGACAGATGTTTGGATTATTACTTTGGTGTCACCACGTCCAGATGAAAGTACAATAACGTTACAGACTGTGTCGAGACAGAACATTTTGGGGTACTCACTATCATCTTCAATTTTGTCGACAGTTGGAACTTGTGATCACAACGTGAATTCAGTAACCACTCAACAAAACAATAAGTCGCTTTGGAAACTAGCGTCGTAGACATCTTCAGCCTATTGTGAAAAACTATTAACAGCAAAATAAGAACTTTTGGCGGCGGATTAATAAGTACATATTTATCGGCCAACCATCTGGACATTTGTTTGCTTTCACCGTTTTAACTGTCGTTATCGTTTGTCTACTTATATATATATATATATATATATATATATATATATATATATATATATATATATATATATATATATATATATATATATATATGGATATTTTATTACATGTAGTTGTTGGATAGGCACTTTTTGCGATCTCTATCTACATCAGGATAGGCCTTGCAAAACGTGGTTCTTTCTGGTCCTTACGATATTTTTGTATGGAAAACGCTAATGAGTTAGCGTGTCGTGCAGTGGCATTGGAGTCCTAACCAGTATCTAGAGCCGAGTTGTCTGACGTCAGATTTGTGTATATTTTGATGCTATAATTTTATTTTATTGTTTTGTTTTATCTTTCTTTCTTTTCGTTATATTTACATATGATATTTGTTGTGTTCGGATATATGTTATTATTGTGATCTTTCGTCATTTCTGCTGTCTAGTGGTCTTTGTCAGTTTATATATTAAGCGCACTGTGGGTGTCCCTACACAAGCTTGTGGTTTTTACTGTAGTTTATTTCTTTGTGATCACCGTCTCCGTGTACTTGGCTTGTGAGTCTAACGTTTTATAGACAACACTTACTGTTATCATTCATTCGTTTTGTATATGTATTTATACGTATGTTTAACAATATTTCCAGAAATGTTATACAACTATTTGTTATAGATATATGCGAGGGAGTATAGGTGATATTTCCCCTCACTACCTAGTGCTTATAGAGTGACTGGGTGAGTACAGGGTGATATTTTAGCACTACAAATTTACGTACACAGGGAGTGGTGGTGTACTAAGGGAGGGCACACAAAGACTAGTAGCAGAGTCTTTATATTGATAGTTGGCTGACAGACAGCAACGTGTCCACAAGTACAAGATGCCTACTTTAATGGAATATATTGAAGCAGGTGAAAGGTTAGGCCTGAAGGGTAAAGGGTTACAGGAGTATGCCGAAGAAAAAGAACAAAACAGATTGAAAGAGACCAGAGACAAGCCGAAAGAGAACAGAGACAGGCAGAACTCGAGGCCAAGCGTCTACAGGAAGGAAAGTTTGCTGAAATGGAAAACAAGCGTCTACAGGAAGAAAAGTTAGCTGAAATGGAAAACAAGCGTCTACAGGAAGAGAGAGACACACAAGTAAAGTTAGCTGAAATGGAAAACAAGCGTCTACAGGAAGAGAGAGACACACAAATGGAACTTGAAAAGTTAAAACAAACAAATGCGGTGGAAATCGAGAAAGAGAAGATTAAGATGGAAGCGGAAATTGCACTCAGAAAACTAGAACTATCTTCGAAGGGTCAAAGTGAGGAAAACAGAAGACCTTCGCAGTCGTCACAGAGATTAAAACTGCCATATTTTACAGACCGGGACCATCTTGAATCTTATTTGGGAAGATTCGAAGCATCAGCGAAAGTGTTAGATATTCCAGAGGGAGAGTATGCGATGCGACTTGGCGAGTTTCTTACGGGTAAGGCCCTAGATACAATGTTTAATTTACCTGTGGAAGAAAGAAACAACTACACTATTTTGCGTCAACGTCTGCTTACGAAGTTCCAACTAACTGAGCATAGATATAGAACAAAGTTTAGACACTTTGTACCAGAGACAAATCAAGATTTCACAGATTTTGTTAACACAGTAAAGAACATATTTAACAAATGGATGGAGCTTGCAGAAGTAGGGAAAGATTTTAATAAATTAGTGGATTTAATGTTAAGAGACAGGGTAGTATCTGCATGCAATACAAACTTAGTAACTTTCTTTGAGGAACGTAAGCCAAAGGACATAGACACAATGTCACAGTTAGGGTAAAACTACATGACTGCACATCCAAACAGTTCTATTGGTAGATTAATGAGTGAGGAAATGGTCTGTGCAGCGTACACTAAACAGGACCAGAATCCAGTTATTAGACCAAGGGCGAAAAGTGTGGATTCAACACATAGATATGAACAACAAGAACTTCAAGACAATGCTTTTCGAGGAAACAATGTTCGTAGAGTAGGACGTTACCCATACAAAAGGGGGAATATCCAGAGACGCCCAAATAGTTATGCCGGATGCTGGAATTGTGGGAGCTGGAGACACAAGGCAGCACAGTGTGACGGGCAACCAGCCAGTGGGCCAACAAGTAATAGGAAGAAGGACATTATTTGCTTCAAATGTGGCGGGACAGGGCATGTTAGCCATGAGTGTATGATGGGAAAAACAGAGCACTCTAATGCAGCACAAGTAATTGAGACGTTGAACAATGAGAATTGTAGTGGATGCAAACCTTTGTTTGAAAAAGACGGTCAGCCAGTCCTAGTGTGTGGTCATACAGTGAAAGCAGGATCAGCAGTGCATGAAGGAGGAAGTCTGAAGCTGCACCATGGAGTCGTTGATGATATGCCAGCGTTAACAGTTAGGGATTCCGGATGTACGTCCATCGGAGTTAGAAAGAGTTTAGTGCATCCCTTGGATTATACAGGGAAAAAGATTAGATCCATAACATTTAATGGGACAGTAGAATTCTACCCATTAGCCGTGATAACAGTGAAAACACCATATATCACAGGAAGAGTTCTGGACGCACCAGTGGCGGATTTGATCACAGGAAATGTAGCAGGAGTTAAAGATTGTACAGAAGAAGAAGTAGTTTATTGGAACCAGATACATAGTGTAAGTAGTAACGGGGTAGTTACAAAAAGAAAACCTAAATTAGAGAGTATAGCTGAAGAAAAAGTGGCACTTGAAGTAGACACAGAGGACAACGATGGGACAGCTGAGCAGGTGAGAATGGATCTCAAATATAGCTGTAGGGATTCCCAAAGACAAGATACTACTCTCGACAAATGTTTCCAATGGTGTAGTAAAGTGAGACATAGACAATCAAAGAAGGCTAGATGGTGCTTCGAAAGGAAGAACAATGGTCTCGCTCGCAGGTTTTCAGATGGCGGAACTGCACGTGGGCAAGTAGTAGTACCCGTAGCACATAGTGACCGATATACTAGAACAGCGCAGGATAGGGCATGTGCAGGGCACATAGGAGTAAGGCGGAAGCAGCATAAAGCAGGATGCCAGGTATATTGGCCAGGATTTAATAAAGAGGTCAGACTAAACAGAGACTCCAGTGTAACAGTACAATATGCAGATAGCAATGTTAACACAGCTCAAAAGAGTGTTAACGACATCAGTGAACCAGTATTAGCAAACAGATGTTTTAAAGATATAGGAAACATGAGGCATGGGTACAGGAAGGGTAGACACAGCATCGACAGGAATCATAGGTGGAGATTTGATGCAAGAAAAGAACCACCTGATATAGGGTCGGTACACAAATACCTTGTGTCTTTTTGAGGATGTTAATAGACCTGCAGATACACAGATATGATGTTTCCTATGATGTAGTATTATTATGTGATGTATTAGTTCATGCATTGGTACACAATATAGAAAGTTGGTTGTATTGATGTGTGAGGAATATGGGAGTGTACTATGAGCATTTGATGTATTATTTAGTGTGGTAGCTAGAGTAAGGTGGCGCCATACTTAGGGCTACCCAGGCAATATGTCTGGGTCACATATTTGATAAGTATTAGTCTCCCAACATTTGAAAACGATGTTTTCTTTTAAGGGGGGGGGGGGGTGGAGGATAATGACATATGCCTGGGTCATTGACAGTAAGGTTAGTGACCTGGCTACGAGAAAAACAATCAACCCTGAGAAATAATGGGGCGGTTGTGAGTGGGAGACCCCAGGGTGGATAGTTTTAGGCTGGGGTGTAATGTTGTTGGAAGCCCAGGGAGGGGCTACACAGCAGGGTTAAAAGACAGTGAAAAACTTTGACTAGTCAGTGGAAGCTGAGACCGACTGAGGTTCGGTTCATGTGAAGTCAAGGGACTTCAGGGCAGTTGATGCTTTGACGCCGAACGGATCGGTTGTCGAGGACGTGGAAGTTTAGACTGACGGTGGGTCAGTTCTTGTGTTGTGGTGTTCTCCCAGTGATGAAGGCAGGCTAAAACCCAAAGTGGGTTGGATAGCTAATAGAGGCCTGAACCCAAAGTGGGTTGGATAGCTAGCGGAGACTAGACCCAGTGGGTGGGTTGTGATGTGTGAGGTCCAGCTGTGCATAGGAGCTGGATTACCTGTCTTGTGAATGTGAGATTAAGCAGACCGTGAGAAGACAGTGATGTGTGCGTGAGGAGGATATGGATATTCTATAGATTATATATATTGTTTCTGGATATATAAATATGTTCCGTGGGTTTGTGTTATTTCTGTGTTAAAGGATTATGTGCGCCAAAATTGATCTTGTTTACTGACTGGTGAATGTGCACTGCGGGGTTGAGTCATAGTGTAAGACAGTGAGAGAGCTCAATTGACACACCGGGAGTATCGTTACCTACACAACGACCATATCACGAACTTATCATAAAGAACATCGTGTTAATATCACCACACAGCTAGGCCTCAGACATTCATGCTTTAGTTTAGGCACACACAAAATTGGGTCAGGAACAGCTATTCTGCAGACATCAGACAGGTGGGATATAATTAAAACACACACGGATAACCAGGGACGAATCTCCATAATACAGGTAGAAAACACTATACATGCATACACAATAGTCAACATACATGCACCACCTAATTACAATCATCAACCAAATTTTTACCAAGAATTAGACACCTTACTTATACAAACATACAGAGGACAAAATGTTATCCTTGCAGGGGATTTCAATTTTGTACTCTCAGAATTGGATATCGTAGGGGCAGGAATCAAGACGCAATTAAGGAGGAATGACAGAAATGGAATACATCAACTGGATATACTAAAGAATACTTGTCGTGAATTCATGTAGTGTGAAAATCAATCCCTACTGTTCTAGTAATAAGTGGAATGCACATCCATCACCACTGGTTTATTCACTAATGGTATGAAAACCAAAACCCATTACCATGTTGCTGATCACAGGTAGTGTGAAATATTCTCAATAATGTTCTCAGTATTTATCCAGTGGGATACTTATACTATTCAGCCCCACCGAGCAATGTTTTATCAATTTTTCTAGCATAGGCCCATTGAGAAAGTTGCTGACCAATCTTCCTGCACCAAAAATATCCGGGATCTGAATTTTCAATGCTTCTGTGTTCTTCATCCCAACCAGAGGGAACCTGTAAAATAGAGAACACACCTGGTGAGAGCCACCCCGTCACTGATCTTTATTAGATGAGCGTAGGCCACTGGCCTCGCTCAGAAAAATACAGTGAACCAAATTCTGTCAGGGACAAATGCGCCCATCACATAGGTCTGCATCAGGCCAAGACAAGAAAAAACCAACAAACAGAGTGCGGAACCCCCAGGGAGCACCCCACTGGAAGATCCCACTATTGGACGATTTCCCCATCTCCCAATTATTCCCCATTTCTCTATTCTCAACTAGCAGAGCTTATCATCACTTCTCTACTCTATTCTCAACTAACAGAGCTAATCATCACTTCACTACTCTATTCTCAACTAACAGAGCTAATCACCACACTCTAGCTAGTTTCAACCATGCTAAATTAATTAGGCTTGATTACCTTATATGTAATACCTTAGGCAACACCGCAGTTCTCCTAAATCACATCTAAATTTTGCCATGACAGGCACGTGTAAAATTAAATCTAATTAATCCCGCACACGGTAGATGTTATTAAAATCCATTGCCCTGACAAAGCACGTTTGCCTAAGTCAACTTTCTGAGTTACACTAGCTGTAAACAAATCATGTTTTTGTCAAACAGTCTTGAATTGTTCACGTGACGTTTCTTGATGTCAACACAGGTGTTCTCAAGGGGCACACAATCGGCTTTCCCGTTTCACCGAAATACTGATCTCCCCCTTTGTTCCACCAATGCAAGAGTCTTTCCCCTTGATCGTCCACAACAGGTGTCTCCAAGAGCGGACAACCAGTCAGAAATATTTTCTGTCCAACAGGCAATCCTCAAGGTCGGCGGTGCCGTTTGATCTACCTGCCACTTGTTGTAAACAACTGCAGCTGTGCATACAGACAGTCTTTGTAAATTGCATCATCTTATTGCTAACGACAGTGGTTTTCATGACAATACTCTAGACACTCACAATTTAATAGACGCTTTCCTATACAGACACCCTAATAACATTGCAACAACACACACAAATAGGGCTTACAATAGATCAGATAGCCAGATTATATAGAGTATACACACCTTCAACACACCACATAATACACACAATACATCTACAAGAGACATTACAATACACAGATCACAAAGCAGTACTAACACATATCACTACAGACACTACAAACACAAGGCCATCAAAAAGAACACCACATTGGAAGTTCAATAACTCCTTACTCCAAAACACAGGTTATTTACAACATGTGACACAACTTATTCTAACATACACTAATAGTACACCCACGGACAACATAACACAAATTTGGGATTTACTAAAGAATACAATACAGTTAGCATCCATCATACATAAAGACAGACTACAACAAGAACATATCATACAGACAGCAATACAACTCACAAAACAGACTGACAGGAATGCACCACACCTAAACACACTAGAATCACAATTAGAACAACACCAGCAACACACATTCCGTGGTGCACTCCTTCGAACTAAACTTACTAACATATCAGAAGAAAGTCCCAATAAACAACACCTTGCATTAGAGCAAAACATTCAACGCAACAGACAAATAGGAGCAATAACAGACATGCAAGGAAACACACAAACAGAGATAGTACATATACTAGAAACATTCCAACAGTACTACACTGACCTATATACAGCAGAACCCGCCAACACACAAACACAAAATAGGTTCCTACAATACACAAAGAAATTGTCAGACACAGATAAAGACACACTAGACACAGAGCTTACATTAGCAGACATTACACATGCACTCAATCAAATGCAAAAAGACAAAACACCAGGACCAGATGGACTCACAGTAGAATTCTACCAACACTTCTTTCCTATCCTAGGCAATTTCCTTCTAAAAGTCTACCAAGAAGCTTTTAACAAAGAAGAACTCTCAAACACTTGCAACATGTCATATATAATACTCATACCTAAAGACAACACAGACAAAACACAGCTGAAAAACTATAGACCCATCTCATTATTAAACTCAGACTACAAAATTCTAGCAAAATCACTTGCAAACAAAATAAAAAACTTCACGCCATCACTCATTCACCCAGACCAACAGTGCAGTATTCAACACAAAAACGTACACCAACATACACACTTCATTAGAGATTTCATTACATACACCCACCAGAAAGACTGTCAATCCTCCCTTTTATCTTTAGACCAGGAGAAGGCCTTTGACAGAATCTCACACTCATACTTCCACAAAACACTAGCACACTGTAACATAGGACAGTACTATAGACAGTGGATAGAAATATTGTATAACAATCCTGAAAGTAAGGTACTGGTGAATCATTCACTCACTGGCAGTTTCAGAATCACTAGATCTGTCAGACAAGGGTGTCCACTATCACCAGTCCTATATGTACTAACACTAGAACCACTCTTAGAAGCAATTAGACAGGACACTAACATTAAAGGTACATTTATACAAGGGTCAGGAGAGCGGAAATTAATTGCTTATGCATATGACACCGCTTTCTTCCCTACAACCAACACTTCCATAACGAACATACGTCACACCTTCAGACAGTTTGGCGAAGGAAGTGGGGCCAAAATAAACATACAGAAGTCTAAAATAATGGGTCTGGGGAAGTGGAAGAATAAAGCAGATTTCCCCCCGGATCTAACAATCACAGATAACATGAAGATTTATGGGATCACTTTTCCATCCAATCCCAGAAAAACATACACAGAAACATGGCAATCACTGACAAAACAAATTATAGACATATTACATAGATTCAAATGTGTAGCATTACAGGACCTTAACACAAAAATACAAGCATTAGGACGGTGAGGCCGATATACTGGCCATGCAGTCGCCATCTTGCTCTTTTGAGAAAGACGGGCAGGCCGAAAATCGGCCCTGTTTGTAAGGACTGCTATGATTGGTGTGCTTTTAATAGTACAGACCAATCAAATGCTTCCTTGCAATCGTCAGCCATTTTAGCCGCCTCATTGCCGTTTCTAGCGTGATTCAGACAAGTGGATATTATTTTGTGCTGTTTTTTTTTTTTTTTTTTTCCGAAGTAACCCACTTTTTCGTGGATTTTTGAGTTGTAAAATGGCCAGCTTTGAACCCGAAGACGTACTAGCATTGACTAGCTCTAATAGTAGCGATTTTGTCAGTTCAGGACTGTCAGATAATGACTTTAGTGATACAGAAAGTGCCCATGAGGATTTAAACCTCGTGACCCGTAGTTTTGTGTGTTGGGAATAAAGAAGATCGTTTTATCTATACCCTTTCATGGCAATGGCCGGACCAAAAAACATGTCACCAGTTGATAGCCCACCTATTACAAATGTCAATAGGGACTTCATAGTTGTTGTTTATTTAACCACAAGTGTTTAAAATTATTATAAAGTGGTGTAGGTATTCAATGAGGCAATTTTAGGTGAGTACCATTTTAAAAAAAATATTTAGTACCAATTCATACAAATGAGGTTATCAAATTTGCGTAAACATGAACAAAACAACTTCAATCATACACAGAAATAAACTTTACTATATCCTCTTTAAGAATATATATACTTGTATATATCTATATAGGGTTCTAATTTTTTTTTTTTTGAATTTATAAAATTGTCACTTCAGTCATTTCTGTACTCCAAAAAATGGCTCCGTCTTCTTCAGAGGGAAACCTAAATTTGGCCCAATGTTGTTCCGTCCTAAAAGGGTTAAGAATCAACCACATAGGACGCATCGTCAATCATCCAGATCAACACTCGCTAGCATTATACTATATTGCAATTAGATTACACAGAATTAAGAAAATAGACAAAACAACACCGCAATATTACGCCACACTACCGCACTTCTACAGAACATGTATGCAAGCAATTCAAGGTAATGAACACTTAATGCAACAGACAACCAAGCAGATATACAAATATTTAGTGAAACAACAAGCCCCACCACTACCCCTGAGAATCAAAAGAGGATACAAATATCATATGAAAGACTACAGCTGCACCTTCACCAACTTACACAACAAACATATCACATCGAAATCCAAAGAATTAACATACAGACTAATTTATAATATGACCCCGACAACAGAGAGAGCAGCACAGACATTCAAGCGAATAGCCCCATGTCATTTATGTAGACACAATATTCAGGAAACAGAGGACCATCTGTTTTATGGATGCCCAACAATCACAGCCACAAAGACTGCACCACAACAGTTAATAGAAACACACACAAACAAGATAACCGACGTTTACAAAGCAATATTCCTAAATACAATCCCAACAACCACAAAACACAAACACACACTAAACTCCTAGTAGCACTAGCGGAGTATAGAAACGTAATATGGTCGAGTAGAAACTCGGCCACCCACAATCACCAAACAATACAACCACACATACTAGCAAAGATTTTTCAACAGAAAATCGCCCAGCTATTCGCAGACTAAGCAAGAGCCACCCCCATCAGGTTCACACTACATAACATACATGTTCAAACACACTCTCATAGTATATTTCTATACTCCGCATGTGTACCACTAAGCCCAATCATTGGGGAACAAAGGGCCAAATAACTGAATAAATGTCCCTTCTTTGTCACTGAGTCCTGGAGCCCAACCTAGACAGAACAATGGGACGGTGCCCTTTGTGAGTCAGTGGTCTTGTCGACCGAGGTTTGACCTCGGTCGGAAGAGCTCAGGTAAACTCTTTGTAGTGGTGGAAATGTGCCATCTTGTGTAGTGAACTAAATAAATTCCATTCCGTTTACGCTCTCTCTCTCTCTCTCTCTCTCTCTCTCTCTCTCTCTCTCTCTCTCTCTCTCTCTCTCTCTCTCTCTCTCTCTCTCTCTCTCTCTCTCTCTCTCTCTCTCTCTCTCTTTCTTTCTCCCTACCCCCCCCCCAACATGAATGACTATACGCTGTATTCGCAATGTAAAAGCCTGTTTTTGTACATAATAAACGGGATATTTATGTATACGCTGTATTCGCAAATGTACAACTTAACAAATTCCAATCTGTTTACGCGCTCTCTCTTTATCCCTCCCCCTTCTCTCCCCCTCCCCAGCTCCCCCTTTCTCCCTCCCTCTTTGTTGACCGCTTTCCCGGTCTCAGCCCAGCCCACCACAAGCAAACCCTTCGGACTTGCGATTAAGGCGAGGGCTGTGATTCAGCAATAACATTGAATTCGCTTACAGGAAACTAAGCTTGCATGAGGCTGCCTGCAGTGTGTAAGTCGACACGCACGCCGCGGCCCGCGAGGACGGCGTGGGGGCGGCTTTTGCCGTTTCGACCTTGACACCAACATTTCATTTAATGTATATATTGTGGGTGTGGAAGAGAACGCATGGTGTGTGAAAGGTTAATAAGCGTGTGAGTATGATGGGTTTAGAGTGAATGAGGGGAAGAAATCATCACCACATCATAGTCGTTATTGTCTCCGTCATCATTATCACCAACATTATCATCACCATTAGTATCAATCACGTTAGAATGGGATGACTGAAAGCGTACGCCAAATCACACGTTCCCATTACGTCATATTGTCTTAGTTTAATTTATTGCTCATATTTTATGCATATTATGTGAATATAATTTGTAGTTTTGATGATGGAAACACATTTGTACACCAATTCGAAACACAAACGGCCTGTTAAATAGACCTACACAAATACCATACACACAGCACGCCTGTTAAAATACTAACAATTCAATTGCACATTTTTTTAACACTCAATAAACGTTTAAAAAAAAAATAACACTCTGTCTGAGATTCTGGGCTAATATGGTGTTCGTTACTGTCTTGAAGGTTGGCTTTCCCGGGTTCGTGTATGAGGACATTGCCGTGTTCTGTTTTTCGTGCGCCGCTGTATAGTCTCAGTGAAATCTTTCTTACGACGTACCCGTTCGGCGCACGATTCTGAGAGCAGCTCCAATAAATATTACAATTAAATAAACGGTTAAAATGGAGGCTGGCTCCATATTGTGAAAGTTGCAGGGTGGCCAGATTGCCGTGATCAAAAGAAGCCAAGTCACGAAAAAAAAAAACTTGGAACAGCTGCATTCTGCAGTCAACAAATTAATAATGTATGAATAGTGTCTACATACTGCCACTTTCCAGTGATTACAAAGAGGATGTGGTATAACTGTTTACAGATCGTAGGTTAGCACTTACTTGTTGGTTGCAAAACTTGTGTAAGGAAGTGTGTGAGTCTAGAACACTAAGATAATATGGTTTGTTAGAAGAAGAACATTATTCATATCTACATTATTTGTATGTGTTTTACATGAAATTATTTGGAATCGTCGTAAATTGAATTACTGGCACTGTTTGGTCAAGTATGTGGCCCAGTGTATTCCATTCCTTTTTTTCTCCTGCCTTCCCTAGCCAACGTCAGTCTCTAGTCTAGATACAAGACAGCCGGTTTATCTCGATAAGTCTGGTTTCTAACCCAGACACATCCTGTTTGTGAGAACATGCCAAAAGTGACACTATCACTGAGGATCATTAAGAGGTTGATGTGAGGGGGAACACACACACACACACATAAGCTTCTCTATCACTACAAGGTGTAATTGTAGGAATATGCTGCATGTTATCTTTCTTTTCTTTTGTTTGTTACTGAATGTGTAATGCTTTAAGCAATAATTTTGTTATGGTTTCATAATCTGGAGCATATACTTCTTCGTCTGCAAGTGTGGACATGTTATTAAAATACACCCGATGTGTTTTTTTAAAAAAAACACTAACAAACGGCATAAGTTTATCAGATATCATGTCGCACAAACCAAAAATGTCTTGTACGGATATTGTGACTGTTCAACTTTGAAAAATCTTTCTGAGGAGGAAAAGTGATTTCTATTAAGGACTCGACACTTCTTCACACGACACTAGGAAGCAAAATGACATCTACAGGGGACTCAACACCAGAAATATCATCTAGAATCGCACTGGCATCTAGTGCCTTCAATAAACTGTCAAACATCTGGAAGTCAAAGACACTCAGCAAAGACACAAAACTTAAAATCTTCAACTCTTGTGTGATTCCATTGTTAACGTATGGATGTGAAAGTTGGAAATCAACGGTAGCTTTAGATTAAAAAATTAAACAATTTTGAGAACAATTTTTAGGGAAAAGAAAACGGGGAAGACTAAGAGAGACCCTGCGTAGAACCATCATTAGAGAAGGCTCATTCAACGGCCAAGTGAACATCCAGGATCTACAACAGGTAGCAGCGAACCGCCAGGCATGGAGAGTCAGGACTTCTGCCCTATGCGCCGCCTTAGGCTCAAGAGGAAAGACTAACTAACTAACTTCTTCATTGTGATTGTGATTCCTAGTGGATTACTATTTCAGGGAGGAAGAAATCCAAGCGTTCAGCTTTTGCTCGTGTGGTCAGTGACTGTGCTCTTTTGAAAAATATTTCAAAGAGGAAAAGCGAAAACAATTGGATTTACGAGAATATTTTAGTGTCTCATTAACTCTTTTTGGATTAGTATATCAAGATGAAAGGAACCCAAGCGTGAGTAGAAAATTGTACTGTATGCAAGAAGAGAAAATAAAATACTTTAGATAAATATAACTCCAAAAAACAAGGAAAAAGAACTAGGTCATCACGGCATCACTTGATAGCCGCCTTTTCTGCACCGCGATTTGAGTAGGAAATCCTTTCTTATAAATGAGACTATAATAGATAGATTGTTTCCTTTGTAATAATGAGAGAGATCAAAGAGAAGCCAGGAATACTAATCGGAGGATATAATATAACCAATATACGCTATGCAGATGACACAGTATTGGTAGCGGATAATGCAACAGACCTACAACAATTATTGGACATTGTAGTATCAGAGAGTGCACAGAAAGGACTCTCCTTGAATATCAAGAAAACAGTAACAATGGTGATATCAAAGAAAATGGGGACACCAAAATGTGACATAGAAATAGAAGGGGAAATTCTCAACCAAGTGGATAATTTTAAATACCTTGGGGCACTTATAACATCGGATGGAAGATGTACAATAGAGATTAGGAGCAGAATAGGGCAGGCAAAATCCGCATTTCAGAAAATGAAGAGTATCTTATGCAATAAGTCTCTATCAATGAATGTAAGAAAGAGAGTGCTAAAATGCTATACAGAACCAGTTTTGCTGTATGGCAGCGGATCTTGGAATGTAAATGAACAAATTAGGAAGAACTTAGAAGCAACAGAGATGTGGTTTTTAAGACGAATGTTGCGAATTCCTTGGACTGCCAGAGTAACTAACAACAATTGCCTGAAAGAGGCTAATGAAACTAGAACATTATATACAACAATAAGAAAGAGACAACCAGCTTTCTTTGGTCATGTGATGAGAAGAGAGGCATTGGAGAACATCGTGACAACTGGAAAGATTCGCTGATTCTCACCGTCGTCACGTTACTTACGAGAGTATACGAGATTACGGAGAAAAGTCGCTAAGTCTGCCCGTTTTGTTATATCCAGCCGATTTCTTCCATTTTCGAATTGCCCCCTTAACAATCCAATTAACCCCCTGTGGGGCGTGGGCCCCACGTTTGGAAACACTGCACTATATAGAACGTATATTGTTATATGCTGAGAGACATCTAATGGTAGTGGGAGTATGGTTTCTGGGGGATTGCGAAGGATACAACGGACAGACAGAAAAAAAAATGAACAAGTACTTCAAGAAACAAATTAAAACCGTAAATTCATTCAGAAATAAAGCGTAGATCGTCAACATGTTCGTGGCACATTCTGAGAAGAAATAAACTGTAAAACGCAATGACAGCTCCAAGATTGGTGGGAATAAAGCCAGGGTAAGGCAGACAGATACATATTTGGATGGCTCGGCCATACTTCATCAACCGGAGAAGAACACTGGCCTGATGCAAGACTCTAGTGATTGTGTGAGATTGGGAATCACGACCGCCCAGGTTTACCGGCATGGCACTTGATGACGTTGATGTCCACTGAGTTATCGTAGTTCTGTCTTTTAGATGTTAATTTTCATGTCACAATTCTGACAGCAATTTATCAAGGCAATTTATATGGTGCTGAACATCCGCATTGTTCACAGACAGTAAACCCAAGTCGTCAGCAAGCAGCAGCTCATTTAACTCTCTGGTTGTGGATTTGCTTCTCTAGTGATGTTACCCATTTGTTGATTTAAAAAAGAAAACATCCTTGTCTGACGACTGATGTGACTTGGACCCAGTTTGTGATGACAGCGCTTGTTCTTACCACACATTCACTGTTGTGGTGCATGGGCCCCGATGTTATCCAACAGTTAGTTGTCTTATTACATCGTATCGATTGGGTTCCTGGTGCATTTGAATGCGTTTTTAAACAAAAACATACCTTTACAACCACGCTTTGGACATGGCTTGGATCTCGTCATTGTAACAGCGCAGAGCGCCACAGTTAGTGCCAGCAACAACTTGACTGCAGACGTTGTCATCGTGCACTGTATGGCAGAATGAGATGTCACTTGTATGTATGAACTTCTGCTGCAGAGTCTAGACCAGATAGCATACTCCTGACTTATATTGGCGCACATTCAATTGGCGGAATAACATTGGAGAAACCTGCCCGGATTTATTGCCATTCGGGTCCAGTAAATTATTGCACGTGAATTAGGAAGGTTCTCAAGTTATGTGTAGAGGTCATCGTCAAGTTGGCTTTAATGCACACCGTATCGCTGAAAACAGGAAGTCTTGAAATTTTGGTCTTCCAATGATTTCAACTTTCTCCTTCTACTTCCTCTTCCTCCTCCTTTTCCTCCTCCCTCTCCTCCTCCTCTTCTTCCTCTTCCTCCTTCTTGACTACACTTGTCCAACTCACAGTGTTAAACAACTGTCCCATCCCTCTCTCTTCTGTGTACTACTATGTTACCTTCAATATAGTCTTCACTTCTATTTCCCCCTGCTGGCATTCACATACTTATTTGCACCCAGACTTATGCTAAAAAGCACTCTCTCTCTCTCTTCTCTCTCTCCCTTCTCTCTACCTCCCTCTCTCCCCCTTCCTCTCCCTCTTCCTTCCACCTATTTCTCTCCCCTCCCTCTCTCTGCTCTCTCCATTAACCCTCTCTCTGCTTCTTCCCTCTCTCCCTCCCTCCCTCTCTCACTCCTCCCTCTCTCTCCCTCTTCCTCTGCCCCCCACCCTGTCATCGCAGTATAGACTACAGCCCCCCCCCCCTACAAACAAAACCAAAATATAATGAAAATTGTCACAAACGACAACTAGCTAATAAAAATTCTCATATGTATGGTACGTTACACCTTCCTTGGGTATTTATAATAGCCATGTTAAAAATTGCCTTAGTGAGTCATGTATTATTGATTGTTTTCCATGCGTTTTAATGCAAGTTATTCTTTTGTTGTCAAAGATTAGCTTCACAGATGATGTATGAATGAAAACACGTTTGCGAGGAAAGAGAGAAGAAAGGCAGTATGTCAGACGGGCCTGCGTGCCCAATTCTGACCTTTTGAAAATAAAATTTGTTATTCGTTAGTTCGTTCTCTTTCCTGAAGCAGGTCCTTTACAGAACGTCGGCCACATCACGGCACGTAGAGAAGGCTCCCTATCTCTGGCCACGTCTCCCGTCTCGTGTATCCTCATGCGGAAGGTGACTGCGATGTCCTGTGTCCATCTCTGTGCTGGTCGAGCCCGGCCTCTTCTACCAGTAACCAGGTATTCCATCCCTGTCCTCCCCCAGCCACTGGGACATCTAATATGGCTACAGTATTTCAGTTTCCCAGACACGACGCTGTTTAATATGTCCACAGTATTTCAGTTTCCCAGACACGACGCTGTTTAATATGGCCACAGTATTTCAGTTTCCCAGACACGACGCTGTTTAATATGTCCACAGTATTTCAGTTTCCCAGACACGACGCTGTTTAATATGGCCACAGTGTTTCAGTTTCCTAGACACGACGCTGTTTAATATGTCCACAGTATTTCAGTTTCCCAGACACGACGCTGTTTAATATGTCCACAGTATTTCAGTTTCCCAGACACGACGCTGTTTAATATGGCCACAGTATTTCAGTTTCCCAGACACAACGCTGTTTAATATGGCCACAGTATTTCAGTTTCCCAGACACGACGCTGTTTAATATGGCCACAGTATTTCAGTTTCCCAGACACGACGCTGTTTAATATGGCCACAGTATTTCAGTTTCCCAGACACGACGCTGTTTAATATGTCCACAGTATTTCAGTTTCCCAGACACGACACTGTTTAACATGCAGTTTTGTTTGATGTTCACATCTGGTAGAATGTCGGTATATCTCTTCTCCTTGACCCACAATGTTCACATCTGGTAGAATGTAGGTATATTTCTTCTCCTTGACCCACAATGTTCACATCTGGTAGAATGTCGGTAGATTCCTTCTCCATGACCCACAATGTTCACATCTGGTAGAATGTCGGTATATTCCTTCTCCATGACCCACAATGTTCACATCTGGTAGAATGTCCGTATATTCCTTCTCCATGACCCACAATGTTCACATCTGGTAGAATGTCGGTATATTCCTTCTCCATTACCCACAATGTTCACATCTGGTAGAATGTTACTATATTCCTTCTCCATGACCCACAATGTTCACATCTGGTAGAATGTAGGTATATCTCTTCTCCTTGACCCACAATGTTCTCATCTGGTAGAATGTAGGTATATTTCTTCTCCTTGACCCACAATGTTCACATCTGGTAGAATGTAGGTATATTCCTTCTCCTTGACCCACAATGTTCACATCTGGTAGAATGACCGTATATTCCTTCTCCTTGACCCACAATGTTCACATCTGGTAGAATGTCAGTATATTCCTTCTCCTTGACCCACAATGTCCACATCTGGTAGAATGTCGGTATATTCCTTCTCCATGACCCACAATGTTCACATCTGGTAGAATGTCGGTATATTTCTTCTCCATGACCCACAATGTTCACATCCGGTAGAATGTAGGTATATTCCTTCTCCATGACCCACAATGTTCACATCTGGTAGAATGTCGGTATATTTCTTCTCCTTGACCCACAATGTCCACATCTGGTAGAATGTCGGTTTATTTTTTATCCATGACCCACAATGTCCACATCTGGTAAAATGTCGGTATATTTCTTCTCCTTGACCCACAATGTTCACATCTGGTAGAATGTCGGTATATTCCTTCTCCATGACCCACAATGTTCACATCTGGTAGAATGTCGGTATATTTCTTCTCCTTGACCCACAATGTCCACATCTGGTAGAATATAGGTATATTTCTTCTCCATGACCCACAATGTCCACATCTGGTAGAATGTCGGTATATTTCTTTTCCTTGACCCACAATGTTCACATCTGGTAGAATGTCGGTATATTCCTTCTCCATGACCCACAATGTCCACATCTGGTAGAATGTCGGTATATTTCTTCTCCACGACCCACAATGTTCACATCTGGTAGAATGTCGGTATATTTCTTCTCCTTGACCCACAATGTTCACATCTGGTAGAATGTCGGTATATTCCTTCTCCATGACCCACAATGTCCACATCTGGTAGAATGTCGGTATATTTCTTCTCCATGACCCACAATATTCACATCTGGTAGAATGTCAGTATATTCCTTCTCCATGACCCACAATGTTCACATCTGGTATAATGTCGGTATATTCCTTCTCCATGACCCACAATGTTCACATCTGGTAGAATGTCGGTATATTCCTTCTCCATGACCAACAATGTTCACACCTGGTAGAATGTTAGTATATTCCTTCTCCATGACCCACAATGTCCACATCTGGTAGAATGTCGGTATATTTCTTCTCCTTGACCCACATGTTCACATCAATTAGAATGTCGGTATATTTCTTCTCCTTGACCCACAATGTCCACATCTGGTAGAATGTCGGTATATTCCTTCTCCATGACCCACAATGTTCACATCTGGTAGAATGTCGGTATATTCCTTCTCCATGACCCACAATGTCCACATCTGGTAGAATGTAAGTATATTTCTTCTCCATGACCTACAATTTTCACATCCGGTAGAATGTAGGTATATTCCTTCTCAATGACCCACAATGTTCACATCTGGTAGAATGTCGGTATATTTCTTCTCCTTGACCCACAATGTTCAAATCTGGTAGAATGTCGGTATATTTCTTCTCCATGACCCACAATGTCCACATCTGGTAGAATGTCGGTATATTTCTTCTCCATGACCCACAATGTTCACATTTGGTAGAATGTCGGTATATCTCTTCTCCTTGACCCACAATGTTCACATCTGGTAGAATGTCCGTACATCTCTTCTCCTTGACCCACAATGTTCACATCTGGTAGAATGTCGGTATATTTCTTCTCCTTGACCCACAGTGTTCACATCCCGTAGAATATAGGTATATTTCTTCTCCATGACCCACAATGTTCACATCTGTTAGAATGTAGGTATATTCCTTCTCCATGCCCCACAATGTTCACATCTGGTAGGATGTCCGTATATTTCTTCTCCTTGTGTAACCCATAAGTACTCCGTTTTACTCCTAACTCAAGCCTGAGTCGGAGAAACTCAGCTCTGTGCACGAACTCCGTAGCACCGGCGAGGATACTGAACTACTTTGGGTAGATTTTTAACTCGAAATTTCGCCTAGGCAGCGCCGTTAGGCTACTCTTTTTCCATTTCCAACTGTCAAGGGATAGTTTACATTACATACGCAACAATACACACGGGCATCCAATCTCACTGCCCAGAGACCAGGGCAAATTTTATTACTAGAAGTCCACGCGGAAAAACTTCCGGTCCTCACCGGGGCTTGAACCCGAGGCCTCCAACACTCGAGGCGGTCACCATACCTCGAGACGACTCTCCCCCCACCCCTCCAGACTCCCCTCCCCCCTAATTACTTTGTTGTAGAGAACCGCATTCTGCCAATGTCCGTCTGCGTCCTGCCTGCCGGACTCTGCTGCCAGCACGTGTGACAAGATAAGAAACCAAATAATACAACAATAATGACTGCAGTGTGACATATGAAGTCAGACTCACGCTTGATTGTTGAGTTTTATTGAAGAAGGGTTGTGCTCAATATTTAAATTTCAAATCCCGAAACAACCAAATAATCAATTTTATCGTTGCTCACTGGATTTAGGAGGCCTGGTGTTCCTTGCCGGTGAGAAGTCCTGATCGTTCGGGTCCACATCGATTGACGGACGTCAGTCGCGGCGATTGGGCAATCTTGAGCATAGCCTACGATGGGTAGCGTTGTGGTATTCCGGTGTGATAATTTGGCGTGTCCAGTGTGTGCTGCGTGGTTACACACCCGCTTCGCACGCGTGATCCGGGGCTTGTTTCCGGATCCGGTCAGGGATATGCACTACTGACGAGCTCAAACGAGGGCGAAACTCGAGTATAGTGCTTCCATGACGTGGATAGGCCTTAGGTTCGTGCCGGAATGCGATCGGCGTTGCCAGTAGTGGGTTGTGCTCAATATTTAAATTTCAAATCCCGAAACAACCAAATAATCAATTTTATTGAAGAGTTGTTGGACTGACACCAGGACACATACAACAGTTTTATTGAGGAGTTGTTAGACTGACACAAGGGCACATACAACAGTTTTATTGAGGAGTTGTTGGACTGACACCAGGACACATACAACAGTTTTATTGAGGAGTTGTTAGACTGACACAAGGACACGGACAACAGTACGTGCATATCTCACTTAGTCATCGCTTTCCTTTATTTCAACAGATGTGGTTATTGTCACTTGTTTTCCTGTAAATGTTATTATAAGTAATGTCTTGTTTGATGGCAACCTACTCCGTGTTTATTATCTGTACAGAACACTTCTTTATTTTCATCGTGTCCCGTGTCGTTTTCTGAATTCTGGGATACTGTTATTGCAGATTATTGTCGGATTATGAACTTGAACTGATGTCAGGTTTCTGCTGTGGATTATGAACTTTCATTGATGTAAGGATTCACATGTATATACTGTGATAGCAAACCTTCCACATAATCATCAACCTGGCCGTCACAATTATTGCCGTCCGCGTAACGTCGCCGGGCGCAGGTGTAGTTAAACCTTTTATACTCGCCGCCAACACAGATGTGCATGAGTTTCTCAAGTATCTCCGTGGCACAGGACTTCAGCTTGGCCAGGATGCTAGGATCCCGACAGCTGTACTTGCCAATCGCCACCAGAAATCTGACGTAGCGAGTGTCGGTAAATCTGTCATTCCACGGCCGGTCCGGGCTCAGGTTACAGCGTTTGGAATTTGTGTTACATAGAGAAGCTCGCTTGGAGAACACAGCACACTGCTGGCGTATGCTGTCGGGGATGTCTCTGAACACGAAGAGTGCGAACTGGTTCTCCACAGCTTTCAAAAGCCCCGCATCTCCTTCGGCCATGCAGATTATGTCCAAACACGCTGCAATGGTAATTCAGATAATTAATTATACAAACAACTGCAAAAGCTGTAATGGGATATAACCCAGTTAGAAATATAATCCTCATTATTAGACTAAAAGGCCGTCCAAAAAACACAGATAGACATAACCCGTCACACAGACCTAGCCCGTCACACAGACCAAGCCCGTCACACAGACCTAGCCCGTCACACAGACCTCGCCCTGCACACAGACTTAGCCCGTCACACAGACTTAGCCCGTCACACAGACCTAGCCCGTCACACAGACCTCGCCCTGCACACAGACTTAGCCCGTCACACAGACCTAGCCCGTCACACAGACCTCGCCCTGCACACAGACTTAGCCCGTCACACAGACCTCGCCCTGCACACAGACTTAGCCCGTCACACAGACCTCGCCCTGCACACAGACTTAGCCCGTCACACAGACCTAGCCCGTCACACAGACTTAGCCCGTCACACAGACTTAGCCCGTCACACAGACCTCACCCTGCACACAGACTTAGCCCGTCACAAGACCAAGCCCGTCACACAGACCTAGCCCTGCACACAGACCTCGCCCTGCACACAGACTTAGCCCGTCACACAGACCTAGCCCGTCACACAGACCTCGCCCTGCACACAGACTTAGCCCGTCACAAGACCAAGCCCGTCACACAGACCTAGCCCGTCACACAGACCTAGCCCGTCACACAGACCTAGCCCGTCACACAGACCTAGCCCGTCACATAGACTTAGCCCGTCACACAGACTTAGCCCGTCACACAGACCTAGCCCGTCACACAGACCTAGCCCGTAAAACAGACTTAGCCCGTAAAACAGACCTAGCCCGTCACACAGACCTAGCCCGTCACACAGACCTAGCCCGTCACACAGACCTAGCCCGTCACACAGAATTAGCCCGTCACACAGACTTAGCCCGTCACACAGACCTAGCCCGTCAAACAGACCTAGCCCGTCACACAGACCTAGCCCGTCACACAGACCTAGCCCGTCACACAGACCTAGCCCGTCACACAGACTTAGCCCGTCACACAGACCTAGCCCGTCACACAGACTTAGCCCGTCACACAGACCTAGCCCGTCACACAGACTTAGCCCGTCACACAGACCTAGCCCGTCACACAGACCTAGCCCGTCACACAGACCTAGCCCGTCACACAGACCTAGCCCGTCACACAGACTTAGCCCGTCACAAGACCAAGCCCGTCACACAGACCTAGCCCGTCACACAGACCTCGCCCTGCACACAGACTTAGCCCGTCACACAGACCTAGCCCGTCACACAGACTTAGCCCGTCACACAGACCTAGCCCGTCACACAGACCTCGCCCTGCACACAGACTTAGCCCGTCACACAGACCTAGCCCGTCACACAGACTTAGCCCGTCACACAGAACTAGCCCGTCACACAGACCTAGCCCGTCACACAGACCTAGCCCGTCACACAGACCTAGCCCATCACACAGACCTAGCCCGTCACACAGACCTAGCCCGTCACACAGACTTAGCCCGTCACACAGACTTAGCCCGTCACACAGAACTAGCCCGTCACACAGACCTAGCCCGTCACACAGACCTAGCCGGTCACACAGACCTAGCCCGTCACACAGACCTAGCCCGTCACACAGACCTCGCCCTGCACACAGACCTAGCCCTGCACACAGACTTAGCCCGTCACACAGACCTAGCCCGTCACACAGACCTCGCCCTGCACACAGACTTAGCCCGTCACACAGACCTAGCTCGTTACACAGACCTCGCCCTGCACACAGACTTAGCCCGTCACACAGACCTAGTCCGTCACACAGACTTAGCCCGTCACACAGACCTAGCCCGTCACACAGACTTAGCCCGTCACAAGACCAAGCCCGTCACACAGACCTCGCCCTGCACACAGACCTAGCCCGTCACACAGACTTAGCCCGTCACACAGACCTAGCCCGTCACACAGACCTCGCCCTGCACACAGACTTAGCCCGTCACACAGACCTAGCCCGTCACACAGACCTCGCCCTGCACACAGACTTAGCCCGTCACACAGACCTAGCGCGTCACACAGACCTAGCCCGTCACACAGACCTCGCCCTGCACACAGACTTAGCCCGTCACACAGACCTAGCCCGTCACACAGACCTCGCACTGCACACAGACTTAGCCCGTCACACAGACCTAGCCCGTCACACAGACTTAGCCCGTCACACAGACCTAGCCCATCACACAGACCTAGCCCGTCACAAGACCAAGCCCGTCACACAGACCTAGCCCTGCACACAGATAGACCTAGCCCTGCACACAGATAGACCTAGCCCTGCGCACAGATAGACCTAGCCCTGCACACAGATAGACCTAGCCCTGCACACAGATAGACTTAGCCCGTCACACAGACCTAGCCTTGCACACAGACCTAGCCCTGCACACAGACCTAGCCCGTCACACAGACCTAGCCCGTCACACAGATCTCGCCTTGCACACAGACCTCGCCTTACACACAGACTTAGCCCGTCACACAGACCTAGCCCGTCACACAGACTTAGCCCTTTACACAGACTTAGCCCGTTACACAGACTTAGCCCTGCACACAGACTTAGCCTTGCACACAGACCTAGCCCTGCACACAGACCTAGCCCTGCACACAGACCTAGCCCGTCACACAGACCTAGCACTGCACACAGATAGACCTAGCCCTGCACACAGACTTAGCCCGTCACACAGACCTAGCCCGTCACACAGACCTAGCCCGTCACACAGACCTAGCCTTGCACACAGATAGACCTAGCCCTGCACACAGATAGACTTAGCCCGTCACACAGACCTAGCCTTGCACACAGACCTAGCCCTGCACACAGACCTAGCCCGTCACACAGACCTAGCCCGTCACACAGACCTCGCCTTGCACACAGACCTCGCCTTACACACAGACTTAGCCCGTCACACAGACCTAGCCCGTCACACAGACTTAGCCCTTCACACAGACTTAGCCCGTTACACAGACTTAGCCCTGCACACAGACTTAGCCCTGCACACAGACCTCGCCCTGCACACAGACTTAGCCCGTCACACAGACCTAGCCCGTCACACAGACCTAGCACTGCACACAGATAGACCTAGCCCTGCACACAGACTTAGCCCGTCACACAGACCTAGCCCGTCACACAGACCTAGCCCGTCACACAGACCTAGCCCTGCACACAGATAGACCTAGCCCTGCACACAGATAGACCTAGCCCGTCACACAGATAGACCTAGCCCTGCACACAGATAGAATTAGCCCGTCACACAGACCTAGCCCTGCACACAGATAGACCTAGCCCTGCACACAGATAGACCTAGCCCGTCACACAGACCTAGCCCTTCACACAGACCTAGACCGTCACACAGACCTATTACGTCACACAGACTTAGCCCTGCACACAGACCTAGCCCGTCAGACAGACCTCGCTTTGCACACAGACCTAGCCCGTCACACAGACCTAGCCCGTCACACAGACCTAGCCCGTCACACAGACCTAGCCCGTCACACAGACCTAGCCCTGCACACAGATAGACCTAGCCCGGCACACAGATAGACCTAGCCCGTCACACAGATAGACCTAGCCCTGCACACAGATAGACCTAGCCCGTCACACAGACCTAGCCCTGCACACAGATAGACGTAGCCCTGCACACAGATAGACCTAGCCCGTCACACAGACCTAGCCCTGCACACAGATAGACCTAGCCCGTCACACAGACCTAGCCCTGCACACAGATAGACCTAGCCCGTCACACCACACAGATAGACCTAGCCCTGCACACAGATAGACTTAGCCCGTCTCACAGACCTAGCCCTAAACACAGATAGACCTAGCCCGTCACACCACACAGATAGACCTAGCCCTGCACACAGATAGACCTAGCCCTGCACACAGATAGACCTAGCCCGTCACACAGACCTAGCCCTGCACACAGACCTAGACCGTCACACAGACCTATCCCGTCACACAGATAGACCTAGCCCTGCACACAGATAGACTTAGCCCGTCACACAGACCTAGCCCTGCACACAGATAGACCTAGCCCTGCACACAGACCTAGCCCGTCACACAAACCTAGCCCGTCACACAGACCTAGCCCGTCACAAGACCAAGCCCGTCACACAGACCTAGCCCTGCACACAGATAGACCTAGCCTTGCACACAGATAGACCTAGCCCTGCACACAGATAGACCTAGCCCTGCACACAGATCTAGCCCGGCACACAGACCTAGCCCGGCACACAGACCTAGCCCGTCACACAGACCTAGCCCGGCACACAGACCTAGCCCGGCACACAGACCTAGCCCGTCACACAGACCTAGCCCTGCACACAGACCTAGCCCTGCACACAGGCCTAGCCCGTCACACAGGCCTAGCCCGTCACACAGGCCTAGCCCGTCACACAGGCCTAGCCCGTCACACAGACCTAGCCCGGCACACAGACCTAGCCCTGCACACAGACCTAGCCCTGCACACAGACCTAGCCCTGCACACAGACCTAGCCCTGTACACAGACCTAGCCCTGTACACAGACCTAGCCCGGCACACAGACCTAGCCCGGCACACAGACCTAGCCCGTCACACAGACCTAGCCCGTCACACAGACCTAGCCCGGCACACAGACCTAGCCTTGCACACAGAATTAGCCCGTCACACAGACCTAGCCCGTCACACAGACCTCGCCTTGCACACAGACCTAGCCCGTCACACAGACCTAGCCCGTCACACAGACCTAGCCCGTCACACAGACCTAGCCCGTCACACAGACCTCGCCTTGCACACAGACCTAGCCCGTCACACAGACCTCGCCTTGCACACAGACCTAGCCCGTCACACAGACCTCGCCTTGCACACAGACTTAGCCCGTCACACAGACCTAGCCCGTCACACAGACCTAGCCCGTCACACAGACCTAGCCCGTCACACAGACCTAGCCCGTCACACAGACCTAGCCCGTCACACAGACCTCGCCTTGCACACAGAATTAGCCCGTCACACAGACCTAGACCGTCACACAGACCTAGCCCGTCACACAGACCTAGCCCGTCACACCGACTTAGCCCGTCACACAGACTTAGCCCGTCACACAGATCTAGCCTGTCACACAGACTTAGAAGGGCACACAGATCTGGCCCGTCACACAGACCTAGCCCGTCACACAGACCTAGCCCGTCACACAGACCTAGCCCGTCACACAGACCTAGCCCGTCACACAGACCTAGCCCGTCACAAAGACTTAGCCCGTCACACAGACCTAGCCCGTCACACAGACCTAGCCCGTCACACAGACTTAGCCCGTCACACAGACCTAGCCCGTCACACAGACCTCGCCTTGCACACAGAATTAGCCCGTCACACAGACCTAGCCCGTCACACAGACTTAGCCCGTCACACAGACCTAGCCCGCCACACAGACTTAGCCCGTCACACAGACCTAGCCCGTCACACAGAATTAGCCCGTCACACAGATCTAGCCCGTCACACAGACTTAGCCCGTCACACAGACCTAGCCCGTCACACAGAATTAGCCCGTCACACAGACCTAGCCCGTCACACAGACCTCGCCCTGCACACAGACTTAGCCCGTCACACAGACCTAGCCCGTTACACAGACCTCGCCCTGCACACAGACTTAGCCCGTCACACAGACCTAGCCCGTCACACAGACTTAGCCCGTCACACAGACCTAGCCCGTCACACAGACTTAGCCCGTCACAAGACCAAGCCCGTCACACAGACCTCGCCCTGCACACAGACCTAGCCCGTCACACAGACTTAGCCCGTCACACAGACCTAGCCAGTCAAACAGACCTCGCCCTGCACACAGACTTAGCCCGTCACACAGACCTAGCCCGTCACACAGACCTCGCCCTACACACAGACTTAGCCCGTCACACAGACCTAGCCCGTCACACAGACCTAGCCCGTCACACAGACCTCGCCCTGCACACATACTTAGCCCGTCACACAGACCTAGCCCGTCACACAGACCTCGCCCTGCACACAGACTTAGCCCGTCACACAGACCTAGCCCGTCACACAGACTTAGCCCGTCACACAGACCTAGCCCGTCACACAGACCTAGCCCGTCACAAGACCAAGCCCGTCACACAGACCTAGCCCTGCACACAGATAGACCTAGCCCTGCACACAGATAGACCTAGCCCTGCGCACAGATAGACCTAGCCCTGCACACAGATAGATTTAGCCCTACACACAGATAGACTTAGCCCGTCACACAGACCTAGCCTTGCACACAGACCTAGCCCTGCACACAAACCTAGCCCGTCACACAGACCTAGCCCGTCACACAGACCTCGCCTTGCACACAGACCTCGCCTTACACACAGACTTAGCCCGTCACACAGACTTAGCCCGTCACACAGACTTAGCCCTGCACACAGACCTAGCCCGTCGCACAGATTTAGCCCTGCACACAGACCTAGCCCGTCACACAGACCTAGCCCGTCACACAGACTTAGCCCGTCACACAGACCTAGCCCGTCACACAGACCTCGCCTTGCACACAGACCTAGCCCGTCACACAGACCAAGCCCGTCACACAGACCTAGCCCTGCACACAGATAGACCTAGCCCTTCACACAGACTTAGCCCGTCACACAGACTTAGCCCTGCACACAGACTTAGCCCTGCACACAGACCTCGCCCTGCACACAGACTTAGCCCGTCACACAGACCTAGCCCGTCACACAGACCTAGCACTGCACACAGATAGACCTAGCCCTGCACACAGACTTAGCCCGTCACACAGACCTAGCCCGTCACACAGACCTAGCCCGTCACACAGACCTAGCCTTGCACACAGATAGACCTAGCCCTGCACACAGATAGACCTAGCCCGTCACACAGATAGACCTAGCCCTGTACACAGATAGACCTAGCCCGTCACACAGACCTAGCCCTGCACACAGATAGACCTAGCCCTGCACACAGATAGACCTAGCCCGTCACACAGACCTAGCCCTGCACACAGATAGACCTAGCCCGTCACACAGACACAGATAGACCTAGCCCGTCACACAGATAGACCTAGCCCTGCACACAGATAGACTTAGCCCGTCACACAGACCTAGCCCTGCACACAGATAGACCTAGCCCTGCACACAGATAGACCTAGCCCGTCACACAGACCTAGCCCTGCACACAGACCTAGACCGTCACACAGACCTATCCCGTCACACAGACTTAGCCCTGCACACAGACCTAGCCCGTCAGACAGACCTCGCCTTGCACACAGACCTAGCCCGTCACACAGACCTAGACCGTCACACAGACTTAGCCCGTCACACAGACCTAGCCCGTCACACAGATCTCGCCTTGCACACAGACCTAGCCCGTCACACAGACCAAGCCCGTCACACAGACCTAGCCCTGCACACAGATAGACCTAGCCCTTCACACAGACTTAGCCCGTCACACAGACTTAGCCCTGCACACAGACTTACCCCTGCACACAGACCTCGCCCTGCAAACAGACTTAGCCCGTAACACAGACCTAGCCCGTCACACAGACCTAGCACTGCACACAGATAGACCTAGCCCTGCACACAGACTTAGCCCGTCACACAGACCTAGCCCGTCACACAGACCTAGCCCGTCACACAGACCTAGCCCGTCACACAGACCTAGCCTTGCACACAGATAGACCTAGCCCTGCACACAGACTTAGCCCGTCGCACAGACTTAGCCCTGCACGCAGACTTAGCCCTGCACACAGACTTAGCCCGTCACACAGACCTAGCCCGTCACACAGACCTAGCCCGTCACACAGACCTAGCCCGTCACACAGACCTAGCCCTGCACACAGATAGACCTAGCCCTGCACACAGATAGACCTAGCCCGTCACACAGATAGACCTAGCCCTGCACACAGATAGACCTAGCCCGTCACACAGACCTAGCCCTTCACATAGATAGACCTAGCCCTGCACACAGATAGACCTAGCCCGTCACACAGACCTAGCCCTGCACACAGATAGACCTAGCCCGTCACACAGACCTAGCCCTGCACACAGATAGACCTAGCCCGTCACACAGATAGACCTAGCCCTGCACACAGATAGACCTAGCCCGTCACACAAACCTAGCCCGTCACACAGACCTAGCCCGGCACACAGACCTAGCCTTGCACACAGAATTAGCCCGTCACACAGACCTAGCCCGTCACACAGACCTCGCCTTGCACACAGACCTAGCCCGTCACACAGACCTATCCCGTCACACAGACCTAGCCCGTCACACAGACCTAGCCCGTCACACAGACCTAGCCCGTCACACAGACTTAGCCCGTCACACAGACCTCGCCTTGCACACAGACCTCGCCTTGCACACAGACCTAGCCCGTCACACAGACCTCGCCTTGCACACAGACCTAGCCCGTCACACAGACCTCGCCTTGCACACAGACTTAGCCCGTCACACAGACCTAGCCCGTCACACAGACCTAGCCCGTCACACAGACCTAGCCCGTCACACAGACCTAGCCCGTCACACAGACCTAGCCCGTCACACAGACCTCGCCTTGCACACAGAATTAGCCCGTCACACAGACCTAGACCGTCACACAGACCTAGCCCGTCACACAGACCTAGCCCGTCACACAGACTTAGCCCGTCACACAGATCTAGCCCGTCACACAGACTTAGCCGGTCACACAGATCTAGCCCGTCACACAGACCTAGCCCGTCACACAGACCTAGCCCGTCACACAGACCTAGCCCTGCACACAGACCTAGCCCGTCACACAGACCTAGCGCGTCACACAGACCTAGCCCGTCACACAGACTTAGCCCGTCACACAGACTTAGCCCGTCACACAGACCTAGCCCGTCACACAGACCTAGCCCGTCACACAGACTTAGCCCGTCACACAGACCTAGCCCGTCACACAGACTTAGCCCGTCACACAGACCTAGCCCGTCACACAGAATTAGCCCGTCACACAGACCTAGCCCGTCACACAGACTTAGCCCGTCACACAGACCTAGCCCGTCACACAGAATTAGCCCGTCACACAGACCTAGCCCGTCACACAGACTTAGCCCGTCACACAGACCTAGCCCGTCACACAGACCTCGCCTTGCACACAGAATTAGCCCGTCACACAGACCTAGCCCGTCACACAGACCTAGCCCGTCACACAGACCTAGCCCGTCACACAGACTTAGCCCGTCACACAGACTTAGCCCGTCACACAGATCTAGCCCGTCACACAGACTTAGCCCGTCACACAGACCTAGCCCGTCACACAGATCTAGCCCTGCACACAGACCTAGCCCGTCACACAGACCTAGCCCGTCACACAGACCTAGCCCGTCACACAGACCTAGCCCGTCACACAGACCTAGCCCGTCACACAGACCTAGCCCTGCACACAGACCTAGCCCGTCACAAGACCAAGCCCGTCACACAGATCTAGCCCGTCACACAGACCTAGCCCGTCACAAGACCAAGCCCGTCACACAGATCTAGCCCGTCACACAGACCTAGCCCGTCACACAGACCTAGGCCGTCACACAGACCTCGCCTTGCACACAGACAGCCCTGCACAGACCTAGCCCGTCACACAGACCTAGCCCGTCACACAGACTTAGCCCGTCACACAGACTTAGCCCGTCACACAGATATACCTAGTCTAACTGCCTGGACTTAACAGCAAAGGAAGAACCATAACAATCTTGGGTATGCTGACAATATCGTGTTACTAGCAGAAAGCGAGCAAGAGTAACAAATCCAGCAGAACAAGTAAACAGGCATAGTGCAGAATGTGGCTTAGATATTAACATCCAAAAAACGAAAACTGATAATTAGCAGTGGAAAGGAAAGGTCATCAATGAACATCACAGTAAACGGGGAGATACTAGAACAAGCAACAAGTTTCTCCTATCTTGGACATATAATAACAGATGATGGCAGAAGTGAAACATAAATTTAAAAAAGAGTATAGGGATAGAAAAAAAAATGCTTTTAACGTCATGAAATCAGTGTTCACATCTAGAGAGATTAACAACACATTAAAAATGAGAATTGTGAAATGCTACGTATATTCAACATTACTATATGGCGCGGAAGCCTGGACATTGAACAAGCAACTAGAAAGTGGAACAGAGGTCCTGGAGATGTGGATATACAGAAGAACATGTCGTATTTCATGGAAACAAAAATAATCAAATACAGAGGTTCTAGAAAAACTGGGCATGAAAAGAGAGTTGATGAAAGAAATAAAACAGAGGCAAGTTAAATATTTCGGCTACGGTTAATGACATAACACTCTTATAAAAACCATACCGGGAGTGTGGGGGGGGGGGGGGGGGGGGGTAAGTTGAAGGCAAGCGAGCAAGAGGTAGACAACGATACAAGTGGGAGGATAACATCAAGAGATGAAAGAACATCAGTCTGACAGAATGTACAGTCAGGGCGAGAGACAGACAGTGTTGGAGATCCATTGCAGCCAACCTTCATTGTGAAGACGACACTTGACTGGCTGGCTGGCTGGCTGGCTGGCTGGCTGGCTGGCTGGCTGGCTGGCTGGCACTGGTAACTGACAGCTTGTATATATGATTCTACTTCTTGTTTTAGTTGTTAGTATTAGGCGAGTCTGGGGTTTAGCGGATGCAAAGATAAACTGTAGGTGTATTAGACGATAGCTGACACAAGCTTCCCGCCACACATGTACCATAGTTGTGCATGTAAGTTTAGGCTCTTTCTGACAACTGTCTAGAGCATCTAGTTGGCTAGGTCTATCTAGTTGGCTACACCTAGAGGCGTCTAGTTGGCTAGGTCTATCAAATTGGCTATTTAAACGCTCCCAAGGCGGCCAGAGGAAACGCTTTAAAGACACTGAAAATCTCACTGAATGCTTTTGGAATTTCTCATGACACCTGGGAGACTGCAGCCAGAGACCGAAATTCGTGGCGTACATCGTTACGCAAGGGTGCAGTCACTTGTGAGGCAACCAGGACTGCAAGAGCTGTGAAGAAAAGACAGAACAGAAAAACCACTACAGAAAATCTTCCTCCAGAAACGTCAAGCATTCTTTGTCCACATTGTCAAAGAACATTTCGAGCCAAAATAGGCCTTATCAGTCATCTTAGAACCCACGGCTCCACACCTTCAACCCCACTGGATGAAATGAATGGTCATCATCATTCTTGATGGACAAACAACAAACACAGAGGCGTCTAGTTGGCCAGGTCCGTCTAGTTGGCCAGGTCCGTCTAGTTGGCTAGGTCTGTCTTGTTGGCTACACCGAGAGGCGTCTAATTGGCTAGGTCTATCAAATTGGCTATATCTAGAAGCGTCTAGTTGGCTAGGTCCGTCTAGTTGGCTACAACTATAGGCTTCTAGTTGGCTAGGTACATCTAGTTGGCTACAACTATAGGCTTCTAGTTGGCTAGGTCCGTCTAGTTGGCTACAACTATAGGCTTCTAGTTGGCTAGGTCCGTCTAGTTGGCTAGGTCCGTCTAGTTGGCTAGGTCCGTCTAGTTGGCTAGGTCCGTCTAGTTGGCTAGGTACGTCTAGTTGGCTGGGTCCGTCTAGTTGGCTACAACTATAAGCTTCTAGTTGGCTAGGTCCGTCTAGTTGGCTAGGTCCATCTAGTTGGCTAGGTCCATCTAGTTGGCTACAACTATAGGCTTCTAATTGGCTAGGTCTGTCTAGTTGGCTAGGTCCGTCTAGTTGGCTAGGTCCGTCTAGTTGGCTACAACTATAGGCTTCTAGTTGGCTAGGTCCATCTAGTTGGCTACAACTATAGGCTTCTAGTTGGCTAGGTCCGTCTAGTTGGCTACAACTATAGGCTTCTAGTTGGCTAGGTCCGTCTAGTTGGCTAGGTCCGTCTAGTTGGCTAGGTCCGTCTAGTTGGCTAGGTCCGTCTAGTTGGCTAGGTACGTCTAGTTGGCTGGGTCCGTCTAGTTGGCTACAACTATAAGCTTCTAGTTGGCTAGGTCCGTCTAGTTGGCTAGGTCCATCTAGTTGGCTAGGTCCATCTAGTTGGCTACAACTATAGGCTTCTAATTGGCTAGGTCTGTCTAGTTGGCTAGGTCCGTCTAGTTGGCTAGGTCCGTCTAGTTGGCTACAACTATAGGCTTCTAGTTGGCTAGGTCCGTCTAGTTGGCTACAACTATAGGCTTCTAGTTGACTAGGTCCGTCTAGTTGGCTAGGTCCATCTAGTTGGCTAGGTCCATCTAGTTGGCTACAACTATAAGCTTCTAGTTGGCTAGGTCCGTCTAGTTGGCTAGGTCCGTCTAGTTGGCTAGGTCCATCTAGTTGGCTAGGTCCATCTAGTTGGCTAGGTCCATCTAGTTGGCTAGGTCCATCTAGTTGGCTAGGTCCATCTAGTTGGCTAGGTCCATCTAGTTGGCTAGGTCCATCTAGTTGGCTACAACTATAAGCTTCTAGTTGGCTAGGTCCATCTAGTTGGCTAGGTCCATCTAGTTGGCTAGGTCCATCTAGTTGGCTAGGTCCATCTAGTTGGCTAAAACTATAGGCTTCTAGTTGGCTAGGTCCGTCTAGTTGGCTAGATCCGTCTAGTTGGCTACAACTATAGGCTTCTAGTTGGCTAGGTCCGTCTAGTTGGCTAGGTCCATCTAGTTGGCTACACCTAGAGGCGTGTCTAGTTGGCTAGGTCTGTCTAGTTGGCTACAACTATAGGCTTCTAGTTGGCTAGATCTGTCTAGTTGGCTAGGTCCGTCTAGTTGGCTAGGTCTGTCTAGTTGGCTACACCTAGAGGCGTGTCTAGTTGGCTAGATCTGTCTAGTTGGCTAGGTCCGTCTAGTTGGCTAGATCTGTCTAGTTGGCTAGGTCCGTCTAGTTGGCTAGGTCCGTCTAGTTGGCTAGGTCCGTCTAGTTGGCTAGGTCTGTCTAGTTGGCTACACCTAGAGGCGTGTCTAATTGGCTAGGTCCGTCTAGTTGGCTAGGTCTGTCTAGTTGGCTAGGTCTGTCTAGTTGGCTACACCTAGAGGCGTGTCTAGTTGGCTAGGTCTGTCTAGTTGGCTATTGGCTACAACTATAGGCTTCTAGTTGGCTATGTCTGTCTAGTTGGCTAGGTCCGTCTAGTTGGCTAGGTCTGTCTAGTTGGCTACAACTATAGGCTTCTAGTTGGCTAAGTCCATCTAGTTGGCTACACCTAGAGGCGTATCTAGTTGGCTAGGTCCGTCTAGTTGGCTAGGTCTGTCTAGTTGGCTACACCTAGAGGCGTGTCTAGTTGGCTAGGTCTGTCTAGTTGGCTACAACTATAGGCTTCTAGTTGACTAGGTCTGTCTAGTTGGCTACAACTATAGGCTTCTAGTTGACTAGGTCTGTCTAGTTGGCTACAACTATAGGCTTCTAGTTGGCTAGGTCTGTCTAGTTGGCTACAACTATAGGCTTCTAGTTGGCTAGGTCTGTCTAGTTGGCTAGGTCCATCTAGTTGGCTACACCTAGAGGCGTGTCTAGTTGGCTAGGTCCGTCTAGTTGGCTACGTCTGTCTAGTTGGCTACACCTAGAGGCGTTTCTAGTTGGCTAGGTCTGTCTAGTTGGCTAGATCTGTCTAGTTGGCTAGGTCCGTCTAGTTGGCTACGTCTGTCTAATTGGCTACACCTAGAGGCGTGTCTAGTTGGCTAGGTCCGTCTAGTTGGCTAGGTCCATCTAGTTGGCTACACCTAGAGGCGTGTCTAGTTGGCTAGGTCTGTCTAGTTGGCTACAACGATAGGCTTCTAGTTGGCTAGGTCTGTCTAGTTGGCTAGGTACGTCTAGTTGGCTACGTCTGTCTAGTTGGCTACACCTAGAGGCGTGTCTAGTTGGCTAGGTCCGTCTAGTTGGCGAGGTCTGTCTAGTTGGCTACACCTAGAGCCGTCTAGTTGGCGA
Organism: Cepaea hortensis; assembly: GCA_963921405.1. Lineage (NCBI taxonomy): Eukaryota > Metazoa > Mollusca > Gastropoda > Stylommatophora > Helicidae > Cepaea > Cepaea hortensis. The sequence goes on from OY992890.1 coordinate 103,987,310, forward strand.
GGTCGGCCTAATTGGCTACACCTAGAAGCGTCTAGTTGGCGAGGTCGGTCTAGTTGGTTACACCTAGAAGCGTCTAGTTGGCGAGGTCTGTCTAGTTGGCTACACCTAGAGACTTCTAGTTGGCGAGGTCGGTCTAGTTGGCGAGGTCTGTCTAGTTGGCTACACCTAGAGACTTCTTTTTGGCGAGGTCGGTCTAGTTGGCTACACCTAGAGCCGTCTAGTTTGCGAGGTCGGTCTAGTTGGCGTCTATTTCTACTTCACGCTGACCTCTACTACTTTCTTGCACTTCTATGGGTGTCGATCAATACGTGTGAGATTACAGCTAGTCTGATGACCAGCAACTGATATATTCTGAGTGTCGGCATTCACGTCAGCTGTGACTGTTTATTGACGTCCGTAAAACTGAACTTGAAGAATCGATTTAGTTGAATGTAGATTTGACTTATGAAAACCATACCTCGACAGCCTTTACATGGCTTGTTGAACATCGCTGAAGTAAGAGCACAGAGCACCGCAGCTAGTACAAACACCGTGAATATAACCTTTATCATGATATGTTGTAAGTCAGATGTTAGATTTCACTTGAATTCCGGTGCAGAATTTGAATAAAACATCAAACTCCCGACATATTTTAAGGCGTTGTTGATGTACGACTCACTCACAAGACGCAGAGAATTTCTGCAAATGCAATTTGTAGGACAATATATGAGAAATATTGCAGCGGTTTTATTGTGATACCAGCACGATAAATTTTCTTATGCGTTTGAGGCCGGTTCTGAAGTTATGCCTCGAAGACATCACGAAGTTTGTGTTAGAATACACATGATAGCTGAATAAGGCATGTGTAGACACATTCCCAAGACTTCCTCCTCCGCCGTCACCTATTTCCTCTTCTTCTTCATTCTCCTCTTCCTCTTCTTATTGTTTACTGTCGTCGATCCGGCAATATAAGAGGGCGAGTCAATAAGCAAGTCACACAGTTATGTGAGTTGGCAGGTAAATGTAGCTGGTGTTTTCTACAGGTGTCATGAGGTGACAGCAACATCGAACTTTATATTCCCGTTCGTCAGGTGGCGCTAGGTGTCTCATGCGCATAAACAAAATGTACAAACTGTACTTAGGGAGTGTACAACCAAAGAGCAATGTGCTGTTGTGCGTTTTTTTGTGTGCAAAAGGACTGCCTGCAAAGGACATTCATAAGGAAATGCTTCCTGTTTATGCTGACAAATGTTTGTCCCGTAAAGCAGTGCATAGCTGGGTAGAAAAATTTTCTCAAGGACACTAAATTTGTTGATGAAATCCGACCTGGTCGTCCTGGTGAGATTGCAACAGAAGCATCCGTGCAGCGGGTGGGGGAGATGATTAGAGGTGACAGGCGAGTAACGATAGACTCTGCAGCATCTGCAATAGGGTGCTCACATTTCCATCTTTTTGTTCCACTGAAAACCCACCTTGACGGGAGACATTTCGCGAATGATGCCGAAGTTGAATGTGAAGTGAAAACGTGGTTTAGAAAACAGAGCATGCAGTACTATGCAACCGGTTTGGGAGGACTGATAAAACGATGGGATAAATGCATTAATGTTGGTGGAAATTACGTTGCGAAATAAAGGAACAATGTATGTATACAAATAAACTGGTTTCAAGTTATATTTAGTTATTTTTCTACAGCCATTTGTGACCTACTTATTGACATCCCCTAGTAATAGAATGGTTACACCTGATGTTATTGCATTCGCGCTTCCTTCTCATTGTTATAATTGACTATTGTAGGATGGCCAGCCAATCAAGAGAGGTCTGCCACGAGCAGGAGTCACGTCTCTAGACCTTTGTTCCCAATAGAGCGAAGATATGGGACATTTAGAGGATATGAGAGCAATCGTCTTAGAACGACATAATAATGTAAGATATAAAGATGATACAGTCGTGACTGCAGACCACTCAATAGAATAAGATATAAAGATGATAGTTATGACTGCAGATCACTCGGCCATTCAGTGAATTTGGGTATTGCACACAACTTGGTCATTCAGTGATTGTGGGTATTGTACACAACAACTAGGTTTGTCTTCCTTTGTGGCAGCTGGCAGTTGGGGACATCTCCAGAACTGGCAGCTGGGGACATCTCCAAAACTGGCAGTTGGGACATCTCCGGAGCTTGCAGTTGGCGGATTCTCCAAAACTAGCAGCTGGGGACATCTCCACAACTGGCAGCTGGGGACACTTAGACCTGGAGTGTTGTAACTGTATATGAATTGGGTCAGACAGTATCTTAGAGTTTGTTCATATCATCTTGCATATGTAGAGATTGTTCATGTAATCTTGCATATGTAGAGATTGTTCATGTCATCTTGCATATGTAGAGATTGTTCATGTCATCTTGCATATGTAGAGATTGTTCATGTCATCTTGCATATGTAGAGATTGTTCATGTCATCTTGCATATGTAGAGATTGTTCATGTCATCTAGTGTATGTAGAGATTGTTCATGTAATCTAGTGTATGTAGAGATTGTTCATGTAATCTAGTGTATGTAGAGATTGTTCATGTCATCTAGTGTATGTAGAGATTGTTCATGTCATCTAGTGTATGTAGAGATTGTTCATGTCATCTAGTGTATGTAGAGATTGTTTATGTCATCTAGTGTATGTAGAGATTGTTTATGTCATCTAGTGTATGTAGAGATTGTTTATGTCATCTAGTGTATGTAGAGATTGTTTATGTCATCTAGTGTATGTAGAGATTGTTTATGTAATCTAGTGTATGTAGAGATTGTTCATGTCATCTAGCGTATGCCGAGATTGTTCATGTCATCTTGCATATGTAGAGATTGTTCATGTAATCTAGTGTATGTAGAGATTGTTTATGTCATCTAGTGTATGTAGAGATTGTTCATGTAATCTAGTGTATGTAGAGATTGTTCATGTAATCTTGCGTATGCCGAGATTGTTCATGTCATCTTGCATATGCAGAGATTGTTCATGTAATCTAGTGTATGTAGAGATTATGTAATCTAGTGTATGTAGAGATTGTTCATGGCATCTACTGTATGCAGAGTTTGTTCATGTCATCTTATGTATGTAGAGTTTGTTCATGTCATCTTGTGTATGTAGAGAATGTTCATGTCATCCTGTGAATGTAGAGATTGTTGTTGTCATTGTGCAAATGTAGAGTTTGTTGATATCATGCAAATGTAGAATTTTAGAGTGTGCATGCCATCTTTTGTAGCATTTATTAATAATGTCATGTCATGAAGTGTTTGTGCATGTCATCTCACGTAGCATGTGTCAATGTCATTATCGTCATTGCAAGCATCATGTCATCGTCTTATGTATGTACATGTCACATCATGAAGTGTGTAACAGAAAAGTCAAGTTTAATTAATCACAGACAACATTCATACACAACTCAATGTCCATGGTCATCCTGCATAGACAGCCCTTTATTCATAGACAGCCCTTTATTCATAGACAGCCCTTTATTCATAGACAGCCCTTTATTCATAGACAGCCCTTTATTCATAGACAGCCCTTTATTCATAGACAGCCCTTTATTCATAGACAGCCCTTTATTCATAGACAGCCCTTTATTCATAGACAGCCCTTTATTCATAGACAGCCCTTTATTCATAGACAGCCCTTTATTCATAGACAGCCCTTTATTCATAGACAGCCCTTTATTCATAGACAGCCCTTTATTCATAGACAGCCCTTTATTCATAGACAGCCCTTTATTCATAGACAGCCCTTTATTCATAGACAGCCCTTTATTCATAGACAGCCCTTTATTCATAGACAGCCCTTTATTCATAGACAGCCCTTTATTCATAGACAGCCCTTTATTCATAGACAGCCCTTTATTCATAGACAGCCCTTTATTCATAGACAGCCCTTTATTCATAGACAGCCCTTTATTCATAGACAGCCCTTTATTCATAGACAGCCCTTTATTCATAGACAGCCCTTTATTCATAGACAGCCCTTTATTCATAGACAGCCCTTTATTCATAGACAGCCCTTTATTCATAGACAGCCCTTTATTCATAGACAGCCCTTTATTCATAGACAGCCCTTTATTCATAGACAGCCCTTTATTCATAGACAGCCCTTTATTCATAGACAGCCCTTTATTCATAGACAGCCCTTTATTCATAGACAGCCCTTTATTCATAGACAGCCCTTTATTCATAGACAGCCCTTTATTCATAGACAGCCCTTTATTCATAGACAGCCCTTTATTCATAGACAGCCCTTTATTCATAGACAGCCCTTTATTCATAGACAGCCCTTTATTCATAGACAGCCCTTTATTCATAGACAGCCCTTTATTCATAGACAGCCCTTTATTCATAGACAGCCCTTTATTCATAGACAGCCCTTTATTCATAGACAACCCTTTATTCATAGACAACCCTTTATTCATAGACAACCCTTTATTCATAGACAACCCTTTATTCATAGACAACCCTTTATTCATAGACAACCCTTTATTCATAGACAACCCTTTATTCATAGACAACATTAAAAGACAATTCCTTAGTAATAGAGAACTCATTACTGACAAACAACTCAATGTTTGAAAATAATTCATCATTTGCATATAACTCAATGTTTGTTAAAAAAATCATCGTTTACACACAAATCAGCATTTTAAAATAACATCATTTACATACAACTCAAATTTTCATAATAACTCATCATTTACATACAGCTCAATGTTTCGAAATAACTCATCATTTATATTCAAGTCAATGTTTCTAAATAACTCAATTTACATACAACCCAATGTTTCTGAATAACACATCATTTACTTACATCTCAATGTTTTAAAATAACTCATTTACATACAACTCAATGTTTCTATTTAAAAAATCATTTACACAACTCGTGTTTCAAAATGACTCATTTACATACAGCTCAATATTTCTAAACAACACATCATTTACATACAACCCAATATTTCTAGATACCTCATCATTTACTTACATCTCAAAGTTTTAAAATAACATTTACATACAACTCACTGTTTCTATTTTATTTTTTTTTAAATCATTTACACACAACTCAATGTTTCTAAATAGCGCATTGCTTACATAAAACTCAATGTTTCTAAATAACTATATTCAGCTCAATGTTTCTATATAATAAATTGTTTATATTCAACTCAATATGTCTAGATAATTCATCATTTATAATCAACGTGAAGCTACTAGATAACTCAATTTATAATCAACTCAACATTTCTTGATAACTCATAATTTATAATCAACTCAACATTTCTTGATAATTCATCATTTATAATTAATTAAATATTTCTAGATAACTCCTCATTTATAATCAACTCAAAAGTTTATAGATAGTTCATCAATTATAATCAACTCTGTGTTTCTTCATAGTTCATCAATGATATACACACAAAGCCATCTTCAATGTGTCAATACTGTATACAGCAGTTTGATGGTACTTGTGAAAGTGTACACATACACAAACACACTAATTAACAAATTTAACAGCAAAGAGGCCAGAGAAAGCTGCAGCTATAGACTCTCAACCCACTGGACCAGCTGACTGTCTGCCAGAGCTTTATTGATCATCACAGCCTGCCAGGATAAACATGACAATATGCACATATATCACACAATGTCAACACAAACATCACGTGTCAGGTGCACACATATGACAATCTGTCAACAAGTCAGGTGTACATAAATCACAATCTAGTTAGTTAGTCACGGCTCCAACTTCACAGCAACGGGTCGTCCCCATTATGCTCCGTTCCTGTGCCAGTGAATATCACACAAAACGCTCCCCACTGCCCAATGTGAAAAGTGGAAAAGATAGGAGTCTCCACAAACAACCCGTACAGATACACTGTGCATAATGCCGCCGCCAGAATGTCAACACACCAGTCCCCCATGAAACACCCAATTCATCTCTGATGGAATCGGCAGTCATTTTCCTATCTGGATGTTTCCTAGATGTTCACCCACACAGTCCACGAAAATACAGTTCATCGTCAATGGCAGTGGCAGTCAACCAGAAGCACAGCAGCCACGCATTTCTGCATAAGGCAAAAACCAGTCAACTCTGGGACATAGCCACCTGCCATCGCTCTGAACATGCAGTCACGTTCCAAACAAAAAACGTGGGCAGATTCAAAAGCACTTCACACGAAACTCACAGCTCACAGTGTCGCGCCACGCACGCACTCAGTAGCAGGGCGACGGAACTATCAAGCCTCCTTAGTCGCCTCTTACGACATGCGTGGTAGGCTACAGTGTTGCTATTCTTTGCTTCCGTTATGGGCCCCGGCAACACACGGGAGTACATCAATATCTGTCATCATCAAGTCAGGTGTACATATATCACAATCTGACAATATGATGGTAGGGTTACGTATATCACAATCTGTCAACATGTCAGGTATACATATATCACAATCTGTCTACATGTCAGGTGTACATATATCACAATCTGTCAACATGTCAGGTGTACATATATCACAATCTGTCAACATGTCAGGTGTACATATATCACAATCTGTCAACATGTCAGGTGTACATATATCACAATATGTCAACATGTCAGGTGTCCATATATCACAATCTGTCAACATGTCAGGTGTCCATATACCACAATCTGTCAACATGTCAGGTGTCCATATATCACAATCTGTCAACATGTCAGGTGTACATATATCACAATCTGTCAACATGTCAGGTGTACATATATCAATCTGTCAACATGTCAGGTGTACATATATCACAATCTGTCAACATGTCAGGTGTCTATATATCACAATCTGTGAACATCATCAAGTAAGGTGCACATATGTCACAATCTGTCAACATGTCAGGTATACATATATCACAATCTGTCAACACACCAGGTGTACACATATATCACGATCTGTCAACATGCCAGGTGTACATATATCACACACTGTCAACATCATCATGTCAGGTATACATATATCACAGTCTTGTCAACATCATCATATCAGATGTCCATATATCACAATCTGTCAACATGGCATTTCTCCATATATCACAATCTGTCACCATCATTATGTCAGGTGTACATGTATCACAATCTGTCAACATCAATGTCAGGTGTACATACATCACAATCTGTCAACATGTCAGATGTACATATATCACAATCTGTCAACATCAACACGCTGATAACTGAACCTTGTATATCGTGATTTGGAATATGATGTATGGTATGACGACTGATGCACGATACATCATCTATGAGTACTCACACTCTTGGCTTGTGTACAGACTTGGTACAGTTTTATGTAGGGGAGGCCACCATCTTCTCGCTTCACCACCTGACACTCCAGCAGTTTACCCAGGGTCATTCCGGTCAAGGCCGCAGTGGCGGAGTCACTGAAGAACTGATCATCTGAAACAATGGGAGACAAGCTGAGCTACTCTTGCCACAATATGATGTTCACGGACAATCTCAAACAATGGGAGACAAGCTGAGCTACTCTTGTCACAGTATGATATTGTTCACGGACAATCTCAAACAATGGGAGACAAGCTGAGCTACTCTTGTCACAGTATGATATTGTTCACGGACAATCTCAAACAATAGGAGACAAGCTGAGCTACTCTTGTCACAGTATGATATTGTTCACGGACAATCTCAAACAATGGGAGACAAGCTGAGCTACTCTTGCCACAGTATGATATTGTTCACGGACAATCTCAAACAATGGGAGACAAGCTGAGCTACGCTGGTCACAATATGATATTGTTCACGGACAATCTCAAACAATGGGAGACAAGCTGAGCTACTCTTGCCACAGTATGATATTGTTCACGGACAATCTCAAACAATGGGAGACAAGCTGAGCTACTCTTGCCACAGTATGATATTGTTCACGGACAATCTCAAACAATGGGAGACAAGCTGAGCTACTCTTGTCACAGTATGATATTGTTCACGGACAATCTCAAACAATGGGAGACAAGCTGAGCTACTCTTGTCACAGTATGATATTGTTCACAGACAATCTCAAACAATGGGAGACAAGCTGAGCTACTCTTGTCACAGTATGATATTGTTCATGGACAATCTCAAACAATGGGAGACAAGCTGAGCTACTCTTGTCACAGTATGATATTGTTCACGGACAATCTCAAACAATGGGAGACAAGCTGAGCTACTCTTGCCACAGTATGATATTGTTCACGGACAATCTCAAACAATGGGAGACAAGCTGAGCTACGCTGGTCACAATATGATATTGTTCACGGACAATCTCAAACAATGGGAGACAAGCTGAGCTACTCTTGCCACAGTATGATATTGTTCACTGACAATCTCAAACAATGGGAGACAAGCTGAGCTACTCTTGCCACAATATGATATTGTTCACGGACAATCTCAAACAATGGGAGACAAGCTGAGCTACTCTTGCCACAGTATGATGTTCACGGACAATCTCAAACAATGGGAGACAAGCTGAGCTACTCTTGCCACAATATGATATTGTTCACGGACAATCTCAAACAATGGGAGACAAGCTGAGCTACTCTTGCCACAATATGATATTGTTCACGGACAATCTCAAACAATGGGAGACAAGCTAGGCTACACTGGTCACAATATGATATTGTTCACGGACAATCTCAATCCGTCTTTACAAGTCTGAAGGCATCAGGATTGAATTTACTGTATCCGGGTTTTTATCCCAAATGACTTGGTCTCATTCCACAGAGTTGTACTCACCACACGGCATCATGCATCATCTTGTATGCATTTTCTTATAAATGGCATAATGTATATAGTTATACTCATCCACATGGCATCATGCATCTTGTACTCATCCACGTGGCATCATGCATCTTGTTGTACTCATCCACATGGCATCATGCATCTTGTACTCATCCACATGGCATCATGCATCTTGTTGTACTCACCCACATAGCATCATGCATCTTGTACTCATCCACATGGCATCATATATCTTGTTGAACTCATCCACATGGCATCATACATCTTGTATTCATCCACATGGCATCATGCATCTTGTACTCATCCACATGGCATCATGCATCTTGTACTCACCACGTGGCATCATGCATCATCTTGTACGCATTTTCTTATACATGGCATAATGTATATGGTTGTACTCATCCACATGGCATCATACATCTTGTACTCATCTACATGGCATAATACATCTTGTTGTACTCATCCACATGGCATCATACATCTTGTTGTACTCATCCACATGGCATCATGCATCTTGTACTCATCCACATGGCATCATGCATCTTGTACTCACCACATGGCATCATGCATCATCTTGTACGCATTTTCTTATACATGGCATAATGTACATGGTTGTACTCATCCACATGGCATCATACATCTTCTTGTACTCATCCACATGGCATCATACATCTTGTTGTACTCATCCACATGGCATCATACATCTTGTTGCATTCATCCACATGGCATCATACATCTTGTACTCATCCACATGGCATCATGCATCTTGTACTCATCCACATGGCATCATGCATCTTGTATTCACAAGGCATCATGCATCATCTTGTACGCATTTTTTTTATACATGGCATAATGTACATGGTTGTACTCATCCACATGGCATCATACATCTTGTTGTACTTATAAACATGGCATCATACATCTTGTTGTACTCATCCACATAGCATCATACATCTTGTTGTACTCATCCACATGGCATCATACATCTTGTACTCATCCACATGGCATCATGCATCTTATTGTAGTCATCCACATGACATCATATATCTTGTTTTACTCATCCACATGGCATCATACATCTTGTATTCATCCACATGGCATCATGCATCTTATTGTACTCATCCACATGGCATCATGCATCTTGTACTCATCCACATGGCATCATACATCTTATTGTACTCATCCACATGGCATCATGCATCTTGTTGTACTCATCCACATAGCATCATGCATCTTGTACTCATCCACATGGCATCATGCATCTTGTACTCATCCACATGGCATCATGCATCTTATTGTACTCATCCACATGGCATCATGCATCTTATTGTACTCATCCACATGGCATCATGCATCTTATTGTACTCATCCACATGGCATCATGCATCTTATTGTACTCATCCACATGGCATCATGCATCTTGTACTCATCCACATGGCATCGTGCATCTTATTGTACTCATCCACATGGCATCATATATGTTGCACTCATCCACATGGCATCATGCATCTACTCATCCACATGGCATCAAGCATCTACTCATCCACATGGCATCAAACTACTCATCCACATGGCATCATGCATCTACTCATCCACATGACTGATGTTGCACTAGATAATACATATTTTTGATTATCTCTTCCAAGCTCTTAGAAAGAACACCAGGTTTTCCTATGCAGTGACAACGAGGGACCAGGTGGCGTCAGGACAAAATGCTGTTCCAAACACCGACCAGCTGTGTTTATCTGAACATAGCTATCGATAGCGGACTATAGAGGAATCCTATAGAAGCGAGGCAGATCATGTAACCCCGCCACAGATCCATACAGGACACAAGTAACTTTAGAGTTATGCACTTCCTTATCACTACATATATGTAATTGTTCTATTGCATAAACCTCTATAGGTTCACTATCATCATCTTGATAACCATCATATGTTCAATGATAACCCCTCTGCTGTGTGTCCACCGTGACGAGGTAGAGGGGCTTGTGCGTCCCAATGACCCCAAGAGCTATGCCGACGGTAGCACAGCTACTGGTAGGGCCACCCATGTCGGACAGGTCAAGGGAGAGGGACCAGACGAAGAGACACACAAACCTGCTGCCTTGTAGGTAGACTGGGGACAGTCAAAGGCTAGGGAAAGCATCCCGAATAAATGCTTGTCGAAATCGGATGTACTGAGCCACAGGCTTGACAAAGCAGTGCAACGTAACTTAATTCATGATGTCACAAATCAAAATTAATCGTTATGGTGCTAATCCCGTGAAGTCCCATCAGGCGGTGATAGTGCCGGGCCCCCTGCCTCGAGGGGGTCCACCCATGACTACTGGTGGTCACCTTCCCCTGTGCTGTGGAGTCAAGGCACAGAGGAGTAGGTTAAGAGCTATTGACCAAATACCCCGGACACTCAACATACTACAGTGGAATGCCGAAGGAGTTTACAAGAAGAAAGAATCCCTGACACAGCGTCTTCATAAAGATAGAATAGATGTGGCATGCATTCAAGAGACACACCTCAACGCCAATCACAAATTCTCAGTCAGAGGATATCAGGCCACACGTTTCGACCGCGAAGGACACAAAGGAGGAGTTCTAATACTTACACGAAATACAATACCTTGCAGCGAAGTATCTGTGATCTCTGACAACCAAACAGAAATTATAGGTGTTGATATAATGATAAAGGACGTGAAAATAAGAATCTACAATCTGTATAGCCCAGCAGATAAGGACCTTACACTCTCAAACATGAAAATAACTGACACAAACTGCATTATTGTCGGAGACTTTAATAGCCGTTCAGAAAGATGGGGATACCCAGATACTGACAAAAGAGGAGATGAATTGGAGGACTGGGAAACAGACTCAAATCTCCATCTACTCAATAAAGCGGATGACACACCGAGCTTCTACTCCAGAAGATGGCTTACCACTTCTACTCCAGACTTAGCTTTCTGCACAGGAGACATCCTCCACAAAATCGATCGCCATGTGCTGGACCAATTAGCAGGTAGTGACCACAGACCAATCAAACTTGTAATGAATATGGAGTATGTTCCACAGGAGCAAAAGCCCTTGCCCCGCTGGAATTACAAACGAGCAGATTGGGACAGATTTGCCATACTAATAGACAAATATTGTGAAAACATAAATACACGATATGGCAACATAAAGCAAATGGTGGAAAGTCTAAACAGAGCGATAATACAGGCAGCCACTGAGTCCATTCCTAGAGGAGCGAGGAAAAATTACAAACCATACTGGACTGAAGAACTACAAAGTTTGGAGGACAAAGTTGAAGATGCCAGGAAGACAGCAGAGAGAGAACAAACAATTGAAGCGAATATCTCTCTCAAAGCCATCTCAGCAAAATAAAGAACAGTAAATCAAACAACAAGAGATTGTTGGAGGGAAAAAACAGAAAACCTGAATTTTGACAGGGATGGAAACAAACTATGGAAACTAGTGAAAGCCATGAACAATGAAGGAACTAGAAACAAACAAATAACAATTAAACAAGGAAATGCCTTGCTTACAGGAAAAAAGGCTGCAAATGCACTAATGGAACACTATGCAAATGCAAACCACATTGATATTACAACCGAACAGAAGAAAGCAATCAAAGACAAACAGATACATCATAAAAATACAGAGACAGCAGCAGAATATATGATGGCAAATCTAACAATGGAAGAAATGGAACAGGCAATGAATACCCTAAAAAAGAAGAAATCACCAGGAAAGGATGGAATCACAAATGAAATGCTAATAGGACTAGGCACCACGGCAAAGAAGAAACTACTAGCAGTCCTAAATAACAGCTGGAAGAGAGGAATAGTCCCACATGCATGGAAGGAAGCTATACTAATACCAGTTCCAAAGAAAGGAAAAGACCTGGAAGAACCAAATGGCTATCGACCTATCAGTCTACTTAGCTGTGTAGGAAAATTAATGGAACGCATTATCAATGGCAGGCTAACATGGCATCTGGAAGAAAACAAACTCTTAACACCACACCAAGCAGGATTCAGAAAGTACAGATCCACTGAAGATCAAATAACCTATATCCATCCATCCATCATGTGCCATGCCGGTAAGCGTGGGCGGTCATGTTCTGCCATCTCACCCGATCGCCAGAGTCGTGGATCAGCTCCGTGTTTCTGTCTCGACCATGCCACAAGGCCGAGCCATCCAGGTACTTGCCTCTAGGTCTTCCCCTTGGTCTGTTCCCCTCGATCTTACCAGTTGTCACCAAATTCTCCAATCCATTTCTTCTCATAACATGTCCAAAAAATCTTGACTGTCTACGTCTAATTTCTCTAATCAATTTACGATCTTCATTTGTTTCTTGAAGGACTTGTTCATTGGTCTCTCTGGCTGTCCATGGTATTCTTTGCATTTTCCTCAGAAACCACATCTCTACAGCCATCAGATGTTTTTCAGCCTGACTGCTCATTGTCCACGCTTCACATCCATACAAAAGTACAGGCTCAATGTAGCATCTCAACACTCTCTTTCTCGTTTCAATTGACATCTTTTTATTGGTCAATATGTTTTTCATCTTGCTAAAGGCTACTTTTGCCATGGCGATTCTTGTTCTAATCTCTTCAAGGCATCTCCCATCAGATGTTATTACTGTTCCGAGATAATTGTACCTGCTCACTTGTTGAAGAATATTCCCATTTACTTGTATATTACATTGTGGTATTTCGTCCTTCCTAGTGACGACCATAATCTGTGTCTTTTTACAATTTAATTCTAACCCTAGTTGTTCACTGTGTGTCACAATCGCATCTACTAAATTTTGCAGGTCCTGTTCATTGTCTGCAATCAAGACTGTATCATCTGCATATCTAATGTTATTGATGCATCGTCCCCCAATGTTGATTCCTTCCATATCTTCAATATTTCTGAAAATACTTTCACTGTACAGGGAAAACAGATCTGGAGACATTACACATCCCTGTCTCACACCCCTTTTAATAGGCTGATATTGGCTTACTTCATTATCAACTCTTATGGCAGCTTGTTGTTTCCAATATATGTTTTTTACAAGTCTAAGATCTTTTCCATCAATTTGTAGATCTTCAAGCATCCTTATCATGTTGACATGTCTCACTTTATCAAAAGCCTTTGTGTAGTCAATAAAGCAAAGGTGTAGATCTTTGTTTACTTCTATAGAACGTTCGATTATGTTTCTCAGTATATACACAGCATTTACTGTACCCTTGCCTTCCACAAACCCACATTGTTCTTCTCCTATTTCAGGTTGTATTTTCCTCCTAACTCTTTGCATGATAATTCTTAGCAAAATCTTCGTGATGTGACTCATTATACTAATTGTTCGATGTTGATCACATTCCAAGGCTCCTGATTTCTTTGGGATTGCAATAAATACAGAATTACATAACTCCTGAGGTATATTTCCAGTATCATATATTGTATTAAGCAGACTGGTAACTTGATCTATTCCATATTCTTCTAAAGCATTAATCATTTCTGTTGTGACGCTGTCTGAACCGGGGGTCTTGCCAGATTTCATATGGTTAAGAGCATTCTGAACCTCCATCTTCAAAATTGCTGGTCCTTCATTATTATTTTGAACATCATACTGTTCGTCTCTGTTGTCGTCATACAGGTTTTTCACGTAATCTGACCATTCATGTAATATCTGATCTTTTTCTATTATGACTCTTCCATCTTTTGTCTTTAGGCAGCCTGCTGATGTACGTGTTCTTTGATTAGTAAGCTCCTGAATTCTTTTGTAACCTATATAGCTCAGGAAATAGAGGATGCCTTCCAAGAGAAAAAGCACACACTAGCAGTCTGGATAGAATTAGAAAAAGCATTTGATAAAGTATGGAAGGAAGGATTGAAAGTAAAACTGCAAAACATGCATGTTTGTGGAAAAATGTATAAATGGATCAGCCACTACCTTGAGAACAGAACTGCCAGGACAAAAGTACAAGGACAAACAAGCAAAATGATGCTGCTGGAGCAAGGTGTCCCCCAAGGAGGAGTTCTTTCACCACCATTATTCCTAGCATATATAAATGACATCACAGAAAATTTTCCAGCCAGAGTACACACATCCCCCTTTGCAGATGACCTAGCCATATGGACATCTGAAGAATATATTAGTACAGCTAACAGCAGAATACAGCAAGCCTTATTAGCGCTAGAGGACTGGTCAAAATCATGGCTAGTGAAGATAAGTGAGGAGAAAACAACATGCACAGTGTTCTCCCTCTCAAATAAAACTCAGCAACCTAAGCTGGTATTGAATGGAAAAATATTGCGCCATGAAGAAAATCCAAACTATCTAGGAGTCACCTTTGATCGTCGCCTGACATGGAAGATACAGGTTGAGAAAAATCGAACAAGAGCAAGGCAGAGAATGGCAATCATGAAAAAGCTTGCTGGTACAACGTGGGGAGCAGATGAGAAAGTTCTCAAGAAGTTATATACTGGACGGGTGAGGCCAGTACTGGAATATGGCATTGCAGCTTGGGCAACAGCAGCTAAGTCAAACTTTAACAAAATAAGTAGAGTCCAAAACCAAGGAATGCGAATCATAACTGGAAGCCTGAAGACAACGCCTATTAATGAACTAGAAAATATCACTTGTTTACAACCAATGCAGGATAGAAGAGATAGCAGAGCCCAGCAACAAGCAGAAAAATTTTGAAGATTGTCAGACCACCCTATGTACAACAGATTTAATGGTTTTGGAAAGGGAAGACTGAAGCGTAGCAACTTTGTAGAAACTGCAAAACGAAGGATTAGGGCAGATCCTATACTTAACATAAAAGTCAAGCCCATACACAATGCACACAAGTTCCCAGCTTGGAGACAGCAGCAACTGCCTGAGATGATAGAAAACATTCCTGGTATTGAGAAAAAGAACACTCAGCATGAAACCGAAAGAAGAGAAATAACCCTAAACTACATAAAAGAACATTACCCAAGCAGGAATTGGACCCATGCATATACAGATGGATCAGCCAAAAATTCAATAGAGAATGGAGGAGGAGGAATTCTCCTAAATTTAAAAAATGGAGTGAAAAAAACACATTCAATGGCAACTGGAAAGTTTTCAAGTAACTTCAATGCGGAGGTAGAGGCTCTGAAAACTGCAGCAGAAATGCTCCTGATGGAGGAAAATAAAGAGAAGCAAATAGCTATCTTCACAGATGCAAAGTCAGCTGTCTCAATACTGAAGAGCAATAACAGCACAGAACTAACTGACCTAAGAGCAGCACTCCATGGTCTATGCCAGAAATCCAAAAAAGTTGTAATACAGTGGATCCCATCACATTGCAGTATACCTGGAAACGAAGAGGCTGACAGACTGGCAAAAGAGGGCGGACTACTACCACAGCCTGACATAGACATAACCTATAATGAGGCAAAGAGGTTGATAAAAAGCACTTATAGAACCAAATGGGAATCAGAGCATCCAGGCCATCAGAAGGATGATGCATATTACAAACTCGACCGAAGAGAACAAGTAGCAATCTTCAGACTCCGCACAGGACATAACAGGCTGAAATACCACTTGTTCAATAAACTAAAGATAGGAGATACCGATGAATGTAATTGTAGAACTGGAAAAATGACAGCAAAACATTTGCTGCAGGATTGCCCAACGTATGCAGAACAGAGAAAGATATTTTGGCTCACACCTGCTTCATTTGAGGACAAGCTCTATGGAGATATCAACAAGCTCAAGTTGACCGCAGCTTACTTTAACTACATACAGGTTGACATTTAAAGGTGCATGAAGACCCAGAGGCATGAAATTGAATATTGCTTGGATAGCAAATCCATTATGTGGAAAGTCCAAATCGAAAGCTCGCTGTGTGGGCTTCATAAAAGGTGGAAAAGTGTCCTGGTGGCACGAAATGGAATATTGCTTGGATAGCAAATCCATTACGTGGAAAGTCCGAATCAAAAGCCCATTGTGTGGGCTTCATAAAAGGTGGAAAAGTGTCCTAGTGACATGAAATGGAATATTGCTTGGATAGCAAATCCATTACGTGGAAAGTCCGAATCAAAAGCCCACTGTGTGGACTTCATAAAATGTGGAAAAGTGTCCTAGTGGCACGAAATGGAATATTGCATCGATAGCAAATCCATTACATGGAAAGTCCGAATCGAAAGCTCACTGTGTGGATGTCATCTGCAGACTGCATACTTCTGGTTTCCGGAAGAACAGCCTATGGTGAACGGAAGGCCCAATATACGGAAGTGAGGCTAAGCAGCCATGTGCAGGACGTGACGATTCCTTGGGTGAGCCCAGTACCAGAGCGCTATGCATCGGCTCTGCAAGTATGGAAGCCTCCTTGGATGGTGGGGAATGCCCATGGTCTGCCCCTGCCTTCCCTTGAGGGCTGACCAGGATCTTTGGCTGTTCTATATGGACCAGCTGGGATGGGGGATAACACCACAACAGTGAGAGTCAAACGTCCTAAGAAACCCCCGGGAAGGTTAACCCGGTCAACAAATGCCCGCAGAAGTCGGATGTGTCGGCCTAATGGCGCAAGAACGGAGCTCTGCTGTAAACAGGCACAACGCAATCACATCCGAAAAAAATCTCCGGATGAACGAAGAAGAAGAAGAAGAAGTTCAATGATATTAATAGTAATTAAAGTGATTGTAGTTTGTTTTAAACTCATAGTTATCTGTTATTATCCAATTGTGCATATGTGTTTGTGTGTGTACATTTGTGGGGGATTATTTACATATAAAGAAAGGGAGTCTTGTCAGAGGAAAAAACCTACACTGTCTAGTAGACTGTTGGTAGACTTAAACCTAAACATCTAACTTCCTCTTTCCCACTCCTTGGGAGATATCGAGACCAGATAATTTCACCTGTTTAATTTGCAGCTGTACTCTTGGATATTCATGGGCTTAATCTTTACTTCAGCCATATAGATTTTGTCCCGAGACAATTGTCACTTCTGACAAACTGGGGTTGCTCTCCAGTGATAGTAAATAACTTGGCGGCATGGCACCCTCACTTCTGACACTTATCCACATAGCATCACAATGTTGTACTCATCCACATGGCTTCAAGCATCTATTAATCCACATGGCATCATGCATCTTGTACTCATCTACACTGCATCAATCATCTACTCATCCACATGGCATCATGCATCTTGTACTCATCTACACAGCATCAATCATCTACTCATCCACATGGCATGCATTTAGTTGTACTCATCTAGATGGCATTAAGAATCTACTCATCCACATGGCTTCAAGCATCTATTCATCCACCTGGCTTCAAGCATCTATTCATCCACCTGGCTTCATGCATCTTTACACAGCATCAATAATCTACTCATCCACATGGCATGCATTTAGTTGTACTCATCCACATGGCATTAAGAATCTACTCATCTACATGGCATCATGCATCTTGCACAAAGTTGACAAAACAGTCACACAACATGAGATGTAGCTGTCTAAGAATTAACAAAACAATTACACAACAAGACAGACACACTGACTGTTGTGGGGGCTGATGTTGGCCAGATAACACTCCACCGCCTGGAAGGGAAGGCACAGCAGGTCACGTCTGTGGAGAGTCATCAGATTGTCTGGAGTCACATGATGTACAAGATGGCCACAAACTGACATTAACATGAAATATTTTCTACATGTAGTCACTGACAGATGACGCACAACACAGCTACAACCTGTAACACTGACATGAATTACTTTCTGCATGTAGTAACTGACATGGCTACAGACTAACACTGACATGAATTACTTTCTGCATGTAGTCCACTGACACATGACATACAATACAGCTACAAACCTCGACTGTATCATGAAATACTTCCTACCCGTAGTTCCTGACAGAAGTTGCTGGTGCATGTCAAGTGCAACATAATCTAGACCATACCATAATGAGATGGAATGGCCAGCTGCTTCCTTGTCACACTTCCTTAAGACAATCCGAAACATGATCTGCCAGCCGTGTAATAAGGGTTGGTGGGTTCAGCTGGACATGATCTTCCAGCCATGTAATGAGGGTTGGTGGGTTCACCTGGACATGATCTTCCAGCCATGTAATGAGGGTTGGTGGGTTCAGCTGGACATGATCTTCCAGCCATGTAATGAGGGTTGGTGGGTTCACCTGGACATGATCTTCCAGCCATGTAATGAGGGTTGGTGGGTTCAGTTGGACATGATCTTCCAGCCATGTAATGAGGGTTGGTGGGTTCACCTGGACATGATCTTCCAGCCATGTAATGAGGGTTGGTGGGTTCACCTGGACATGATCTTCCAGCCATGTAATGAGGGTTGGTGGGTTCACCTGGACATGATCTTCCAGCCATGTAATGAGGGTTGGTGGGTTCACCTGGACATGATCTTCCAGCCATGTAATGAGGGTTGGTGGGTTCACCTGGACATGATCAGCTAGCCATGTGATGAGGGTTGGTGGGTTTACCTGGACATGATCAGCTAGCCATGTGATGAGGGTTGGTGGGTTCACCTGGACATGATCTGCCAGCCGTGTAATGAGGGTTGGTGGGTTCACCTGGACATGATCAGCCAGCTGTGTAATGAGGGTTGGTGGGTTCACCTGGACATGATCAGCCAGCTGTGTAATGAGGGTTGGTGGGTTCACCTGGACATGATCAGCCAGCTGTGTAATGAGGGTTGGTGGGTTCACCTGGACATGATCTGCCAGCTGTGTAATGAGGGTTGGTGGGTTCACCTGGACATGATCTGCCAGCTGTGTAATGAGGGTTGGTGGGTTCACCTGGACATGATCTGCCAGCTGTGTAATGAGGGTTGGTGGGTTCACCTGGACATGATCAGCCAGCTGTGTAATGAGGGTTGGTGGGTTCACCTGGACATGATCAGCCAGCTGTGTAATGAGGGTTGGTGGGTTCACCTGGACATGATCAGCCAGCTGTGTAATGAGGGTTGGTGGGTTCAGTTGGACATGATCTGCCAGCCATGTAATGGGGGTTGGTGGGTTCACCTGGACATGATCAGCTAGCCATGTAATGAGGGTTGGTGGGTTCACCTGGACATGATCTGCCAGCCATGTAATGAGGGTTGGTGGGTTCACCTGGACATGACCTACCAGCCATGTAATGAGGGTTGGTGGGTTCAACTGGACATGATCTGCCAGCCATGTAATGAGGGTTGGTGGGTTCACCTGGACATGATCTGCTAGCTGTGCAAATCTGCTAGCTGTGCAATGAGGGTTGGTGGGTTCACCTGGACATGATCTGCTAGCCATGTAATGAGGGTTGGTGGGTTCACCTGGACATGATCTGCTAGCTGTGCAATGAGGGTTGGTGGGTTCACCTGGACATGATCTGCTAGCTGTGCAATGAGGGTTGGTGGGTTCACCTTGACATGACCTACCAGCCATGTAATGAGGGTTGGTGGGTTCACCTGGACATGATCTGCTAGCTGTGCAATGAGGGTTGGTGGGTTCACATGGACATGATCTGCTAGCTGTGCAATGAGGGTTGGTGGGTTCACCTGGACATGATCTTCCAGCCATGTAATGAGGGTTGGTGGGTTCACCTGGACATGATCTTCCAGCCACGTAATGAGGGTTGGTGGGTTCACTTGGACATCATCAGCCAGCCATGTAATGAGGGTTGGTGGGTTCACCTGGACATGATCTGCCAGCCATGTAATGAGGGTTGGTGGGTTCACCTGGACATGATCTGCTAGCCATGTAATGAGGGTTGGTGGGTTCACCTGGACAAGATCTGCTAGCTGTGTAATGAGGGTTGGTGGGTTCACCTAGACATGATCTGCTAGCTGTGCAATGAGGGTCGGTGGGTTCACCTGGACATGATCTGCTAGCCATGTAATGATGGTTGGTGGGTTCACCTGGACATGATCTGCTAGCTGTGCAATGAGGGTCGGTGGGTTCACCTGGACATGATCTGCTAGCTGTGCAATGAGGGTTGGTGGGTTCACCTGGACATGATCTGCTAGCTGTGCAAATCTGCTAGCTGTGCAATGAGAGTTGGTGGGTTCACCTGGACATGATCTGCCAGCTATGCAATGAGGGTTGGTGGGTTCACCTGGACATGATCTGCTATCCATGTAATGAGGGTTGGTGGGTTTACCTGGACATGATCAGCCAGCAGTGTAATGAGGGTTGGTGGGTTCACCTGGACATGATCAGCCAGCAGTGTAATGAGGGTTGGTGGGTTCACCTGGACATGATCAGCCAGCAGTGTAATGAGGGTTGGTGGGTTCACCTGGACATGATCAGCCAGCAGTTTTATTAATGAGGGTTGGTGGGTCACATCCAAAGCCATGCTAGTCAGAAAACAACCAGACCTCTTGTGTCGTTAGGCAAATGTTCTAGCCACCATGACACTGAGCTCCTAAAGTCTTTGTAGCATTGACATTCAGAAATATTTGCAAAACCCACCTACCCACTTCTTCGGGCATCTGTTAACCAGGTTTCCCTTCCAGTTACATCGAGTCAACAGTTACAGATCCCTGTCTCCAGGAAGGAAGCAGGAACACTGACAAGCAAAGACAGTAAACAAAGCTTGGGATAACATGATAGACAGACTATGATTTGGGAAACCAAGCTGGAGACAGAAATATGTCACTGTACGAAAGTATCACAAATTTACTTTTGATTCTTAACAGATAAACTGAAAGGAAGGAAGGAAGATGTTATCTTCAACTCACCGGATCATCTTCAGGCATTGTGCAGACACCAGTGCGTATCCTCCGTAATCCACAAACTTCACCTGTATGTATCCGCTCTCATCCGAGTTGGCAGTTACCATCACACGAAACCAGAAACTATCAAATTCACAGGCGCAGATGATACCCACTGTGGAAGCCCCATATTCACATATAAATACGATAACTGTATGTGTCTTATCTATCTTCACAACTGTATGTATCTTATCTATCTAACCAACTGTGTCTGTCTTATCTATCTCCACAACTGTATGTGTCTTATCTATCTCCACAACTGTATGTGTCTTATCTATCTCCTCAACTGTATGTGTCTTATCTATCTCCTCAACTGTATGTGTCTTATCTATCTCCTCAATTGTGCATGTCTTATCTATCTAACCAACTGTGTGTGTCTTATCTATCTCCTCAATTGTGCATGTCTTATCTATCTCCTCAATTGTGCATGTCTTATCTATCTAAACAACTGTGTGTGTCTTATCTATCTACACAACTTTGTGTGTCTTATCTATCTTCACAACTGTATGTGTCTTATCTATCTAACCAACTGTGTCTGTCTTATCTATCTCCACAACTGTATGTGTCTTATCTATCTCCACAACTGTATGTGTCTTATCTATCTCCTCAACTGTATGTGTCTTATCTATCTCCTCAACTTTATGTGTCTTATCTATCTCCTCAATTGTGCATGTCTTATCTATCTAACCAACTGTGTGTGTCTTATCTATCTCCTCAATTGTGCATGTCTTATCTATCTCCTCAATTGTGCATGTCTTATCTATCTAAACAACTGTGTGTGTCTTATCTATCTACACAACTTTGTGTGTCTTATCTATCTAAACAACTGTATGTGTCTTATCTATCTAAACAACTGTATGTGTCTTATCTATCTAACCAACTGTGTATGTCTTTATCTCCACAACTGTATGTGTCTTATCTCTCTCCACAACTGTATATGTCTTGTCTATCTCCACAGCTGTATGTATCTTATCTATCTAACCAACTGTGTATGTCTTATCTCTCTCCACAGCTGTGTGTCTCTTATCTCTCTCCAGAGCTGTGTATGTCTTGTCTGTCTCCACAACTGTATGTGTCTCTATCTCCACAACTATGTGTCTTATCTATCTAAAAAACTATGTGTCTTATCTATCTCCACAACTGTATGTGTCTTATCTATCTCCACAACTGTATGTGTCTTATCTATCTAAACAACTGTGTGTGTGTTATCCATCTAAACAACTGTGTGTGTCTTATCTATCTAAACAACTTTGTGTGTCTTATCTATCTAAACAACTGTATGTGTCTTGTCTGTCTCCACAACTGTATGTGTCTTATCTCTCTCCACAACTGTATATGTCTTATCTCTCTCCACAACTGTATATGTCTTGTCTATCTCCACAGCTGTATGTGTCTTATCTAACCAACTGTGTATGTTTTATCTGTCTTCACAACGCTATGTGTCTTATCTACAGTATCTCAACAACTGTGTGCATCTTATCTATCTAAACAACTGTATGTCTTATCCATCTAAACAACTTTGTGTGTCATACATTTAAACAACTGTGTGTGTGTTATCTATCTAAACAACTGTATGTCTTATCCATCTGAACAACTTTGTGTGTCTTATCCATTTAAACAACTGTGTGTGTCATATCTATCTAAACAACTATGTCTTATCCATCTAAACAACTGTCTTATCCATCTGAACAACTGCATGCACCTTATCTTACTAAACAACTGTATGCATCTTATCTATCTCCACAACTCTGTGTGTCTTATATATCTAAACAACTTTCTGTGTCTTATCTATCTAAACAACTGTATGTGTCTTATCTATCTAAACAACTATGTGTCTTATCTATCTCCACAACTGTGTATGTGTCTTATCTGTCTCCACAACTGTGTATGTGTCATATGTCTCCACAACACTATGTGTCTTATCTCTCTCCACAACTGTATGTGTCTTATCTCTCTCCACAACTGTATGTGTCTTATCTCTCTCCACAACTGTATGCGTCTTATCTATCTCCACAACTATGTGTCTTATCTCTCTCCACAGCTGTGTGTGTCTTATCTCTCTCCATAGCTGTGTGTGTCTGTCTCCACAACTGTATGTGTCTTGTCTGTCTCCACAACTGTATGTGTCTTATCTCTCTACAACTGTTTGTGTCTTGTCTATCTCCACAGCTGTGTATGTCTTATCTGTCACCACAACTGTATGTGTCTTATCTGTCTCCACAATTGTATGTGTCTTATCTCTCTCCACAACTGTATGTGTCTTGTCTATCTCCACAGCTGTGTATGTCTCCACAACTGTATGTGTCTTATCTCTCTCCACAACTGTATGTGTCTCATCTCTCTCCACAACTGTTTCATCACTCTGGACAACTGTCTTATCTCTCTCCACAGCTGTATGTGTCTTGTCTATCTCCATAGTTGTGTATGTCTTATCTGTCTCAACAACTGTATGTGTCTTATCTATCTCCACAGCTGTATGTGTCTTATCTCTATCCACAGCTGTATGTGTCTTATCTCTCTCCACAACTGCATGTGTCTTATCTATCTAACCAACTGTGTATGTCTTATCTGACTCCACAACTGTATGTGTCTTATCTCTATCCACAACTGTATGTGTCTTATCTCTCTCCACAACTGTATGTGTCTTATCTCTCTCCACAACTGTATGTGTCTTATCTCTCTCCACAACTGTATGTGTCTCATCTCTCTCCACAACTGTTTCATCTCTCTGGACAACTGTCTTATCTCTCTCCACAGCTGTATGTGTCTTGTCTCTCTCCATAGTTGTGTATGTCTTATCTGTCTCAACAACTGTATGTGTCTTATCTGTCTCCACAACTGTATGTGTCTTATCTCTCTCCACAACCGCATGTGTCTTATCTCTCTCCACAACTGCATGTGTCTTATCAATCTAACCAACTGTGTATGTCTTATCTGACTCCACAGCTGTATGTGTCTTATCTCTCTCCACAACTGCATGTGTCTTATCTATCTAACCAACTGTGTATGTCTTATCTGACTCCACAACTGTATGTGTCTTATCTCTATCCACAACTGTATGTGTCTTATCTCTATCCACAGCTGTATGTGTCTTATCTCTCTCCACAGCTGTATGTGTCTTGTCTATCTCCACAGCTGTGTATGTCTTATCTGTCTCCACAACTGTATGTGTCTTATCTCTCCACAGCTGTGTATGTCTTCTGTCTCCACAACTGTATGTGTCTTATCTGTCTCCACAACTGTATGTGTCTTATCTCTCTCCACAACTGTATGTGTCTTATCTGTCTCCACAACTGTATGTCTTATCTGTCTCCACAACTGTATGTGTCTTATCTCTATCCACAACTGTATGTGTCTTATCTCTCTCCACAGCTGTATGTGTCTTGTCTATCTCCACAGCTGTGTATGTCTTGTCTGTCTCCACAACTGTATGTGTCTTATCTCTCTCCACAGCTGTATGTGTCTTGTCTATCTCTACAGCTGTGTATGTCGTATCTCTCTCCACAACTGTATGGGTCTTATATGTCTCCACAACTGTATGTGTCTTATCTGTCTCCACAACTGTATGTGTCTTATCTCTCTTCACAGCTGTATGTGTCTCCACAACTGTATGTGTCTTATCTCTCTCCACAACTGTATGTGTCTTATCTCTCTCCACAACTATATATGTCTTATCTATCTAACCAACTGTGTATGTCTTATCTATCTCCACAACTGTATGTGTCTTATCTCTCTCCACCTATCTGAGTGTCAATTTATTCGTACCACACATTCATTCATTGTTGTTGTATAAGCTTCTACATAAGTTTGTTAGATGAGCACTCACTCCATATTGTTAAGGATTTCCAACATTTTGTAGTAAAGTGTTTCATTAAATTTGATTGATTTTTTTAATAAGTTGTCCAAGAGCAAAGATGGCATCTGTGCATCCTTACCTTTTCCTAAATCCAAGTTGTGTTTCACTTAGACAGGGTTCTAATGTAGGTCGTAATCTTTTTGAGAAATTTACAAATTATTTTTCAAAAGAGAAATGCCTCTGTCTCTTTCACTGCCTTTGTTTTTTTCTAAATTGGTATAATTCCCCAGTCTTGTGGTGTCTGTTGTTCTACCCATACATGGTTAAATAGTTTATGTAGCCACGCTGTTCCTAATTCTCTTGCTGCTTTAATTAGTTCATTTGGTATTTCGTCTTGTCCCGGTGATTTATTCAATGGGGTTAATCCGACGGCTCTCCAATTTCTTCTTTCAGTATGTCTGGTTGTAGTTCTTCAATGGTGTCAGTGTCCATTTCCGAGATTCCTGTGGCCTCTGATGGCATATTGAGAAGTTGTTCGAAGTGCTTCCTCCATCTTTTTAGGGTTTATTTTTGTTCACTTATTGGTTTTCCTTGTTTGCCGTTAATTATTTTAGTTGGTTAAAAGGGTTCTGCACTGGTTCTCATTGCACTGATCTTTTTGTGCAAGTTATTAGTTGCCTCCTTGTAGTTTTTATTTAGGGTGTCTCCATATTCCTCCCAGTCGTTTTGTTTTTCTCTTTTTATTAATCTATTTGTATGTCTTCTTGCTATTCAATATTCTATGCTTTTCATCCACTTTTTATATTTTTTTCTTTTACAGCTTCTTTTACCTTTGTGTTCCACCAGCTTGTTATTTTCTTTATCCGTGTTTTCATTTTTTCGTGGTTCCACATGTTATTTTTGCAGTATTTAAAATGCTTGATTTGAACATCTCCCATTCTTCTTCCCGTTTTTCTTTCTATAGGTAATTTTACGCAGATTTAATTAATTTATTTTTCATAATTTTCCCCCTCACTGCCTCATCTTTTAGATTTTTTTGTTTAAGTTTCCTCATTTGCATGGTATGTATTTGCCTGATCTGTGCTTTCTTCTTCTGTTGGTACTTGTGGTTACAACTGCCTCGTGGTCTTTGTTTATACTTAAGTTGGGCACTGCCCTTGCATCTAATATATTTCTCTCTTTTATTTCTTATTAATATAACATCCATTTGGCTAATGGTGTCTAGATATTGTCTGTTCTTTTAATATCACTGTTATGATCCCTTCTGATATATATTTTATTTCTAATATTCTTCTTGCTAGCCATGGTTCAGTGACTATTCCCACACCATGTCTTGCCTTTTCTTGCTGTTCCACTCAGCAGTAGACAAGCGAATAACTGGTAGATCTATTTGCATCCTTTCCCTTTTATCTTGGTGTCCGCTATTCCCAAGAATCCAATTTTCCTCTTGTCCATTGTTTCTATGAGTTCTTCTTCTTTACTGTTAAAACTGCTGATGTTCAGCGTGCCTATCTTTGGAATCGGTGATCTGTCTCGATGCCCTTTAACATTGCAGGGTCTGTTTCCACTTAGGTTAATCTGATGCTTCTTTTTTTTTTCTATGAGGCAGTAGGAAATATCCCCTGCCAGCTTGATAGGCCAGTCACAGGTTTAGGGCGGAAAAATCTGACCAAGGGAAGTCCGTCCTCTCTGGCAAGGCAGAGCCCCGTTGCAGGTCATCTGTAGGCTACTCATTTTCACCCCTCCTGGGATAGACTAACTGATTCTAACCCTAATGGCTACAGAGCCATGCGCAGTCGACACCTTGTAGTTTAAATATTGAGCACAACCCACTACTGGCAACGCCGATCGTATTCTGGTATGAACCTAAGGCCTATCCATGTCAACACGGAAGCACTATACTTGAGTTTCGCCCTCATTTGAGCTCGTCAGTAGTGCATATCCCTGACCGGATCCGGAAACAGTCCCGGATCACGCGTGTGAAGTGGATGTGTAACCACGCGGCACACACTGGACACACCAAATTATCACAACAGAACATCACAATGCTACCCATCGTAGGCTATGCCTTGTAGTTTGTTACATTGTGCTTCAAGACTGGTGTAATAACTACAACCCATGGTGATGGTGGTGAGGCCAGGCATGGAGTTATACCTCTCCATAGCACAAAGCCTGGGCTGAATAGCAGAGATCATGAGTTGCCCATGCAGTAATCAGTATGATCCCTCTCCCGGCCTACCTAGTTTACTCCAGAGGAAAGGTAACTCCAATACAACTGGAACAAGACACGCTGCACAAGCTCCTGGATAAGCAAAACAATGCTCTAACTGTCCGCCTGTCAGAGCTCTCATCCTAGACCAGTTGCTGACCAAGGCCTAAGGCGAGATCTGCTCTGTCATTACGTTGTCGTAGGTTGCATTTCCTTGCACCAGGATAAGGCTTGTGCTCTCCCAATTGATTGTGCTTCTCTGCCCAAAGCCGTTGGCCCAATGTGGGGTGTCGGGCTTGGTAAGTGTCACCCACCATTCAGCGCTAACAAAAAGCAGATAGTACCGTCTATTATATCGTAACTCAGTCATATCTAAGACCTAACATAAAAAGTGACAGATCAACTTTTGTAAACAAATAACTATCTGAATGACATGGAACTTACATTCAGTAGGTATTCATGTACAGGAAACTTACATTCTACAGGTGAAAGTACACAAGAAACTTACATTCTACAGGTGAAGGTACACAAGCAACTTGCATTCTACAGGTGAAGGTACACAAGAAACTTACATTCTACAGGTGAAGGTACACAAGAAACTTACATTCTACAGGTGAAGGTACACAAGAAACATTCTACAGGTGAAGGTACACAAGAAACATTCTACAGGTGAAGGTACATAGCAAACTTACATTCTACAGGTGAAGGTACACAAGAAACTTACATTCAACAGTTGTTGATACACAAGAAACTTACATTCTATAGGTGAAAGTACACGAAATTTACATTCTACAGGTGTTGATACACAAGAAACTTACATTCAACAGGTGAAGGTACATAGCAAACTTACATTCTACAGGTGAAGGTACACAAGAAACTTACATTCAACAGGTGAAGGTACACAAGAAACTTACATTCAACAGGTGAAGGTACATAGCAAACTTACATTCTACAGGTGAAGGTACACAAGAAACTTACATTCAACAGGTGAAGGTAAATAGCAAACTTACATTCTACAGGTGAAGGTACACAAGAAACTTACATTCAACAGGTGTTGATACACAAGAAACTTACATTCTACAGGTGAAGGTACATCAATTTACATTCTACAGGTAAAGATAGACAAACTTACAATGTACAGGTGACGGTACACAGGGAATGTCAGGATACTGCCCATAGATGAGACTGAGCACGTCATTCAGCTTGTCCAGGGACATGAATGAAGGATGAGTGGGCTGCTGGACAAACACATGGCCTGCATCAACCACGGCAGACACCAACACAGCCACGGACACTCCTTCAGGCAGGCTCAGCTGCAAGTGGACACCAGACATCAGACACCAGCCAGACATGGTGACCAAGTGAACTATCACTAAAACTTTCTGTCGTTCAACTATAAGTAGAACTTTCTGCCACTGTTCAACTATCACTAGAACTTTCTGTCACTCATCAACTATCACTAGAACTTACTGCCACTGTTCAACTACCACTATAACTTTCTGCCATTGTTCAAATATCACTAGAACTTTCTGCCACTGTTCAACTATCACTAGAACTTTCTGTCATTGTTCAACTATCACTAGAACTTTCTGTCATTGTTCAACTATCACTAGAACTATCTGCCACTCATCAACTATCACTAGAAATTTCTGCCACTCATCAACTATCACTAGAACTTACTGCCACTGTTCAACTATCACTATAACTTTCTGCCATTGTTCAAATATCACTAGAACTTTCTGCCACTGTTCAACTATCACTAGAACTTTCTGTCATTGTTCAACTATCACTAGAACTTTCTGTCATTGTTCAACTATCACTAGAACTATCTGCCACTGTTCAACTATCACTAGAACTTTCTGCCCCTCATCAACTATCACTAGAACTATCTGCCACTGTTCAACTATCACTAGAACTTTCTGCCACTCATCAACTATCACTATAACTTTCTGCCACTGTTCAACTATCACTAGAACTTTCTGCCACTGTTCAACTATCACTAGAACTTTCTGCCACTGTTCAACTATCACTAGAACTTTCTGCCACTGTTCAACTATTACTAGAACTTTCTGTCACTCATAAACTATCACTATAACTTTCTGCCACTGTTCAACTATCACTAGAACTATCTGCCACTGTTCAACTATCACTAGAACTTTCTGCCACTGTTCAACTATCACTAGAACTTTCTGCCACTGTTCAACTATCACTAGAACTTTCTGCCACTGTTCAACTATCACTAGAACTTTCTGCCACTGTTCAACTATCACTAGAACTTTCTGCTACTGTTCAACTATCACTAGAACTTTCTGCCACTGTTCAACTATCACTAGAACTTTCTGCTACTGTTCAACTATCACTAGAACTTTCTGCCACTGTTCAACTATCACTAGAACTTTCTGCTACTGTTCAACTATCACTAGAACTTTCTGCCATTGTTCAACTATCAGCTCTACTTGATTCCCACACTGCATTAGTTAGACACTGTTTAGACATAATTCATCTGACCTATCACTAGACAGTGATTCCAAACTGTCCATGATACACTGCCATACAGTAGAACAAGTTCTATATAACATGGCATTTAACAAGAATGACATTATTTAAGATGCTTATCTACTTAAGTGACATTTTTGTTTGGCCGATTCTGCTCTTCATGCATCTTTCATCCGATTAGATATTTGAACTGATTAACTTGGTTAAGCATCTTCTCTTCTATTGGGATGTCACGATTGGAATTATCTGTTTCTTTGATATACTTGTATATTACGTTGTAGGAAGAACGAAATACCACAAGGTAATATACAAGTAAATGGGAGTATTCTACAACAAGTGAATCTGTACAATTATTTCGGAACAGTCATAACATCTGATGGGAGATGCCTTGAAGAGATTAGAACAAGAATCGCCATGGCGAAAGTAGCCTTTAGCAAGATGAAAAACATACTGACCAATAACAAGATGTCAATTGAAACGAGAAAAAGAGTGTTGAGGTGCTACATAGAGCCTGTTCTTTTGTGTGGATGTGAAACTTGGACAATGTGCGGTCAAGCTGAAAAACATCTGATGGCTGCAGAAATGTTTCTGAGGAGAATGCAAAGAATACCATGAACAGACAGAAAAACCAATGACCAAGAACTACAGCAGACAAATGAAAATCATAAACTGATTAGAGAAATTAGACGTAGACAGTCAAAATTTGTTGGGCATGTTATGAGAAGAAATGAATTGGAGAATTTGGTGACAACTGGCAAGATCGAAGGGAACAGACCAAGAGGAAGACCGCGAGGAAAATACCTGGATGGCTTCGTCACATGGCATGGTCGAGACAGGAACACTGAGCTGATCCACGACTCTGGTGATCGAGTGAAATGGCTCATGATTGATTGATTGATATATCCACTATTTTATTTTTCTTTATATTCAAGGAGACATTTTTTGCACAATCACTACCACAATCATTACCACAATCATTACGAGTAACAAATGTGGCAATCATGTGTGTTTTCAGCTATCTATATGATGTCTTATGTAGATTCTATTATAACTTTCAACTCGTATTTCTGGCCTGTCTTTGATCTGTCTCATTATGATTCTGCTATACATAGAGAAGAGATCCTGTGACAAAACATCCTTGTTTTACTCATTGCTGCCTTTGTTCATACAAGTTAGTTGCATATCCTTTACAGGACATCGCGGTCAACCCGAGCATTGTTCAACTGTTTATGATTTCTTGGCAAGTTTACATTCAGTAGTTTACCATTGCTTTCTGAATGACCGGCATTCACACCATTGTATGAAAAACAATGCAAGGTGTGCTGCCAAGTCTCCCGCAGCTGTGATTCATAGCTGCTTTCTGCTTGTCCCAGCTTCAATGCTGCTACTTGTTGCAGTAAATATGTTGCTGTTATTCTGAGCTCTGTCCTGTCAACTGTTATGTCCTCCAACATCATGGGAGCTCTGTTCTGTCAACTGTTATGTCCTCCAACATCATGGGAGCTCTGTCCTGTCAACTGTTATGTCTTCCAACATCATGGGAGCTCTGTCCTGTCAACTGTTATGTCCTCCAACATCATGGGAGCTCTGTCCTGTCAACTGTTATGTCCTCCAACATCATGGGAGCTCTGTCCTGTCAACTGTTATGTCTTCCAACATCATGGGAGCTCTGTTCTGTCAACTGTTATGTCCTCCAACATCATGGGAGCTCTGTCCTGTCAACTGTTATGTCCTCCAACATCATGGGAGCTCTGTCCTGTCAACTGTTATGTCCTCCAACATCATGGGAGCTCTGTCCTGTCAACTGTTATGTCCTCCAACATCATGGGAGCTCTGTTCTGTCAACTGTTATGTCCTCCAACATCATGGGAGCTCTGTCCTGTCAACTGTTATGTCCTCCAACATCATGGGAGCTCTGTCCTGTCAACTGTTATGTCTTCCAACATCATGGGAGCTCTGTTCTGTCAACTGTTATGTCTTCCAACATCATGGGAGCTCTGTTCTGTCAACTGTTATGTCTTCCAACATCATGGGAGCTCTGTTCTGTCAACTGTTATGTCCTCCAACATCATGGGAGCTCTGTCCTGTCAACTGTTATGTCCTCCAACATCATGGGAGCTCTGTCCTGTCAACTGTTATGTCTTCCAACATCATGGGAGCTCTGTCCTGTCAACTGTTATGTCCTCCAACATCATGGGAGCTCTGTTCTGTCAACTGTTATGTCCTCCAACATCATGGGAGCTCTGTCCTGTCAACTGTTATGTCTTCCAACATCATGGGAGCTCTGTTCTGTCAACTGTTATGTCTTCCAACATCATGGGAGCTCTGTTCTGTCAACTGTTATGTCTTCCAACATCATGGGAGCTCTGTCCTGTCAACTGTTATGTCCTCCAACATCATGGGAGCTCTGTCCTGTCAACTGTTATGTCCTCCAACATCAGCATCTGGCACTGTGGCTCAGGGACGTGTGTCACAATCCCCCGACAGACAGAGCAGGGGGTTCAAAAACAGCTGCAGACGGCCTTGCGCTGATTGTGATGGTATGAACATCAGTCATGAAGAAAGCAGGACAGAGTACTAGAGTAACAATCCCCAGTAAATCAGTCACAAAATGCTAGGGTCGATTGCCACATCCTGTGAAAGACATACAACTAATTTGTTTCTTTCTTAACTCTCCCAGTACTTGTAATTCCTCTATGTGGTTTCATCTGGTCCGGCTGTCTTTCCTGTCTTCATGTGTGTGATAGCGTCAGCCATTTCTTCTAATACCGCATGCCCAATGCGTTCTTTAAAACAATGTAATTTTGCTGCATTGTTCATTTGACCAATTTTATTTTGTCTTTATGCATGTATCACTTATTTCGTTAATTATCTTCTGATATTTCTTCTTTGTTATTTATGCTTTGTTTTCTTAACTTTCAAAGCTCTTCATCCTTGTTTTCTTTACTGAGTTGCAGAGCTGTCCTCTTATCATGGTAGATGTCCGGTTTCTAGAGTGGTGTCTGCCACACCATGGTGCAGTTCCCTCCCTCTACTGGAGAATGTTCCCATCCTCTACTGCTGGAGAATGTTCCCTTCCCCTACTGCTGGAGAATGTTCCCTTCCCCTACTACTGGAGAATGTTCCCTTCCTCTACTGCTGGAGAATGTTCCCTTCCTCTACTGTTGGAGAATGTTCCCTTCCTCTACTGTTGGAGAATGTTCCCTTCCCCTACTGCTGAAGAATGTTCACTTCCATGTTCCCATCCTCTACGGCTGGAAAATGTTCCCTTCCTCTACGGCTGGAGAATGTTCCCTTCCTCTACTGCTGGAGAATGTTCCCATCCCCTGCTGCTGGAGAATGTTCCCTTCCTCTACTGCTGGAGAATGTTCCCTTCCTCTACTGCTGGAGAATGTTCCCTTCCTCTATAGCTGGAGAATGTTCCCTTCCTATATAGCTGGAGAATGCTCCCTTCCTCTACTGCTGTAGAATGTTCCCTTCCGCTACTGCTGGAGAATGTTCCCTTCCCCTACTGCTGGAGAATGTTCCCTTCCATTACTGCTGGAAAATGTTCCCTTCCTCTATAGCTGGAGAATGTTCCCTTCCATGTTCCCATCCTCTACTGCTGGAAAATGTTCCCTTCCTCTACTGCTGGAGAATGTTCCCATCCCCTGCTGCTGGAGAATGTTACCTTCCTCTACTGCTGGAGAATGTTCCCTTCCTCTACTGTTGGAGAATGTTCCCTTCCTCTATAGCTGGAGAATATTGCCTTCCTCTATAGCTGGAGAATGTTCCCTTCCTCTACTGCTGGAGAATGTTCCCTTCCATGTTCCCATCCTCTACAGCTGGAGAATGTTCCCTTCCATGTTCCCATCCTCTACTACTGGAGAATTTTCCCTTCCTCTAATGCTGGAGAATGTTTCCTTCATTGTTCCCGTCCTCTACTGCTTGAGAATGTTCCCTTCCATGTTCCCATCCTTTACTACTGGAGAATTTTCCCTTCCTATACTGCTGGAGAATGTTCCCTTCCTCTACTAATGGAGAATGTTCCCTTCCATGTTCCCATCCTATACTACTGGAGAATGTTCCCTTCCATGTTCCCATCCTCTACTACTGGAGAATGTTCCCATCCTCTACTGCTGGAGATTGTTCCCTTCCTCTACTGCTGGAGAATGTTCTCTTCCTCTACAGCTGGAGAATGTTCCCTTCCTATACTGCTGGAGAATGTTCCCTTCCTCTACTTCTGGAGAATGTTCCCTTCCCCTACTGC
This sequence comes from Cepaea hortensis, assembly GCA_963921405.1. Taxonomy (NCBI): domain Eukaryota; kingdom Metazoa; phylum Mollusca; class Gastropoda; order Stylommatophora; family Helicidae; genus Cepaea; species Cepaea hortensis. Next base: position 104,021,545 of record OY992890.1, read on the forward strand.
TGGAGAATGTTCCATTCAACTACTACTGTAGAATGTTCCCTTCTTCTACTGCTGGAGAATGTTCTCTTCCCCTACTGCTGGAGAATGTTCCCTTCCTCTACAGGTCGAGAATGTTCCCTTCCCCTGCTGCCGGAGAATGTTCCCTTCCCCTACTGCTGGAGAATGTTCCCATCCTCTATAGCTGGAGAATGTTCCCATCCTCTATAGCTGGAGAATGTTCCCTTCCTCTATAGCTGGAGAATGTTTCCTTCCTCTACTGCTGGAGAATATTCCCTTCCCCTACTGCTGGAGAATGTTCCCTTCCTCTACTGCTGGAGAATGTTCCCTTCCTCTATAGCTGGAGAATGTTCCTTTCCTCTATAGCTGGAGAATGTTCCCTTCCTCTACTGCTGGAAAATGTTCCCTTCCTCTATAGCTAGAGAATGTTCCCTTCCCCTACTGCTGGAGAATATTCCCTTCCCCTACTGCTGGAGAATGTTCCCTTCCTCTAATGCAGGAGAATGTTCCCTTCCATGTTCCCATCCTCTATTGCTGGAGAATATTTCTTTCCTCAAGTTAAGCAACCATGATGGCATTTCTCAAACTCTCCAGTATTTTTAGAGGCCAGACAATGAACAAAGTACAAATACACCATGTAATGTCAGGAAAACTAGCTGAGTGAATGAGAGAAACAAACAAAGGAAGGGAAAATATAACAGTGAATGAGAGAAACAAACACAGGAAAGAACAAATATAGCTGAGTGAATGAGAGACAAATAAAGAAAGGAAGAATATAGCTGAGTGAATGAGAGACAAATAAAGAAAGGAAGAATATAGCTGAGTGAATGAGAGACAAATAAAGAAAGGAAGAATATAGCTGAGTGAATGAGAGACAAATAAAGAAAGGAAGAATATAGCTGAGTGAATGAGAGACAAATAAAGAAAGGAAGAATATAGCTGAGTGAATGAGAGACAAATAAAGAAAGGAAGAATATAGCTGAGTGAATGTAAGAAATAAATAAAGGGAGGAATGAAAATAGCTGAGTGAATGACAGAAACAAAGGTAGGAAGAACATAGCTGAGTGAATGAGAGACACACAGGAAGGTAGGAAATAAACACAAACCTGGACAGTGGCTGGGTTGAGAACTGAATACCCCGACTGGCTCATCAGTGGCACGGTGGTGACTGGGAACATGGGCAGATGGGGGTATTTGGAGAGAGGGAACTTCTTTCGGATCCTGAACAGGGCATCACTGATTTGATTCTTGCTGCCTGGGAGAGAAGAGACAAGCACAATGTCAGCTGTTGCTTGTAACTATCTGCTCAATCAATGATTGATGCATTTATCGATTTAAGAATCAACATAATACATTGGGCAAACCCAGAGATACTCGTCTCTTGCAGCAAATATCAACTGAGGACATGGCCATTTCCGGAAGAACACTCATCGTAAACAAGACACATTCTTTCTCTCAGACCTCCCTCCGTGGGGCAAGTGTGCTAGTCACTGCGCTACAAAGGGTGGCACATGGTTACCTGATCATGATATCAGAGCTTCTGCTCACCCGTGCATAATGTTGACTGCCATGACCCAAGAGCTCATCTAATTGTACCCACCACATAAATCCCAGATGAGCACCCGTAAGTCACAAAAGAGAATGTGCTACAGATGAATGTATCAATCCTCATAGACATACTATTGTTAAGCCTTTCTCAGATGTTCGTAGGGTACATTTAAGCTCCTATACAAAACTTCCTTACAGCCAAATACAGGAAACTTCAGTTAAGCTGCATACTATACAACTATTGCCAACACAGAAAACAGTGCTAGATGTGAAATATACAACAATAAAATGTTATATGTAAACGGTTCAGTATAGACACAGTGCTCCGTGTGATATACAACATAGAATAATGTTGGTGAAATGTTTAACATAGAGCAATATTACATGCAAATTGTGGAATATAAGATGTATGACAAAGAACAATATTACATTGAGAAACATGACATGCAAAATGTATGACATACAAAGTTACATGTAGAATGTATGGCGTACAACAAAATGACATGTAGGATGTATGGTAGACAACAAAATGACATGTAAGATGTATGGTATACAACAAAAACATGTAAGATGTATGGTATACAACAAAATGACATGTAAGATGTATGGTGTACAACAAAATGACATGTAAGATGTATGGTATACAACAAAATAACATGTAAGATGTATGACGTACAACAAAATGACATGTAAGATGTATGGCGTACAACAAAATGACATGTAAGATGTATGGTATACAACAAAATGACATGTAAGATGTATGGTGTACAACAAAATGACATGTAAGATTTATGGTATACAACAAAATAACGTAAAATGTACGGTGTACAACAAAATGACATGTAAGATGTATGGTGTACAACAAAATAACATGTAAGATGTATGGCGTACAACAAAATGACATGTAAGATGTATGGTGTACAACAAAATGACATGCAAGATGTATGGTATACAACAAAATGACATGTAAGATGTATGACATACAACAAAATGACAAGTAATATGTATGGTATACAACAAAATAACATGTAAAATGTATGGCGTACAACAAAATGACATGTAAGATGTATAGTGTACAAAAAAATGACATGTAAGATGTATGGTATACAACAAAATAACATGTAAGATGTATGGCATACAACAAAATGACATGTAAGATGTATGGCGTACAACAAAATGACATGAATAAAGCACGTATACTTACCAATAAGTTGACAGACCTGATAGTCAGGTGTAAACAGGTTGATGGTGAAGGCCACGCGTACCCCAGTCTTGTCCTTGAGATAGGCCAGGTTGCGGCCACGCTTGCCGATCAGCCGGCCACACAGCTCAGCGGGCATGTTGAACTCATACCAGACCAGAGATTGACAGGCTTGGCAGGTGAGTGCAGGGTCACTGTCTGCCTGTTGGCTGTCATTTGATATCTGTGTGAATATATATGAGAGCACGTGTTACAGGTGAGGGCACACATTACAGGTGAGGGCATGTGTTACAGGTGAGGGCATGTGTTACAGGTAAGAGCAGTGTCACTGTCTCTTTGTTCACTGTCATTTGATATTTGGGTGAACATATATAAGAGCATGTGTTACAGGTGAGAGCACATGTTACAGGTGAGAGTATATGTTACAGGTGAGAGCACATGTTACAGGTGAGAGCACATGTTACAGGTGAGAGTATATGTTACAGGTGAGAGTATATGTTACAGGTGAGAGTATATGTTACAGGTGAGAGTATATGTTACAGGTGAGAGTATATGTTACAGGTGAGAGCACATGTTACAGGTGAGAGCACATGTTACAGGTGAGAGCACATGTTACAGGTGAGAGCACATGTTACAGGTGAGAGCACATGTTACAGGTGAGAGTATATGTTACAGGTGAGAGTATATGTTACAGGTGAGAGCACATGTTACAGGTGAGAGCACATGTTACAGGTGAGAGTATATGTTACAGGTGAGAGTATATGTTACAGGTGAGAGTATATGTTACAGGTTAGAGTATATGTTACAGGTGAGAGTATATGTTACAGGTGAGAGTATATGTTACAGGTGAGAGTATATGTTACAGGTGAGAGTATATGTTACAGGTGAGAGTATATGTTACAGGTGAGAGCACATGTTACAGGTGAGAGCACATGTTACAGGTGAGAGTATATGTTACAGGTGAGAGCACATGTTACAGGTGACCATAAGTTAATGTGAGAGCACACATTACAGGTGAGCGCAAGTTACAGGTGAGAGCACACGTTACATGTGACCATAAGTTAATGTGAGAGCACACATTACAGGTGAGAGCACACTTAGGACACGCAAGAAGTAAACAGTCCAGCAGGAGCAGGAACTAATGATCTGATTAGGACATGCAAGAAGTAAACAACAGTCCAGCAGGAACTAATGATCTGATTAGGACATGCAAGAAGTCAACAGTCCAGCAGGAACTAATGATCTGATTAGGACAGGCAAGTAGTTGACAGTCCAGCTGGAACTAATGATCTGATTAGGACATGCAAGAAGTAAACAACAGTCCAGCAGGAACTAATGATCTGATTAGGACAGGCAAGAAGTCAACAGTCCAGCAGGAACTAATGATCTGATTAGGAAAGGCTAGAAGTTAAACAACAGTATAGCAGGAACTAATGATCTGATTAGGACAGGCAAGAAGTCAACAGTCCAGCAGGAACTAATGATCTGATTAGGACAGGCAAGAAGTAAACAACAGTCCAGCAGGAACTAATGATCTGATTAGGACAGGCAAGAAGTCAACAGTCCAGCAGGAACTAATGATCTGATTAGGACAGGCAAGAAGTCAAACAGTATAGCAGGAACTAATGATCTGATTAGGACAAGCAAGAAGCTAACAGAAGACAGAACCAGGAGATTTAGTTGATATCTACTGAAGAATAAGAAAACAGAACACGTAATAAAGATGACAATAAGCCTACCTGAATGTTGCCATCACATGTTGGGCATCTGAACGTGGCTGGGGGTTTGGGCAGGGCAGAGGGCCCAGGCAGGGCCGAGGGGTCAGGTGTATCTGAGGGGTCGGGCGTGGTTGAGAGGTCGGGCATGGCCGAAGAGCTGACTGTTCTACATGCACCAGATGCCGCTATTGAGGTACCATGTTTACCCTGCTTACTGTCAATCTGAACACCTCCAGCTGCCACAACAGCTGGCTTTCTACCCACATCTGGCTTTCTACCCACATCTGGCTTTCTGCCCACATCTGGCTTTCTGCCCACATCTGGCTTTTTGCCCACATCTGGCTTTTTGCCCACATCTGGCTTTTTGCCCACATCTGGCTTTTTGCCCACAGGTGACTTACTGATGGCACCTGTCTTTCTTCTGGCATCTGGCTTACTGCTGGCACCTGTCTTTCTTCTGGCATCTGGCTTACAGTCTGAATCTGTCTTTCTTCTGGCATCTTGCTTACAGTCTGATTCTGGCTTTCTTTTGGCATCTCTTTTACAGTCTGAATCTGGCTTTCTTCTGGCATCTTTCTTACTGTCTGCAACTGGCATTATGCCTGCACCTAACTTTCTGCTCACACCTGGATATCTGTCTGCATCTGCCTTTTGGCTCCCATCTGGCTTTCTGGTGGTATCTGGCTTACTATCTGAAACTGGCTTACTGCCAACATCTGGTTTTCTGCTCATATCCGACTTTCTGCTGGCATCTTGCTTTCTTCTGCCATGTTGCTTATGGCCTGCGCTTGGCTTAATGCCCACTTCTGGCTTTCTGTCTGCATCTGGCTTACTGCTCCCATCTGGCTTACAGCTCCCACCTGGCTTATGGCTCCCATCTGGCTTTCTGCAGGCAGCTCGTTTATTTCTGGCATTTTGCTTTCTGTCAGCACCTGACTTTCTGCCCACATTTGGTTTACTGTCTGCATCTGGCTTACTGTCTGAATCTGGCTTACTGCCAACATCTGGTTTTCTGCTCATATATGACTTTCTGCTGGCATCTTGCTTTCTTCTGGCATGTTGCTTACTGCCTGTGCTTGGCATAATGCCCAATTCTGGCTTTCTGCCTGCATCTGGCTTACTGCTCCCATCTGGCTTACTGCTCCCATCTGGCATACTGCTCCCATCTGGCTTTCTGCAGGCAGCTTGTTTTCTTCTGGCATTTTGCTTTTTGCCTGCACCTGACTTTCTGCCCACATTTGGTTTACTGTCTGCATCTGGCTTACTGTCTAAATCTGGCTTACTGTCCACAATTGGCTTACTGTTGTTTAACTTTCTATGGCCATTGTGCTTTCTTCTGGCACCTGGCTTAATGTTCAACTCTGGCTTTCTGCTCCTATCTGGCTTACTGTCTTTATGTAGCTCACTTTCAATATGTGGCATGTTGTCCACATCTGGCTTACTGTCCACATCTGCCTTACTGTCCATATCTGCTTTACTGTCCACATCTGATTTACTGTCCTGATCTGATTTACTATCCGCACTTGGTTTGATTCTCATGTCTAGCTCTTTGCTTACATCTGGCTTACTGTCCACATCTAATTTATTGTCCACATCTGGTTTACTGTCAACATCTGGTTTACTGTCTACATCTGGTTTACTGTCCACATCTAATTTACTGTCCACATCTGGTTTACTGTCCACATCTGGTTTACTGTCCACATCTGGTTTACTGTCAACATCTGGTTTACTGTCCACATCTATCTTCCTGTCCACACCTGGTTTACTGTCCACACCTGGTTTACTGTCCACATCTATCTTCCTGTCCACATCTGGTTTACTGTCCACATCTATCTTACTGTCCACATCTATCTTCCTGTCCACACCTGGTTTACTGTCCACATCTATCTTACTGTCCACATCTATCTTCCTGTCTACATCTGGTTTACTGTCCACATCTATCTTCCTGTCCACATCTATCTTCCTGTCCACATCTGGTTTACTGTTCACATCTATCTTATTGTCCACATCTATCTTCCTGTCCACACCTGGTTTACTGTCCACATCTATCTTACTGTCCACATCTATCTTCCTGTCTACATCTGGTTTACTGTCTACATCTGGTTTACTGTCCACATCTATCTTCTTGTCCACATCTGGTTTACTGTCCACATCTATCTTACTGTCCACACCTGGTTTACTGTCCACATCTATCTTCCTGTCCACATCTATCTTACTGTCCACATCTATCTTACTGTGCACATCTGATTTGCTGTCCACATCTGGTTTGCTCTCCACATCTATCTTACTGTCCACATCTGATTTGCTGTCTATATCTGGTTTACTGTCCATATCTGGTTTGCTGTCCACAACTATCTTACTGTCCACATCTGGCTCACTTTCAATATCTGGCTTACTGTCCACAATTTGTTTGATTCTCATGTCTAGCTCATTGTTTATACCTGGCTTAATGTCCACATCTGGCTTACTGTTCACATATGGCTTACTGCCCACATCTAGGTTACTGTTTACATATGGCTTACTGTCCACATCTGCCTTACTGTCCACATCTGCCTTACTGTCCACATCTGCCTTACTGTCCATATCTGCCTTACTGTCCACATCTAGGTTACTGTCCACATATAGCTTACTGTCCACACCTGGCCTACTGTTAATGTCTAGGCTAAAGGAAACAGAATTCTGATCTGCGGTGTCAGGAGCAGGATCTACAGAAACCCCGACTGCGTCTGTGCTAGTTTCTGGACACGGCTGATCTGTGGTGTCAGGAGCAGGATCTACAGAAACCCTGACTGCGTCTGTGCTAGTTTCTGGACACGGCTGATCTGTGTCAGGAGCAGGATCTACAGAAACCCTGACTGCGTCTGTGCTAGTTTCTGGACACGGCTGATCTGTGGTGTCAGGAGCAGGATCTACAGAAACCCTGACTGCATCTGTGCTAGTTTCTGGACACAGCTGATCTGTGTCAGGAGCAGGATCTACAGAAACCCCGACTGCGTCTGTGCTAGTTTCTGGACACGGCTGATCTGTGTCAGGAGCAGGATCTACAGAAACCCTGACTGCGTCTGTGCTAGTTTCTGGACACGGCTGATCTGTGGTGTCAGGAGCAGGATCTACAGAAACCCCGACTGCGTCTGTGCTAGTTTCTGGACACAGCTGATCTGTGGTGACAGGAGCAGGATCTACAGAAACCCTGACTGCGTCTGTGCTAGTTTCTGGACACGGCTGATCTGTGGTGTCAAGAGCAGGATCTACAGAAGCCCTGACTGCGTCTGTGCTAGTTTCTGGACACGGCTGATCTGTGTCAGGAGCAGGATCTACAGAAACCCCGACTGCGTCTGTGCTAGTTTCTGGACACGGCTGATCTGTGGTGTCAGGAGCAGGATCTACAGAAACCCTGACTGCGTCTGTGCTAGTTTCTGGACACAGCTGATCTGTGGTGTCAGGAGCAGGATCTACAGAAACCCTGACTGAATCTGTGCTAGTTTCTGTACACGGCTGATCTGTGTCAGGAGCAGGATCTACAGAAACCCCGACTGCGTCTGTGCTAGTTTCTGGACACAGCTGATCTGTGGTGTCAGGAGCAGGATCTACAGAAACCCCGACTGCGTCTGTGCTAGTTTCTGGACACGGCTGATCTGTGGTGTCAGGAGCAGGATCTACAGAAACCCTGACTGCGTCTGTGCTAGTTTCTGGACACGGCTGATCTGTGGTGTCAGGAGCAGGATCTACAGAAACCCCGACTGCGTCTGTGCTAGTTTCTGGACACAGCTGATCTGTGGTGACAGGAGCAGGATCTACAGAAACCCTGACTGCGTCTGTGCTAGTTTCTGGACACGGCTGATCTGTGTCAGGAGCAGGATCTACAGAAACCCTGACTGCGTCTGTGCTAGTTTCTGGACACGGCTGATCTGTGGTGTCAGGAGCAGGATCTACAGAAACCCTGACTGCGTCTGTGCTAGTTTCTGGAAACGGCTCAAGATTCGGGAGAGGCTCTGTGTCCTCAGGTGCGGAGCTGTCCATGCTGGAACTCAGGAGAGGTTCTGTGTCCTCAGGTGCGGAGCTGTCCATGCTGGAACTCAGGAGAGGCTCTGTGTCCTCAGGTGTGAAGCTGTCCATGCTGAAACTCAGGAGAGGCTCTGTGTCCTCAGGTGTGGAGCTGTCCATGCTGGAACTCAGGAGAGGCTCCGTGTCCTCAGGTGTGGAGCTGTCCATGCTGGAACTCAGGAGAGGCTCTGTGTCCTCAGGTGTGGAGCTGTCCAAGCTGGAACTCAGGAGAGGCTCTGTGTCCTCAGGTGTGGAGCTGTCAATGCTGGAAGCTGATGTCTTCAACAGCCATGGATGTATGGGTGTCAGAGCTACAGTAGCACCTCCAGACAGCCTGCGGTGGGCACTGAATTTGTGAGAGGTCTCAGCAGAGGCAATATCCTCAGTTGTCTTCACGGGTGTAACAATATCTGGACTTGCTTCTGCTGCAAGTCCTGGTTTGTTTGTGAAGAAACCACACCCATCTGATACCCATGTCTGCTGCTCTATGGCCCTAACTGTGCTACATTCTGTAGTGACATGACCACTATGCTGGACACACGATGGCTGATGACACATAGTAGAGGAATATGATATTGGTAGTGAAGTATAAACTATCTGATGGCCTGACGACACAGGGGTCATTTGTCCTGCTGGTGACACAGGGGTCATTTGTCCTGCTGATGACACAGGGGTCATTTGTCCTGCTGCTGACACAGAGTTAATTTGTTCTACTGATGACACAGAGTTAATTTGTTCTACTGATGACACAGAGGTCATTTGTTCTACTGATGGCACAGAGGTAATTTGTCTTGGTGTTGACATAGAGGTTATTTGTCCTGCTGAGGACATATACGTCATTTGGCTTGGTGATGACATAGAGGTAATTTGTCTTGATGACGACACAGGAGTCGTCTGTTTTGGTGATGACATACAGGTAATTTGTCCTGGTGATGACACAGAAGTCTGTCTTGGTGATGGCATAGAGGTCATTTGTCCTGGTGATGACACAAAGGTCATTTGTCTTGGTGATGACACATAGATCATTTGTCCTGGTGATGACACAGAAATCATGTGTCTTGGTGATGACACAGGGGTCATTTGTCCTGGTGATGGCACAGAGGTCATTTGTCTTGGTGGTGATACAGAGGTCATTTGTCCTGGTGATGACACATAGGTCATTTGTCCTGGTGATGACACATAGGTCATTTGTCCTAGTGATGACACAGAGGTCATTTGTCTTGGTGACAACACAGAAATCATGTGTCTTGGTGATGACACGGAAGTCATTCGTCTTGGTGATGACACAGAGGTCATTTGTCCTGCTGATGATGATGACACAGTCTGTCGCAGCGATGTCCAAATTGTCTGCTGTGGGGACACAAATATTTCATGCTGTAGATTATTATTTACTGATTACACTGTTCTGAGCAAGTTCATGTTTACTGATTATACTGTTCTGAGCAATTTCATGTTTACTGATTACACAGTTCTGAGCAATTTCATGTTTACTGATTACACTGTTCTCAGCAATTTCATGTTTACTGATTAGACTGTTCTCATCAATTTCATGTTTACTGATTACACAGTTCTCAGCAATTTCATGTTTACTGATTACACTGTTCTCAGCAATTTCATGTTTACTGATTACACTGTTCTCAGCAATTTCATGTTTACTGATTACACAGTTCTCAGCAATTTCATGTTTACTGATTACACAGTTCTGAGCAATTTCATGTTTACTGATTACACAGTTCTCAGCAATTTCATGTTTACTGATTACACTGTTCTCAGCAATTTCATGTTTACTGATTACACAGTTCTCAGCAATTTCATGTTTACTGATTACACTGTTCTCAGCAATTTCATGTTTACTGATTACACTGTTCTCAGCAATTTCATGTTTACTGATTACACTGTTCTCAGCAATTTCATGTTTACTGATTACACTGTTCTCAGCAATTTCATGTTTACTGATTACACTGTTCTCAGCAATTTCATGTTTACTGATTACACTGTTCTCAGCAATTTCATGTTTACTGATTACACTGTTCTCAGCAATTTCATGTTTACTGATTACACTGTTCTCAGCAATTTCATGTTTACTGATTACACTGTTCTCAGCAATTTCATGTTTACTGATTACACTGTTCTCAGCAATTTCATGTTTACTGATTACACTGTTCTCAGCAATTTCATGTTTACTGATTACACTGTTCTCAGCAATTTCATGTTTACTGATTACACTGTTCTCAGCAATTTCATGTTTACTGATTACACTGTTCTCAGCAATTTCATGTTTACTGATTACACTGTTCTCAGCAATTTCATGTTTGATATTGACATGAGGGCTGTGGTGTTGGTGATCTGTGTGTGCCAGCTACAGCCATGTCTGCTAGTCAAACTGTCTGTGTTGTCTGTGTTATCTGTGTTGTCTGTGTTGTCTGTGTTATCTGTGTTATCTGTGGCTGGTGAGGATGTCTCACACTGACCAGTCATTGTCGTAAGTGGGACAGTGCTGTCAACAAACCTGTGTGTGGTCTGTGAGTGGGGATGTCCCTAGGTGAACAGTTACTGTCTTGTGTGGGACAGTGCTGTCAACATCATGTGTGTGGTCTGTGAGTGGGGATGTCCCTAGGTGAACAGTTATTGTTTTGTGTGGGACAGTGCTGTCAACATCATGTGTGTGGTCTGTGAGTGGTGATGTCCCTAGGTGAACAGTTATTGTCTTGTGTGGGACAGTGCTGTCAACATCCTGTGTGTGGTCAGTGTGTGGTGATGTCCCTAGGTGAACAGTTATTGTCTTGTGTGGGACAGTGCTGTCAACATCCTGTGTGTGGTCTGTGAGAGGAGATGTCTCTAGGTGAACAGTTATTGTCTTGTGTGGGACAGTGCTGTCAACATCCTGTGTGTGGTCTGTGAGAGGGGATGTCTAGGTGAACAGTCACTGTCGTGTGGGACAGTGCTGTCAACAACCTGTGGCTGGTTATATCTCAAATTGACCAGTGATTGTCTTGTGTGGGACAGTGCTGTCAAGGCTATATGAACCTGAGTGCTCTGCACCAGCAAACAGACAAGATGATGCAGGAAGATGTGATCTAGAAGACAGTAGCTCCAGGAGAGAACCTGCTTCAGAAAACTCGGTCTGGACTGCCTGTGGTTCATCATGTGGGTGGGTGGGTGAGTGAGTGAGTGAGTGAAACCCCACTCATTTCTAGTTATTGCTGAACTCTGTTCCTCTATGCCTCTAAACCCCAGTCATCTCTTGCTAGAGCTGAACTTCATGCCTCTGTGCCACACCACCCCCTAAATGGGGGTTACAACACAATGTTGCAGCAATATACTGAAGAGTAAGAAAGATGAGGCAAGCACTTCTATTTACAAGCACGCATTAAATTGACAAAAGCAAACATACTTAAGTTCAGCATGATGTGTGCCTCTAACAGACAGCTAATGGAAAAATCTGGCAAGGTAGTTGCAGAAACCACAGCTTTATCAGCACAAGTATAAATACTACAACTATCTCAGTAGAGGCAGATACAATGATGTGGTTCATCTACCAACTAAGCTGATTATGAACAATGAGGAACAGGCATACATAACTAAATGCTCAAATTCACATGTTGGTCAGCTTGCTAAAGCAATACTAATATACGACATGATTACAGCCTGAATGGCTTGACATCACAGAAAAAACTGGTCACCTTTTGTTACGTTGGTGGGTGGTTTGTTTGTTCCCACGGAAATGTATGAGGTTAATGCCGCTGGTATCTGAAGCAAGTGTCTCCAATTAAGAGCATCTGTTTTATTCTATAGAGAACAGAAAAGTGGTATGGTGTAGAAATAAGAACAATGCAGACAATAGCCAAAAACGATCTGAACAATCACACAAAGTAAGAACCATTAATAATGATACAATTTAACAACACTAATTGCACAAAGTAACATCCATAATAATTACAGAAAAATGGCCATAATAATCACATAAAAGAACCATAATCACATATAATAACCATAATAATTACATAAACTAACATAATAATCACACAAAGTAACAACTATAATAATAACACAAAATAACCAAATTAACATTCACAAAATAACTATAATATCTTGCTTGTGTTGTGAGTTTCTTTCTCAAAAACAATTTAAATTTTTCAGCATACAGCAGGGAAGTTTATAGTTAACAACAATCAGACAAAGTAACAACCATAATAAGCACACAAGATAATCATAATAACATTCACACAAAGTAACCCAAATATTCACACAAAGTCATAATATTCACACAAAGTAACAACCATAATAATAATCACACAAAATAACAATAATAACAATCACACAAAATAACCAAAATATTCACACACAGTCATAATATTCACACAAAATAACCACCATAATAATCACACAAAATAACCATAATAACAATCACACAAACTAACAATAATTATCACAGAAAAAGCATAATCTTCTTCTTCTTCTTTTCGTTCATCCGGAGTGTTTTTTCAGATGTGATTGCGGTGTGTCTGTTATGCGCCCTTGGGCCGAAACCCGTAGGCCAACACATCGACTTTAGCGTGCATTTTTGACCAGATAGCATTCCTGGGAGACTCACTTTTGTGGCGCCATCTGCAACCATGCTGGCCAAGGTGGAACGGTCGAAGACAACGGTCATCCCTCAAAGGAAGGCAGGGACAGTCCATAGCATTTTCCGCCATCCAAGGTTGCTTCCATAGTTGCAGGGCCGACACATAACGCCCTGGATCTGGGCTCACCGAGGGAGATCGTCACGTCCTGCTCATGGCTGCTTTAAATCCTCACTTCAATATATTGGTCATTTCGTTTCCCCGGGTCATTCCCGCACAAACCAGACAGGTTTGCAGACGGCATCCACTCAGCGAGTTTTCGGACATGTGCTTGTCGTTGCGCCCATCAGAGCTTTTCCAGGCTCAACAGACATTCGGAAAACTACCCAGTCAGAGCTGTTCCGAACAAGAGCGGCATTCGGAAACTGGGTAGTCAGAGCTGTTCCTAGCACGAGAGACATTCGGACGAGACATTTCACTCGGACGTAATTGCGTAGTGTCAATTTTTAGTTTGCCACCCGTAGGACGACACTTCCGACTTCCAGCGGGCATTTTTTAATGAGCTTAGCCATCCTCTGGTTTCGAGGCACGGTGGACTGTTGTGATGTCGCTAACATCTCAGCTGGTCAAGATAGAACGACGAACGACGGGTCGGCCCTCGAGGGAAGGCAGGGGCAGACCATGAGCATTCCCTCGCTATCCAAGGAGGCTTCCATAATTGCAGAGCCGGCACATATTGCTCTGTGTCTGGGCTCACCCGAGGAGTTGCCACGTCCTGCTCATGGCTGCTTTAGTTCCTCACTTCCACGTGTTGGGCAACTCGTTGCCACTGATCGCTCAAGCACACACCAGGGACGGTCAGACTGCAAGCGACACCCACGCTTTTGACTTCGGACCACGCAATAGGTTCGCTCGCCGTGCGTTCCATTTTGCGGCATTGAGACGTTCTTCCACTTTTGTCTACACTCTCTATGAGTTAGATACAGTTTTCGCAGCCACTTTCTTCGACTGGGGCACTTTTTGACTTTTTTTTGTACTCGCTCACGAGGTAGGCTACTTGTGCTGCCGGATCAGCACCTTACCTTCGTGCAGCGGTGAACGGGGAACGGCCTGGTCTCTCATCCGGGGATCTCTCATATCCCCCAGCTGAGAGCCTTCGAACTTCTATCAGACCTGAGCATGCAGCTTGCTCAGTATCACGCCTTTATTTTTCGAGGTGGCTATCGGCCCGGCTCTCAGGTCCGAGGGTTTGTGGCTTAGAGGCGTTCAGCCACAGCCCTCGACAGGGAGCCTTTAGAGTTTTGTCCGGACCAGGAACTTCTGCCTTCGTGCGCCTGATTTAAATTTTGGACTGCTATCCTCAGTCTCACCTGCAGAGCAGCAGGTTGTGTCTCTCTTAGTCTGGTCCCTATCCCATATGCTGTCCGATATGTAGTTTTTCACCCATCGGCAAGCACATGGGGTCGATGGGACACGCAAGCTCCCCCACCACGGCAAGGTGGAGACACATCGGGGGAGGAAAAAGCATAATAATCACAATGTAACCTCGATAACAATTACACAAAATAATAATTTCCTTACATGGGATATGTGTTACAGATTGGTTCACATGATACACACATATCAGCTGTAAAGATGTACATGCTGTACTGATTTGTATGATACATCCATTATATGATGTACCCAACCTGAAATTATACACTAACTATAGAACTGTTGCCCTGATCAGTCATGCAATTAAAAATCTACTAATTATCATAATGAGAAGATTTCGTTAAGAAAATGGACGAAGAGATTAACGTGGTTCAAGCTGGATTTAGACAAGAAGAGAAGAGATCACATACTCAACATGTGTTTAATAACAGAAGTGTAGAGAATTTAATGTAAACTTGTTCTCATGTTTTGTGGATTATTCAAAAGCATTTGACTGTACAATATCAGAAAATGTGGGAAATCTTGGGGAAAATAGGCTTTCTTTCACATGTAATACAACTCACAAAAATGCTCTATCTAGACCAACAAGCAAAGGTTAGAACAGAGCCAGCAGATGGCAAATACCTGGATGTCTGGGCAAGATGGCATGATGAGACAAGAACATTGATGTCTGGGCAAGATGGCATGATGAGACAAGAACATTGATGTCTGGGCAAGATGACATGAGACAAGATCACTGATGTCTGGGCAAAGATAATATGAGACAAGAACATTGATGTCTGGGCAAGATGACATGATGAGACAATAACGATGTCTGGGCAAGATGACATGAGACAAGAACATTAATGTCTGGGCAAGATGACATCATGAGACAATAACACTGATGTCTGGGCAAGATGACATGAGACAAGAACACTGATGTCTGGGCAAAGTTAATATGAGACAAGAACATTGATGTCTGGGCAAGATGACATGAGACAAGAACACTGATGTCTGGGCAAGATGACATGAGACAAGAACACTGATGTCAGGGCAAGATGGCATCATGAGACAATAACACTGATGTCTGGGCAAGATGACATGACACAAGAACACTGATGTCTGGGCAAAGATAATATGAGACAAGAACATTGATGTCTGGGCAAGATGACATGATGAGACAAGAACACTGATGTCTGGGCAAGGTGACATGATGAGACAAGAACATTGATGTCTGGACAAGATGACATGATGAGACAAGAACATTGATGTCTGGACATGACAAGAACATTGATGTCTGGACAAGATGACATGATGAGACAAGAACATTGATGTCTGAGCAAGGTGACATGATGAGACAAGAACATTGATGTCTGGGCAAGATGACATGAGACAAGAACACTGATGTCTGGGCAAGATAACATGAGACAAGAACATTGATGTCTGGGCAAGATGACATGATGAGACAAGAACATTGATGTCTGGGCAAGATGGCATGATGGGACAAGAACGATGTCTGAAAAGATTACATGATGAGACAAAAAACATTGACGTCTGGGCAATATTTGACAAGAACACTGATGTCTGGACAAGATGACAAGACAAGAACATTGATGTCTGGACAAGATGACATGATGAGACAAGAACATTGATGTCTGGACAATTTGACATGATGAGACAAGAACATTGATGTCTGGGCAAGATGATATTATGAGACAAGAACATTGATGTCTGGGCAAGATGATATGAGACAAGAACATTGATGTCTGGGAAGATGATATGATGAGACAAGAACATTGATGTCTGGGCAAGATTACATGATGAGACAAGAACACTCTGGACAAGATGACATGAGACAAGAACATTGATGTCTGGACAAGATGACATGATGAGACAAGAACATTGATGCCTGGACAAGATGACATGATGAGACAAGAACATTGATGTCTGGACAAGATGACATGATGAGACAAGAACATTGATGTCTGGACAAGATGACATGATGAGACAAGAACATTGATGTCTGGGCAAGATAACATGAAGAGACAAGAACATTGATGTCTGGGCAATATGATATGAGACAAGAACATTGATGTCTGGGCAAGATATTAGGAGACAAGAACATTGATGTCTGGGAAGATGATATGATGAGACAAGAACATTGATGTCTGGGCAAGATTACATGATGAGACAAGAACACTATGTCTGGACAAGATGACATGATGAGACAAGAACACTGATGTGTGGACAAGACATGATGAGACAAGAACATTGATGTCTGGACAAGATTACATGATGAGACAAGAACATTGATGTCTGGACAAGATGACATGATGAGACAAGAACATTGATGTCTGGACAAGATGACATGAGACAAGAACATTGATGTCTGGACAAGATGACATGATGAGACAAGAACATTGATGTCTGGGCAAGATGGCATGATGAGTCAAGAACATTGATGTCTGGACAAGATAACATGATGAGACAAGAACATTGATGTCTGGGCAAAGATAATATGAAACAAGAACATTGATGTCTGGACAAGATGACATGAGACAAGAACATTGATGTCTGCGTAAGGTGACATGATGAGACAAGAACACTGATGTCTGGGCAAGATGGCATGATGGGACAAGAACAATGTCTGGACAAGATTACATGAGACAAAAAACATTGACGTCTGCGCAAGATTTGACAAGAACACTGAAGTCTGGACAAGATGACATGATGAGACAAACGATGTTTGGGCAAGATGACATGATGAGACAATAACACTGATGTCTGGGCAAGATGATATTATGAGACAAGAACATTGGTGTCTGGGAAGATGATATGAGACAAGAACATTGATGTCTGGGCAAGATTACATGATGAGACAAGAACACTATGTCTGGACAAGATGACATGATGATACAAAAACACTGATGTGTGGACAAGACATGATGAGACAAGAACATTGATGTCTGGGAAAGATGATATTATGAGACAAGAACATTGATGTCTGGGCAAGATATTATGAGACAAGAACATTGATGTCTGGGAAGATGATATGATGAGACAAGAACATTGATGTCTGGGCAATTTGACATGATGAGACAAGAACATTGATGTCTGGGCAAGATGATGATATGAGACAAGAACATTGATGTCTGGGAAGATGATATGAGACAAGAACATTGATGTCTGGGCAAGATATGATGAGACAAGAACATTGATGTCTGGGCAAGATGACATGATGAGACAAGAACACTGATGTCTGGACAAGATGACATGATGAGAAGAACACTGATGTCTGGACAATATGACATGATGAGACAATAACATTGATGTCTGGGCAAGATGGCATGATGAGACAAGAACATTGATGTCTGGACAAGATGACATGATGAGACAAGAACATTGATGTCTGGGCAAGATGGCATGATGAGACAAGAACACTGATGTCTGGACTAGATGACAATGAGACAAGAAAATTGATGTCTGGGCAAGATGACATGATGAGACAAGAACATTGATGTCTGGACAAGATTGCATAATGAGACAAGAACACTGACTTGATTTGTACTCCAGTGATTATACGAGATATGATGGTCAAATATGATGACATTTGCTTATTTATATGACACATGATGATAGTTATGATTCTACCTGATAAACTGAGTGCTGGAAACAGCTGGATGTTGATGACAAGGGTGTGAAACTTTCTTCAGCCAATTTCAGAATCTATCGTGAAGACTAAAACACTAAAACATCAGCAGCAATCTAACACAACCACACAAGCCCCACCTGGAGATGTTGGGTGTCCCCTGTACTGTACACAAGCATAGACTTAAGACTACAACAAGCGGGAAGACCCTGTCTCAGGCAAGTCACGGCAACAGTCAACACCAACCAACGTCTGCTGACAAGTGTTCTTGACTTCCTTAAACACAGTTCACGAAAAACAAAACCAAAACTACTCACACACATGACCACTCACAACTACCTGGCGTGCGTTGTCTGATGTGAACAGACACGGTCAGAACATTCAGACACGCAAGTAGACCAGCTGACCACAGACAGCAGACAAGTGAGACAAGAAACCCGTGCCATTGGCAACTCCCACACAACCCCTTTCTACCATGGTCGGAGAACAGCATACCAGGTACAGACAGGTACATCTACAAACCTGTTGTGTCCACTGTGGGTCAGCGTGGCTGAGATGTTGTGTCCACTGTCGGTCTCAGCGTGGCTGAGATGTTGTGTCCACTGCCGGTCAGCGTGGCTGAGATGTTGTGTCCACTGTCGGTCAGCGTGGCTGAGATGTTAGATTGTGCACACCAGGCTCTCAGGTTCCTGGGTTGGAATTCCAGAATAAGACTGGATATTTTTACAAGAGGGGGTGTGGTGGCTAGCACACTTAATTGTTGACCTGGTGACTAGCTGGCACACTTAATTGTTGACCTGGTGACTAGCTGGCACACTTGACTGGTGGCTAGCACACTTGACTGTTGACCTGGTGACTAGCTAGCACACTTAATTGTTGACGTGGTGACTAGCTGGCACTTGACTGTTGACCTGGTGACTAGCTAGCACACTTGACTGTTGACCTGGTGACTAGCTAGCACACTTAATTGTTGACGTGGTGACTAGCTGGCACACTTAATTGTTGACCTGGTGACTAGCTAGCACACTTGACTGGTGGCTAACACACTTGTCTGTTGACCTGGTGGCTAGCTAGCACACTTAATTGTTGACGTGGTGACTAGCTGGCACTTGACTGTTGACCTGGTGACTAGCTAGCACACTTGACTCTTGACCTGGTGACTAGCTAGCACACTTGACTGTTGACCTGGTGACTAGCTAGCACACTTGACTTTTGACCTGGTGACTAGCTAGCACACTTGACTTTTGACCTGGTGACTAGCTAGCACACTTGACTGTTGACCTGGTGACTAGCTAGCACACTTGACTGTTGACCTGGTGACTAGCTAGCACACTTGACTGTTGACCTGGTGACTAGCTAGCACACTTGACTGTTGACCTGGTGGCTAGCTAGCACACTTGACTGTTGACCTGGTGACTAGCTAGCACACTTGACTGTTGACCTGGTGGCTAGCTAGCACACTTGACTGTTGACCTGGTGGCTAGCTAGCACACTTGACTGTTGACCTGGTGGCTAGCTAGCACACTTGACTGTTGACCTGGTGGCTAGCTAGCACACTTGACTGTTGACCTGGTGGCTAGCTAGCACACTTGACTGTTGACCTGGTGGATAGCTAGCACGCTTGACTGTTGACCTGGTGACTAGCTAGCACGCTTGACTGTTGACCTGGTGACTAGCTAGCACGCTTGACTGTTGACCTGGTGACTAGCTAGCACGCTTGACTGTTGACCTGGTGACTAGCTAGCACACTTGACTGTTGACCTGGTGACTAGCTAGCACACTTGACTGTTGACCTGGTGACTAGCTAGCACACTTGACTGTTGACCTGGTGACTAGCTAGCACACTTGACTGTTGACCTGGTGACTAGCTAGCACACTTGACTGTTGACCTGGTGGCTAGCTAGCACACTTGACTGTTGACCTGGTGGCTAGCTAGCACACTTGACTGTTGACCTGGTGACTAGCTAGCACACTTGACTGTTGACCGGGTGACTAGCTAGCACACTTGACTGTTGACCTGGTGACTAGCTAACACACTTGACTGTTGACCTGGTGACTAGCTAGCACACTTGACTGTTGACCTGGTGACTAGCTAGCACACTTGACTGTTGACCTGGTGACTAGCTAGCACACTTAATTGTTGACCTGGTGACTAGCTGGCACACTTGACTGGTGGCTAGCACACTTGACTGTTGACCTGGTGACTAGCTAGCACACTTAATTGTTGACGTGGTGACTAGCTGGCACTTGACTGTTGTCCTGGTGACTAGCTAGCACACTTGACTGTTGACCTGGTGACTAGCTAGCACACTTAATTGTTGACGTGGTGACTAGCTGGCACACTTAATTGTTGACCTGGTGACTAGCTGGCACACTTGACTGGTGGCTAACACACTTGTCTGTTGACCTGGTGGCTAGCTAGCACACTTAATTGTTGACGTGGTGACTAGCTGGCACTTGACTGTTGACCTGGTGACTAGCTAGCACACTTGACTCTTGACCTGGTGACTAGCTAGCACACTTGACTGTTGACCTGGTGACTAGCTAGCACACTTGACTGTTGACCTGGTGACTAGCTAGCACACTTGACTTTTGACCTGGTGACTAGCTAGAACACTTGACTTTTGACCTGGTGACTAGCTAGCACACTTGACTGTTGACCTGGTGACTAGCTAGCACACTTGACTGTTGACCTGGTGACTAGCTAGCACACTTGACTGTTGACCTGGTGACTAGCTAGCACACTTGACTGTTGACCTGGTGGCTAGCTAGCACACTTGACTGTTGACCTGGTGACTAGCTAGCACACTTGACTGTTGACTTGGTGGCTAGCTAGCACACTTGACTGTTGACCTGGTGGCTAGCTAGCACACTTGACTGTTGACCTGGTGGCTAGCTAGCACACTTGACTGTTGACCTGGTGGCTAGCTAGCACACTTGACTGTTGACCTGGTGGCTAGCTAGCACACTTGACTGTTGACCTGGTGGCTAGCTAGCACGCTTGACTGTTGACCTGGTGGATAGCTAGCACGCTTGACTGTTGACCTGGTGACTAGCTAGCACGCTTGACTGTTGACCTGGTGACTAGCTAGCACGCTTGACTGTTGACCTGGTGACTAGCTAGCACGCTTGACTGTTGACCTGGTGACTAGCTAGCACACTTGACTGTTGACCTGGTGACTAGCTAACACACTTGACTGTTGACCTGGTGACTAGCTAGCACACTTGACTGTTGACCTGGTGACTAGCTAGCACACTTGACTGTTGACCTGGTGGCTAGCTAGCACACTTGATTGTTGACCTGGTGGCTAGCTAGCACACTTGACTGTTGACCTGGTGACTAGCTAGCACACTTGACTGTTGACCGGGTGACTAGCTAGCACACTTGACTGTTGACCTGGTGACTAGCTAGCACACTTGACTGTTGACCTGGTGACTAGCTAGCACACTTGACTGTTGACCTGGTGACTAGCTAGCACACTTGACTGTTGACCTGGTGACTAGCTAGCACACTTGACTGTTGACCTGGTGACTAGCTAGCACACTTGACTGTTGACCTGGTGACTAGCTAGCACACTTGACTGTTGACCGGGTGACTAGCTAGCACACTTGACTGTTGACCTGGTGACTAGCTAGCACACTTGACTGTTGACCTGGTGACTAGCTAGCACACTTGACTGTTGACCTGGTGACTAGCTAGCACACTTGACTGTTGACCTGGTGACTAGCTAGCACACTTGACTGTTGACCTGGTGACTAGCTAGCACACTTGACTGTTGACCTGGTGGCTAGCACACATGACTGTAGACCTGGTGACTAGCTAGCACACTTGACTGTTGACCTGGTGGCTAGCACACTTGACTGTTGACCTGGTGACTATCTAGCACTTGACTGTCGACCTGGTGACTAGCTAGCACACTTGACTGTTGACCTGGTGGCTAGCTAGCACACTTGACTGTTGACTTGGTGGCTAGCACACTTAATTGTTGACGTGGTGACTAGCTGGCACTTGACTGTTGACCTGGTGACTAGCTAGCACACTTGACTGTTGACCTGGTGACTAGCTAGCACACTTGACTGGTGACTAGCTAGCACACTTGACTGTTGGCCTGGTGACTAGCTAGCACACTTGACTGTTGACCTGATAACTAGCTAGCACACTTGACTGTTGACCTGGTGGCTAGCTAGCACACTTGACTGGTGACTAGCTAGCACACTTGACTGTTGACCTGGTGGCTAGCTAGCACACTTGACTGGTGACTAGCTAGCACACTTGACTGTTGACCTGGTGACTAGCTAGCACACTTGACTGTTAACCTGGTGGCTAGCTAGCACACTTGACTGTTGACCTGGTGACTAGCTAGCACACTTGACTGTTGACCTGGTGACTAGCTAGTACTTGACTGTTGACCTGGTGACTAGCTAGCACTTGACTGTTGACCTGGTGACTAGCTACCAAACTTGACTGTTGACCTGGTGACTAGCTACCACACTTGACTGTTGACCTGGTGACTAGCTAGCACACTTGACTGTTGACCTGGTGACTAGCTAGCACACTTGACTGTTGACCTGGTGACTAGCTGGCACTTGACTGTTGACCTGGTGACTAGCTAGCACACTTGACTGTTGACCTGGTGACTAGCTAGCACACTTGACTGTTGACCTGGTGACTAGCTAGCACACTTGACTGTTGACCTGGTGACTAGCTAGCACACTTGACTGTTGACTTGGTGACTAGCTACCACACTTGACTGTTGACCTGGTGGCTAGCTAGCACACTTGACTGTTGACCTGGTGACTAGCTAGCACACTTGACTGTTGACCTGGTGACTAGCTAGCACACTTGACTGTTGACCTGGTGACTAGCTAGCACACTTGACTGTTGACCTGGTGACTGGCTAGCACACTTGACTGTTGACCTGGTGGCTAGCTAGCACACTTGACTGTTGACCTGGTGACTAGCTAGCACACTTGACTGTTGACCTGGTGACTAGCTAGCACACTTGACTGTTGACCTGGTGACTAGCTAGCACACTTGACTGTTGACCTGGTGGCTAGCTAGCACACTTGACTGTTGACCTGGTGGCTAGCACACTTAATTGTTGACGTGGTGACTAGCTGGCACTTTACTGTTGACCTGGTGACTAGCTAGCACACTTGACTGTTGACCTGGTGACTAGCTAGCACATTTGACTGTTGACCTGGTGACTAGCTAGCACACTTGACTGTTGACCTGGTGACTAGCTAGCACACCTGACTGTTGACCTGGTGGCTAGCTAGCACACTTGACTGTTGACCTGGTGACTAGCTAGCACACTTGACTGTTGACCTGGTGGCTAACTGGCACTTGACTGTTGACCTGGTGGCTAGCTAGCACTTGATTGTTGACCTGGTGACTAGCTAGCACACTTGACTGTTGACCTGGTGACTAGCTGGTACTTGACTGTTGACCTGGTGACTAGCTAGCACGCTTGACTGTTGACCTGGTGACTAGCTAGCACACTTGACTGTTGACCTGGTGACTAGCTGGCACTTGACTGTTGACCTGGTGACTAGCTAGCACGCTTGACTGTTGACCTGGTGACTAGCTAGCACACTTGACTGTTGACCTGGTGACTAGCTGGCACTTGACTGTTGACCTGGTGGCTAGCTAGTACACTTGACTGTTGACCTGGTGACTAGCTAGCACGCTTGACTGTTGACCTGGTGACTAGCTAGCACACTTGACTGTTGACCTGGTGACTAGCTGGCACTTGACTGTTGACCTGGTGGCTAGACAATGGAGAAAGAGGGATTTTTAGATTAGGTGTGTGAGGGGGTATCGGTGGCCAGTGTCTGTTGAGGGTGATGCACTAGAAGAAGAGGAACATTGGAGAGGGAGAAGATAAAGAAGAGGAAACATGGGAGAGGGAGAAGATAAAGAAGAGGAAACATGGGAGAGGGAGAAGATAAAGAAGAGGAACATGGGAGAGGGAGGAGATAAAGAAGAGGAACATGGGAGAGGGAGGAGATAAAGAAGAGGAACATGAGAGAGGGAGAAGATAAAGAAGAGGAAACATGGGAGAGGGAGAAGATAAAGAAGAGGAACATGGGAGAGGGAAAAGATAAAGAAGAGGAAACATGGGAGAGGAAGAAGATAAAGAAGAGGAAACATAGGAGAGGGAGAAGATAAAGAAGAGGAAACATTGGAGAGGGAGAAGATAAAGAAGAGGAAACATGGGAGAGGGAGAAGATAAAGAAGAGGAAACATGGGAGACGGGGAAGATAAAGAAGAGGTGAAAATGCTCCACATTGGAACAATTTCAGTGACTGTTTTAAATATTTCAGACAAGGTATCATTTATGTATTCACTTCATTTGATGTGTAACTGTGCAGTATGCGTCTGACGAGATACAGCGAAATATGCCAGGCAATAAATCATGCAACATATAGTTTTTGGCTTCTTTGTTTACATCATCATCACTAAGTGCCTTGCCAGTTGGCGTTGGCGATCATGCTGACGGCATGGCTCAATTCATATGTTGACTCCCTGTCGTGCCACACGCATCCTCCATCTGATGTTATCCGTGTGTCTCGATATCTGAATTTCTGCACTTGTCCCAAGATAACGTCCTGTACTTTAATTGTGCATTTAAGCATAATAAATGTCTTTGATATCACCATGACTTATTTCTATAATTCAAGCTAAGGTCCCATTTTTCGTTTTCTACAACCACTGTATCTATCATTTCCTGTAGTTCCTTCTGACTTGTCGCTATCAAGATGGAGTCATTGGCATAACATCAGTTATTTATATTATGTCCACCAACCAGGATCCCTGACATATTTTCTGTAGATCTCGTTATATGTTCACTGTACAATGAGAACAAATCATGAGACATTACACAACTTTGTCTTGTGTTTAAATACAATATTTCGGTCGAACCACAAACTGTGTCTGTTTATATAATTACATAAAGAAACGACAACAACATGTAATTACAAAACGAAACGACGAATAGCACATCTTGATCAATAAATTAAATGAATAAATCATTCATGAATAAATAAATAAATGGTTTAAGCATGTGAATAAACGTCAGGCATAAGTGCAAGAGAGTGGAAATCAGAAAACTGCACACGACAAAGGGAGGTGATAACCTATGGGACAAAAAACGTGAGGTAACTGTCATCTGGTTGGTGCTAATCATTCAGCTGGTGGTGTCCCCTGGGAAATCATCTCCAGCCACGCAGCCCGGTCGTACTGACTAGTTGAAGTGTAGTTGTCACTGAAACAGTAAATCTTGGCGGGACCTTCCGCCCCTTACGCATCAGACCTCCCGCCCCTTACACGTCTGTCCAGTTGTGCTGACCACACAGTCAGGCGTGGAGTTGACTACCCCAAGTGATGGATGCCCCTGACCTTTCTGTCACCTTCAAATCCCTGAAAGAGCACGATTACCTCAAGGCCAGGTCATAAATCAAACCCGGTAGGCAGAGGGGCAACTACGGGGGCGTAAACAGTAGTTATAGTACCTGAAGTGAACAAGTAAACAGTAGTTATAGTGCCTGAAGTGAACAAGTAAACAGTAGTTATAGTGCCTGAAGTGAACAAGTAAACAGTAGTTATAGTGCCTGAAGTGAACAAGTAAACAGTAGTTATAGTGCCTGAAGTGAACAAGTAAACAGTAGTTATACTCATATAGTGCCTGAAGTGAACAAGTAAACAGTAGTTATAGTGCCTGAAGTGAACAAGTAAACAGTAGTTATAGTGCCTGACGTGAAACAGTACAGAAGAAAAAATGAGGGGGCGGGGGCGGTGGGTCCCGTAAAATTGTTCTAAAAAACAGTCGTTTACCCTGGTACTTAAACTGGGTATTCGCCATATCCTTGAACTTGACTATATTGAATAATGGAGTAGTTGCACTCTCCAGGGAGCCATAGTGTGACTGATGCAGGACTATCTCTCTGGGGTTTTAATTACTGTTGATGATTAATTGGTTAATTATTGAAGCGGATTTCATGTCTACGCTGGCTTTATGAGAAGAAAAACTTTATGAGAAGCTCGTTATTTGTAATGAATTGATGGCTACATTGGCTTTATGAGTGGAATAGCTTAGCCCCAAACAATCTTGGGAAACGTCTGTCTGTCATAAACCAGATTCCCCACCTCTGTTGCTCTGATGTGTAAATGATCTGTACCATCAGAATCTATCTACATGGTGGTCTGCATTCACCTCTGCCTCCCCGGTACATCCTCTCTCCAAGTTTAACTTGTCCGTGTATTCATTTCCCCTAACGTACTCGCGATACTTGACCTTCCCATGTCATGTCTCCGCTGACAACCAATCTGGTTCAGTAATGAGTTCTTGGATAGATCTGGTTGTCCTCCTTTCTGCCCAGTGAACTGTCAATACCCTTCTGTTACATTTATATTCAACAGCGGATTTATATTTCTCAATTGATTTGTAAAACACCAAAGCTCCGAGTTTTTCGCTCATTTCTGTGAAGGCTTGAAATTCGATCCACTACACTGGATTGTGGGTGGACGTAACAAAAATCCACACCAACCACGCCGTGTAAGGAAGCAGATTGTCAGACACCCGAGCCACCCCTCCATATTACTTTATTAGACGACGTGGTTTGGGCGGTAGATAAGGTTGGGGGACTCCACCTGGCGGCGGCCGCTGGCCTGCAAGATACACCTAATGTTAGCCTGCTATCAATCTCCCGTGGGGTTCGTGGTCTGGCCCTCCAGGTGCCGCTGACATGAATGGGTGATTGTGTGTGTACAGAACCTCTCTCACCTGATTGCCTCGGGAGCTTCTGTTTGCTCTCAGAGTTCAGCGATGGCGACGCTATGGGCTTCTTCAGTACAAGTGTAACTGTGTCCATGGCAACTCGTGTAAGTGGTGACCCTGATGTGATAGTTTACATTAAGTTAGCAGTCAGCCTGAACTCAGAGACAAGGCGCTACTTCAGCAAGCAAGGCGGACTAGAACCTTCCAGCGGGAACGCTAGGCCAGGCAACCTAGGCCTCCTGTTCTCAGGCGTGTCCACCCATGACCAGGGGCTACCCAATGTGGCCATATTTGTGCATCTTCACACATTAAACCACTGCTCAGATATAGTGAGGGAGTCTCCGTGGCGAAGTGGTCAAGCTATTTTACTCGGGCTCCGAAGGTTGTGTACTCGATTCCGGGTCGCGTCCTTCGGCTCACGAGTGCATTTTTATTTCGGAGACTCCTAAGGGTCGTCGCTAGAGCTTACAGAGTTCGTGCTTTGTGCGACGCTTTCGGCAGTTTCGCTGCAGAAAGAGACCGTGCCATATGGGATAAAAACTCCGTGCAATGAAATCGACCCTGTCGACTTTTAAGCGACTTTAAGTGAGGCCTTAACTTAACAATTAGGCCGCTTTGTGCGAACAGAAAGAGTTCGTTTTAAATTTGAAATGACGGTCGAAATGTTCCACATTTGAACAATACCCGTGACTGGGTGTTTTAAGTATTTCAGGCAACATAACATTCACTTCATCGAACAATTAGTAAAACGAGCCACGTCACGAAGATTCTGCTGAGAATTATCATGCAAAGAGTTAGGAAGAAAAACCAACCCTAAATAGGAGAAGACCAATGTGGGTTTGTAGAAGGCAAGGGTACAGTAAATGCTGTGTATATACTGAGAACAGTAATTGAACATTTTATATAAGTAAACAAAGATCTATATCTTTGCTTTATTGACTACACAAAGACTTTCGATAAAGTGAGACATGTCAACATGATAAGGATGCTTGAGGATCTACAGATTGATGGAAAAGACCTTAGACTTGTAAAAAACATATATTGGAAACAACAAGCTGCCATCAGAATTGATAACTAGGTCAATATCAGCCTATTAAGAGAGGTGTGAGACAGGGATGTGTAATGTCTTCAGATCTGTTTTCCCTGTACAGTGAAAATATTTTCAGAAATATTGAAGATATGGAAGGAATCAACATTGGGGGATGATACATCAATAACATTAGATATGCAAATGATACAGTCTTGATTGCAGACATGAACAGGACCTGCAACATTTAGTAGATGCGGTTGTTACACACTGTGGGCAACTAGGGTTAGAATTGTGAACAGTAAGAAGACACAGATTATGGTTGTCACTAGGAAGAACGAAGTACCACAATGTAATATACAAGTAATTGGGAATATTCTTCAACAAGTGAATCGGTACAATTATCTCGGAACAGTCATAACATCTGATGGGAGATGCCTTGAAGAGATTAGAACAAGAATCGCCATGGCGAAAGTAGCCTTTAGCAAGATGAAAAACATACTGACCAATAAAAAGATATTAATTGAAACAAGAAAAAGAGTGTTGAAGTGCTACATAGAACCTGTACTTTTGTATGGATGTGAAGCGTGGACAATGAGCAGACAAGCTGGGGAAAAAATCTAATGGCTGTGGAAATATGGTTTCTGGGGAAAATGCAAAAAATACCATGGACGGATAGAAAAAGCAATGAACAAGTCCTTCAAGAAACAAATGAAGATTGTAAACTGATTAGAGATATTAGACGTAAACAGTCAAATTTTTTTGGGTATGTTATGAGAAGAAATGAATTGGAGAACTTGGTGACAACTGGCAAGATCGAAGGGAAGAGACCAAGGGGAAGACCGAGAAGTAAATACCTGGATGGCTTGGCCACGTGGCATGGTAGAGACAGGAACACGAAGCTGATCCACGACTCTGGTGATCGAGTGAGATGGCAGAACATGACTGCCCACGCTTATCGGCATGGCACATGATGGATGGATGGATTTACTTGGTATAGTGTATAACTTTGCAGTATACATTTGACGCGATGTAGCGACACGTGCCAGGCAATAAATCGTGCGGCGTGTTGTGTGTGGCCTCTTGTGGGTAACGACAAATACGGACATTCGACAAGGACACGGGAGAGCACTCGTTTATATACTGCATCATGGTTCGGAAACCTGAATAGCAGGCCGTATGTGGTTTATTAGAAAGAATAATAGTGGAAGACATGGTCCCAGGAAGATACGACAGGACGCGAGGGTGGACACAGGACGGTACAGACACCCTGGCCGTGGACATAAATAATACAGGAAGCAGTCGGGAGAAATAAATTTAAAAAAAAAAAAAAAAGTTGCATCGACCGGGAATCGAACCCGGGTCACCCGCGTGGCAGGCGAGTATTCTACCACTAGACCACCGATGCTGACGAGAGACAATAGATTTATAAGTGTCTGATACTCGATACCCATAGTGCTTCGTCCCCTCTTTCAACAGCCAGCGAAGAGTCATACTACCAGTCATTCCAACCGAAATCTATCTGATTGAAATTTCTTCTGGTCTTCTCTCTCAGTTTTGAAATTCGTCCAGAACCCCCACCAATCCCCCGCCATATCATTCTCTCTACAGTCTACATACGACGGTGCTCGCTCAGTCAGCAAAGGTTAATGTTGGTTAAAGAGAAGTTAGTCTTTATGGTTGTTGTATTACACAGAACTGGGAACATGCCTGGACAAGTGAGCGTCGTTAACGGTACAAGCACAGACAACAGCTGGGAATGATTACCGCATTGTTAAGATGTAGCCATGAGAATCTCGTAGCAGACAATGCGTAGACTGAAGAGAGACGGCGGCCGACCTGAACACAGTAATTTAGTATACTGACCATGATCATTGGACATTGCAGTTATAGAGTTATAGACATATTCAAGCGAACGAAAGAAGAAGAAGAAGAAGAAGAAGAAGAAAAAGAAGAAGAAGAAGAAGAAGAAGAAGAAGAAGAAGAAGAAGAAAAAGAAAAAGAAGAAGAAGAAAAAGAAAAAGAAGAAGAAGAAGAAGAAGAAGAAGAAGAAGAAGAAGAAGAAGAAGAAGAAGATCATTGATATATTGTCGTTACCTCTCAGGCCGACGCCCAATCCTCCGATGGAAGCCAGATGGACATTATATTATATAATAATAAGCCCGCAACTGGTACCATTAATATTGGGACTCTTCACTGGCTGTTGAAGATGATGACGGCGCAGGCATGGGATATCGCAAGTGCTGTGCGGTGGGCTCTGGACTCTCCTTATATGTGTAAAATACTGGGGGGTGCACAAGAGTGCCCGACAGTCTACAGTGGATCCCATCACACGGCAACATGCCTGGACGTGACGAGCTGGCAGACTGGCAAGGGGACGTGGACGACTACCCCAGCCTCATGTCCACCTCACCTACCATAGAGGCAAATTGTTCTCTATGTTTAATTAAGAAATGCCACATTACCGTGAGTTTATTTATTCACGCCTGCCATCCACAGTGTGCTTTCAGCGCGCTTGTAAACATTTATTTGGCTTAATCTCGCCGGCCGCTTCATTGACTCCACGCGGCCATCAATGTGACCCGCCAAGCGGAACCAGGCCAACAAGGAATTGAATTCTTTTCAATGATTGTTCGTGCGGTTCATCTTCACACAGATATAGTGCACATAACGGAGGACTAGACCAGGTCCCAGGGTTGACATATCATAGCAGCACCGGGACAGTACGTGGGGACTAGACAGAGAGACAGAATTAAGATGTCAACATATGAGCTGGCTGACTTCACAGCTGTCAACATTATCTCGTTCTTGACTTGGAGACGTAAATTACAAGTGCCCCCGAAGTCAGAGTGGGTTCGCCTGGTGGCCATGGGTAGTGGTAATAGGGAAAGCTAAGCAGCACCCACACATCGGTATAAGCGTCCAGTGTTAGGTGATACATACCGTGTTTCTAGAAGTTACGTCAGCACCCACACATCGGTACAAGCGTCCAGTGTTAGGTAATAAATAAGTGTTTCCAGAAGTTACGTCAGCACCCACACATCGGTACAAGCGTCCAGTGTTAGGTGATTAAATACCCTGTTCGTATGGGAGCCGGTCGTTCAGAAATCAATGGCAAACTACTGAACGTAAACTTGCAAAGGCATCAACAACAGCAGTGCTGGTGTTGACAGCGATGTCCTGTAAATACTTAAAATAGGATATGCAAAAAAAAAAAATGTGCTCATGTAAGACCCCGGGAGGTAATAATATCCGACATGACATCCCCTGGGGACAGCTGTAGGCTTCTGTAGAAGTGACAGAATTAGACATGATGAAATTAGCCAGGTACGGATCCCGACATTGAATGTACGGAGGGACAATAGAATGAAGTAGTTCCGACTTCTGGTGAGAAAGAAACTCAGTCAACTGCAGTTGCTGTCTACACTCCAAGAAGCCCTGACTGTCTGACTGTAAAGTAAGACGAAGATCAAGAAAAAGATAGGTTGACTCAACCAGGGGTATACTATTTACTACACAAACTTCACCAAGTCCAGGCCACATTTAAGATCTAAAATTCCATCCGACACCCCCAACCCCCACACTATCGTACGCTAAAGGATACATGTGTACCGACAAGCTATCGTCCATACAGGAACAGATTATAAACAGATTACATTGTATTTATATCATTTTGACCATTTCTGGATTATAATTGGGATTTAGTGTATATTGTTATTTCAGATAATATAATAGATATATATGTTTCTGTCTACATAGCCTCTTCTCTTGATGGCACATGGATGGTTATATATACCAAATGGTATAATAGCGGACTGGAAACCAACGAGTCTCTCTTGATCGTACGAATTCACAAATATGCAGTGGTTCGTGTAAATGTATTCATTAACGCTCGCTTGGAATGACAAACCATGATAATCTACAAAAGTATCAGTAGTTGGGGAACCCTTGTGGCCGCTTTTTGTTCACGTGTAAACGACAAGTTCGAAACCCGATGTAATAAATATAGCTTTCAATTTTCACATTGTCTAGTGAGTCCTGCAATCTCGACTTCTTTTCTGTACTACTGTGGGTGCCCATCAATAGATCTGTATTTGTTAATTGTTTCTCTTGATAATCTTAATTACATACAATGTTCCCTCGCAGTTTGGATCTGTTGTGTCGCGGAGAATCTTTACAAAGAGATTAAGAGCATGTCGCGGTTGTGCGTCGTTGGTTGAAGGCGGATCTATCGCCAGCAACACGCCCCGCCACCTGCGTGGAAATATAAAACACGCGTAGGTCCATGTTTACTGTTCAGGGTTGATCGTGGTCTACCTGTGGTCAGAACCTAATCTAGATATTTCTGATTTGGCTTATCACAGCCAACATGGCAACTAACCTGCGGCGTAATAATATCACACAATATATCACATCAACCTGTAGTAACTCTATGTTATTATTTAAAATAAAAACATTTATTAAATATAAATAAGATGTTAAGCTATAATGTAACATCTAGTTTGAAGTAAATATAAACATAACACGGGTGGTCAGAGAGGAAAAGCTAGCAGACTACTTGCGGAGGCGGCAGTGAGACAGGCGGGGAGTGGGCCAGAACCCAAACATAATCAGGTGCTGTAGCAGAAGTGAGAGGACGTCCTTAGATCAGGCAAGAGACAACGTTTTACTACAGTCTACTACAGCTGGTCTTTGTCTCATTGTTCTTGTTAGCCATTGCTTAGCTGCAGTTTCAGAATTACCAACATCACGCCAGCTAGTTAATCATTCTGTACAGCTGTGAGTGATAGAATTCCAGTCAAATTTACAGCCACAAATATCAATCATCAATCGACTAGGTGAGCGGATTCAAAAGTGGAGTGAGCCATCAATCAGTGGTCGTCTTCTGTGTGACGATAGGCCTCGTTTTGTGTGTGACAGTTTACTGGATTTCTGTCATGGATTTAGTATTCTAGCCTTGTGGATTACGCACCCAGTCATCGTAGATTTATAAACCAGACAAACAATGGTCTCATGAATCCTGAGGTACGTTATTATTTTATTTATTATTTTGTATAATGATATTTAGTGGCATGATCTATGATGTAATGAACTGTTGTAATCATAATGTATGTCTGTAGTGTAGTTGACTAGTTGAGATACTGCTACTGGAGACAACCACATTCACGCTTTCAGATCCAGTTAATAGTTTGACGCTTGCTGTTGTGTTTTACACGTTTTTGTGCTCATAAGTTTGTCCATCTTGTTTCAAAGTGATTCTGGCTAATTTAAATTAATTGACAAGATGAAGATGAACAAGGAAAAGATGATGTCCAACAACGAAAAGAGACCCAGATATAAAATAATGTATATTTATTCTGGTATAGTCATTGCATAACGCCTAACACACTAACAGTGTTAATAACTAGACTAGACCATCACTATCAAGTATCATCCTTGCAGACTGGACAAGTGCACGGGGGCTGAGATCACAGCCACCCACTGATCACCCTTGTTCCCTGCTGGTTCTCTAGTTCTCTTGTTTCTCCCTACTAAGCCTACAATGACAGTACTGGTTCTCTAGTCCTCTTGTTTCTCCATACCAAGCCTACCATGACAGTACTGGTTCTCTAGTCCTCTTGTTTCTCCCTACTAAGCCTACCATGACAGTACTGGTTCTCTAGTCCTCTTGTTTCTCCCTACTAAGCCTACCATGACAGTACTGGTTCTCTAGTCCTCTAGTTTCTCCCTACTAAGCCTACCATGACAGTACTGGTTCTCTAGTCCTCTTGTTTCTCCATACCAAGCCTACCATGACAGTACTGGTTCTCTAGTCCTCTTGTTTCTCCATACCAAGCCTACCATGACAGTGCTGGTTCTCTAGTCCTCTAGTTTCTCCCTACTAAGCCTACCATGACAGTACTGGTTCTCTAGTCCTCTTGTTTCTCCCTACTAAGCCTACCATGACAGTACTGGTTCTCTAGTCCTCTTGTTTCTCCATACCAAGCCTACCATGACAGTACTGGTTCTCTAGTCCTCTTGTTTCTCCATACCAAGCCTACCATGACAGTACTGGTTCTCTAGTCCTCTTGTTTCTCCATACCAAGCCTACCATGACAGTACTGGTTCTCTAGTCCTCTTGTTTCTCCATACCAAGCCTACCATGACAGTACTGGTTCTCTAGTCCTCTAGTTTCTCCATACCAAGCCTACCATGACAGTGCTGGTTCTCTAGTCCTCTAGTTTCTCCCTACCAAGCCTACCATGACAGTACTGGTTCTCTAGTCCTCTTGTTTCTCCATACCAAGCCTACCATGACAGTACTGGTTCTCTAGTCCTCTTGTTTCTCCCTACCAAGCCTACCATGACAGTACTGGTTCTCTAGTCCTCTTGTTTCTCCATACCAAGCCTACCATGACAGTACTGGTTCTCTAGTCCTCTTGTTTCTCCATACCAAGCCTACCATGACAGTACTGGTTCTCTAGTCCTCTAGTTTCTCCCTACCAAGCCTACAATGACAGTACTGGTTCTCTAGTCCTCTAGTTTCTCCCTACCAAGCCTACCATGACAGTGCTGGTTCTCTAGTTTCTCCCTACCAAACCTACCATGACAGTCCTGGTTCTCTAGTCCTCTTGTTTCTCCATACCAAGCCTACCATGACAGTACTGGTTCTCTAGTCCTCTTGTTTCTCCCTACCAAGCCTACAATGACAGTCCTGGTTCTCTAGTCCTCTAGTTTCTCCCTACTAAGCCTACCATGACAGTACTGGTTCTCTAGTCCTCTTGTTTCTCCATACCAAGCCTACCATGACAGTGCTGGTTCTCTAGTCCTCTAGTTTCTCCCTACTAAGCCTACCATGACAGTACTGGTTGTTTCTCCCTACCAAGCCTACAATGACAGTACTGGTTCTCTAGTCCTCTTGTTTCTCCCTACCAAGCCTACCATGACAGTGCTGGTTCTCTAGTCCTCTAGTTTCTCCCTACCAAGCCTACCATGACAGTACTGGTTCTCTAGTCCTCTTGTTTCTCCCTACCAAGCCTACCATGACAGTACTGGTTCTCTAGTCCTCTTGTTTCTCCCTACTAAGCCTACCATGACAGTACTGGTTCTCTAGTCCTCTTGGTTCTCCCTACCAAGCCTACAATGACAGTCCTGGTTCTCTAGTCCTCTAGTTTCTCCCTACTAAGCCTACCATGACAGTACTGGTTCTCTAGTCCTCTTGTTTCTCCCTACCAAGCCTACCATGACAGTACTGGTTCTCTAGTCCTCTAGTTTCTCCCTACTAAGCCTACCATGACAGTACTGGTTCTCTAGTCCTCTTGTTTCTCCCTACTAAGCCTACCATGACAGTACTGGTTCTCTAGTCCTCTTGTTTCTCCCTACTAAGCCTACCATGACAGTACTGGTTCTCTAGTCCTCTTGTTTCTCCCTACCAAGCCTACCATGACAGTACTGGTTCTCTAGTCCTCTTGTTTCTCCCTACTAAGCCTACCATGACAGTACTGGTTCTCTAGTCCTCTTGTTTCTCCCTACTAAGCCTACCATGACAGTACTGGTTCTCTAGTCCTCTTGTTTCTCCCTACCAAGCCTACAATGACAGTCCTGGTTCTCTAGTCCTCTAGTTTCTCCCTACTAAGCCTACCATGACAGTACTGGTTCTCTAGTCCTCTTGTTTCTCCCTACCAAGCCTACCATGACAGTACTGGTTCTCTAGTCCTCTTGTTTCTCCCTACTAAGCCTACCATGACAGTACTGGTTCTCTAGTCCTCTTGTTTCTCCCTACTAAGCCTACCATGACAGTACTGGTTCTCTAGTCCTCTTGTTTCTCCATACCAAGCCTACCATGACAGTACTGGTTCTCTAGTCCTCTTGTTTCTCCCTACCAAGCCTACCATGACAGTACTGGTTCTCTAGTCCTCTTGTTTCTCCCTACTAAGCCTACCATGACAGTACTGGTTCTCTAGTCCTCTTGTTTCTCCCTACTAAGCCTACCATGACAGTCCTGGTTCTCTAGTCCTCTAGTTTCTCCCTACTAAGCCTACCAGTCTGGCATGGCCCTGCTTGACATGTGTTAATTGTGCTACACAACATTCATCAATATCTGGGTGTCCTCAATATCTGGGTGTTCTCCTCCATCCTCCTCCTCTTGATCAACTAACCAAACCAATGCCTCCCATCTGTGGCTGTCTCATGCAGCTCCCTCCATGTCCTCCCATCTTTTGCTATTATATATTATTCATCTCTCTCTAATTCTCTTCATATTGTTTGCTCTGTGAGTTGTGGTCTTTTGTGCATACCTGTTCTCTGTATAGAGTATCTTGTCTATATAGAGTATCTTGTGTGGTAGGAGCAGTCAGTGAGGGTTCACAAGCTGACTGCATTACAATATCAGTTATGAAATGTCATCTCTGTGATCTTGTAGTAGCAGGGTTTGCTAGCAGGATTACCTCATCTCTGTGATCTTGTAGTAGAGGTTTGCTAGCAGGATTACCTCATCTCTGTGATCTTGTAGTAGAGGTTTGCTAGCAGGATTACCTCATCTCTGTGATCTTGTAGTAGAGGTTTGCTAGCAGGATTACCTCATCTCTGTGATCTTGTAGTAGAGGTTTGCTAGCAGCATTACCTCATCTCTGTGATCTTGTAGTAGAGGTTTGCTAACAGGATTACCTCATCTCTGTGGTTGTTTTACAGAGCCAGCTTTGTGGTGAAGGGGTTACAGACGCAATTCCTAATCCTGCCCTGTGTTGGTTTTTATTAAATGGTATGAGTTCAGGTTGTTTCAGAAAGCAAT
Source organism: Cepaea hortensis (assembly GCA_963921405.1). Lineage (NCBI taxonomy): Eukaryota > Metazoa > Mollusca > Gastropoda > Stylommatophora > Helicidae > Cepaea > Cepaea hortensis. The sequence continues at coordinate 104,058,256 of OY992890.1, forward strand.
GGCAAACTATTGAATGTAAACTTGCCAAGAAATCACAAACAGCCAAAAAAAGGCTGGGGTTGACTGTGACGTCCTGTAAAATATATGCAACTAACTTGCTAGCAATATTACCTAGTGTAAATGTTACCGTATCTCTGTTATTGGGAGGTTTGCTAACAACATCAGCTAGCATAAACATAACTAATCTGTGATTATGTACAGGTTTGCTAGCAAGATTACCTCATCCTATGATTGTTTGCTAGCAATATTTCATTATGTAAACATTACCTTATCTCTTTATGTCGAGGATTGCTAGCATTATTACGTTATGTAAACATTACCTTATCTCCGTGTTTATGTAGAGCTTTTGCTAGCAATATTACTCTATGGGAAACTTACCTTACCTACATGATTATGTAGAGTTTTGCTAGCATCATTACTTTATGTAAACATTACCCTACCTCCATGATTATGTAGAGTTTTATTAGCAATATTACTTTATGGGAACATTACCTTACCTCCATGATTATGTAGAGTTTTATTAGCAATATTACTTTATGGGAATATTACCTTATCTCCATGATTATGTCGAGGTTCGCTAGCAAGATTACCTGATGTAAACATTGCTTATGATATTTGTCAGAGTTGTAAATGGCTAACCTCCTGATATCCTCACATGCATCATTTCAGGGCAAATGACTTGTCTTGATTTCAACCAAGAGATATCCATAAGCAGCCCCCTTCAGGCGACATCATGATCTCAGACACAAACATTGGTGACTATGAGATCATCAAGGGAGGTGTGCTGGGAACCGGTGCCTTTGCCACTGTCTGGAAGGGACGGTCCAAGAAGGTAGGCTGCTTCTTGTGATGATTTCTGCATGTGGAAGTGTGTGAGGCAGTCTGATGTGTGTGGATGTGTGTGTGACATTCTGCAGTTGTGTGTGGAAGGGATGCTCCAAGAAGGTGGGCTGGTTCTTGTGATGATTTCTGCATGTGGAAGTGTGTGAGGCAGTCTGATGTGTGTGGATGTGTGTGTGACATTCTGCAGTTGTGTGTGGAAGGGACGCTCCAAGAAGGTGGGCTGGTTCTTGTGATGATTTCTGCATGTGGAAGTGTGTGAGGCAGTCTGATGTGTGTGGATGTGTGTGTGACATTCTGCAGTTGTGTGTGGAAGGGACGGTCTAAGAAGGTGGGCTGGTTCTTATGCTGATTCCTGCATGTGGAAGTTTGTGTGGAAGTGTGTGAAGCAGTCTGCAGTTGTGTATGGACATGAGGCAGATGTGGTTACTAAGTATGAATTTATTGTTGATTCTGAGGTTCCTTCTGTGCAGGATGTCGCCGTTACATTTCAGACATGACCATAAGTCTTTCTATCTTGATAATAAATCTATCAATGTGCATTAACTGACCATGTCCCCTGGACCTCAGAGGTACTAAGACCAGGATATACCCAGGCCAGACCTTTTAGCACCTTTCTGTGGTGCTACCTATCTGCTGTCCAAGGATTGCCCATCGCAGCTCTGGCTCACACCATGTTGCTTGCTGCCCTTGGAGAGGGGAAGGAGAGTTCTGCAGCAGGAGATGGTACGTACTTCGATACAGTGTAAGGAGGGAAGTCTGCACCAGCTTTATCCAGATACATGAAAGATCTTGCCTAGGCTCAGGCCACCAGGATGCCAATGTATCAGACTCGGAGTGGAAGTATTCCAGCTAGCCAGTCATGTCTGTTAGTCCTGCTTGCTTGCTTGCTTGATTGTGTTCGCTGGCTATGATCTCCAGCGCAAGGTCCTGTATGTCGGATAATGACATCCTGTTGTCCAACATCAGTGTGATGTCATACCAGACCTGAGGTTTGCGTGAGTATCCGTTGTCCCATGTCTGGCTTATTGTTGTGCAGACTGGTGGTTCCTCGCCATGCAGGCAGATACTCTCCGGCTTCGGAAGAATCAGCGATCCTACTACATTAGCCAGGATCCCGAAGGGACCTGTTGCCCAGGACGCATGACTAGAACGTGTTAGTAGGTCTTGGCCAGTATAGAACCTGGCCCTGGTGCCGTGGAAACACCTCTGCGTCCCAGTTAGTCCTGATTGATGTGTAGAACAGTGTGCTTTCCTGCTTTGTTGTTTATTGCAATTGTCTCTTGTTTCAGCTGTCATATTTCAGTTACTATTATAAAAAAAAAAAAAGTACTGGAGAGTTTTGGTCAGAGACCATAACTTTATGAAGGGAAAATCCCAACTGCACCTCCCCGAGGTAGAGGATGGAAACACACTACGGTGTGGCTAACACAGCTCTGGGGACCGAGTATCCACCGGAATAAGTGGACAACTCTGCAGCTGAGCAGAGCAGGGCACTCACTTGTCCTTAGTCGGAAATGGCTGTCAAAGGCAGAGGTAAAAAGACCACCATGTGAATGTGGAAGGCAAGGGGAAACCACCACATTATCTTCCCAAGACTTCATGGCAAAACATATTTCAAAGTTAGTGAAGGACGTTAATGGCTGTCTTAGGGCATCCTCGTCCGGTAGGGACAGTCATGAGCCACAGGTGACACCAGACCGTCATCCAGCTACTGATGGCAAAAACTTAACTAAAATAAATAAATTTAGAGTAGGAACATGGAATGTTAGGACATTAAATGAGCTAGGAAAGTTGACCAATGTTCTAAGAGAGATGGATAGCATGAAAATGAATATACTAGGCGTTAGTGAGATGAGATGGAAGGGATCGGGCAAAATTATAGCTGACAATCACACAATAATTTATTCTGGAGGGGATACACATGAAAAAGGTGTAGGAATAATATTAGACGAAAAAACAGCCAAGTCAATTAATGGATACTGGTGTATTTCAGATAGAGTTATTATGGTAAAAATCAAAGGCAAACCAATAGACATAAATATTATACAAGTATATGCACCAACAGCAAGCAGTAGTGATGAAGAAATACAACACTTTTATGACGAAATAGAAATGGCGATGGCTCAAATTGGATCACAAGAAATAAAGATAATACTTGGTGATTTTAATGCAAAAGTAGGAAAGGGAAAAATGGAGAATGTAGTGGGGAATTATGGTTTAGGTACAAGAAATGAAAGAGGGGAAAAGCTAATAGAATGGGCAAATATCAATGATATGATAATTGGAAACACATGGTTTAAACACCATAAAAGACGACTGTACACATGGATAAGCCCTGATAAGAAAATACGCAACCAAATTGACTACATACTAATTAATAAAAGATTTAGAAATGCTTTAATTAATGTAAAGACAATGCCTGGTGCTGACTGTAATAGTGATCATGTACCACTATGTGGACATATAAAAGTAAGATTAAAGAGAGGGAAAAATATGGTTAAGAACATGAGACTTAATAAAGAGGTTCTGAAAATAGATAAAGAAATGCAAGAACAATACAGAGTGACTGTGAAAAATAGGTACAATGCAATAACTAAAATTCAGAGTATAGATGAACAATGGGAAATGTTAAGGGACTCCATTCATCAAACTAGCAAAGAAGTATTACCGGAGAGGCAAAATAGCTAAGAAAAAATGGATGAATGAAGATATCTTAAAACTGATGGACAAAAGAAAACAGAGTAAAAATGACAAACAAGAATACGCTAAGATAAATAAAGAAATAAAAGATAAATGTGGGAAGGCTAAAGAAAGTTGGTTAAACGAGCAATGCAAAAAAATTGAATTAAAATCCATTAAAGATACAAAAAATAGGCACAGACAAATCAGTGAGCTTACAGGAAGAAAAATAAGAATAAATACAGGGTGTTTGAAATCAAAAACAGGAAAGATAATATTAGAGGAAGATGCTATAATGAAGAGGTGGAATGAGTATATAAGAGAATTATATGAAGGAGAAAGGGAAGAATTAACAGAAGATAGTAACTTAGAAGGTCCACCTATTCTGAAAGAAGAAGTCGCTGACGCTATGAAACGTATGAAGAAAGGAAAAACAGCTGGGCCAGATGAAATCACAATAGAAGAATTAGAAGTATTGGGAGAATTTGGAGTAGATATATTAACCAAAATGTTGAATGATATTTACAGCAGTGGATATTTACCCAGTGATATGCTGAAATCTGTATTTATAGCTATACCAAAAAGACCAGGAGCAATTGATTGTGAAGATTTTCGTACAATTAACCTTATAAACCATATCACTAGGCTTCTACTCAGAATCATAATGAGAAGAACCAAAAATAAAATAAAAATGGAAATTAGTGAAGAACAGTATGGATTTGTGGAAGGAAAGGGCACAAACAATGCAATTTATGCATTACGGACACTAATAGAAAGGTCAATAGAGAAACAGAGAGACATATATTTGTGCTTCATAGATTATACTAAGGCATTTGATAAAGTAAAACATGATGAACTGATTAAAATGTTGGAAGATATCAACACTGATGGAAAAGATTTAAGAATAATAAAGAATATTTACTGGAACCAAGTAGCAGCAATTAAAATGGGAAATAAAGAGGGTAGTTACGAACAGATAAAGCTAGGAGTACGACAAGGGTGTGTCTTGTCATCAGATCTTTTCTCCCTGTATAGCGAAGTAATAATGAGAGAGATCAAAGAGATGCCAGGAATACTAGTTGGAGGTTATAATATAAATAATATACGCTATGCAGATGACACAGTATTGGTGGCGGATAATTCAACAGACCTACAACAATTATTAGACGTTGTAGTAACAGAGAGTGCAAGGAAAGGACTCTCCTTGAATATCAAGAAAACAGTAACAATGGTAATATCAAAGAAAATGGTGACACCAAAATGTGACATAGAAATAGAAGGGAAAATCCTTAACCAAGTGGATAATTTTAGATACCTAGGGGCATTTATAACATCAGATGGAAGATGCACAACAGAGATTAGGAGCAGAATAGGGCAGGCAAAAGCCGCATTTCAGAAAATGAAGAGTATCTTATGCAATAAGTCACTATCACTGAATGTAAGAAAGAGAGTGCTGAAATGCTATGTAGAACCAGTTTTGCTGTATGGCAGTGAATCTTGGAATGTCATTTATCTGTCATTTACTGCCAATATAGTACCTTGCGGTGTATGGCAGAGGGGTCTTTGAGCCTGAGGAATAAAGGCCGCCTGGCTAGTGCAGTCGCCGCGAACTGTGCAGGTTAGGATTTTCTTTTTGCCCCCGACAGAAAAAAATCCCACACCTTACCGGGGATCGAACCCGGGATCTCCCGAATGAGAGTCCGGCGTTCTAACCACTCGGCCAGCCGCTCCTCATCCTTGGAATGTAAATGAACAAATTAAGAAGAAATTAGAAGCAACAGAGATGTGGTTCCTGAGACGAATGTTGCGAAGTCAAGACTTCACAAGTTATTTAGTCACGGTTCCAACTTCACAGCAATGGGTCTTCCCCATTATGCTCCGTTCCTGTGCCAGTGAATATCACACAAAATGCTCCTCACTGCCCAATGTGAAAAGTTAAACAGACAGGAGTGTCGGCAAGCCAACAGCCCACACAGGTACACTGTGCGTAATGCCGCCACCAGAATGTCAACACAAAAGTCCTCCAGGAAACATACAGTTCATCTGTGATGGAATCGGTAGTAATTTTCCCATCTGGATGTTTTCATAGATGTTCCCCTACACGATCTAGACACCTCTAGATGTTGTCTGTTCCGTTTCCAGATATTTTACAATGCCGTTGCTAGAATGCCAACACAAAAGTTCTCCACGAAACACACAACCCATCTTCGATAGAAGCTGCAGCCATTTTCCCATCTGGATGTTTTTCTAGATGTTCACCTACACATTCTAGATATTTCTAGATGTTGTTTGTTTCGTTTCTAGATGTTTTCTGTCAAAGAAAAGTGGCAACCATAATGCTGTCACCAGAATGCCAACATAAAAGTCCTCCATGAAAATACAGTTCATGGCGGATGGAAGCGGCAGTCACTAGAAGACCAGCAGCCACACATTTCTGCATACGGCAAAAACCGGTCAATTCTGCAACACAGCCAGCCGCCATTGCTTCGAACATGCAGTTCACGTTCCAAACAACCTCGGGCAGATGCAAAAGCATTTCACACGAAATTCACAGCTCACAGTGTCGCGCCATGCGCTCATCTCAGTAGCAGGGCGGCGGAACCATACACTTCCAGTCTAACATAAGGAAAATGTGAATGCAAACGGTAGCCACGAGCATAAACACTCCAGAGGTCTTAACCGTTTCAATGCCTATCCTCCATGTTCATGACCGGAAATCTTGTCAAGACTTCACAAGGTTGCCTTCACCTGGTTGGCATGGTTGACTCTATCTGGTTGACATGGTTGCCTCTATCTGGTTTATATTGTTGTCTTTGTATTGTTAACTTTGTTGCCATCCATCTAGTTTATATAGTTACCATCAATCTAGTTTATATAGTTACCTTCATCTAGTCATGGGTAGAAAAAGAACATAATTCAGGAGGTGTTTGAGTTATATTGCAGTCCTCACATGTTTGATATGCTTGCCTTCATCTGTCTGCATAGTTACCTTTGTCTGGGTTGTATTGTCTTCATCTGTCTGTATAGTTAGCTTTGTCTGCTTTGTATTGTGTTCATCTATCTGTATAGTTACCTTTGTCTGGGTTGTATTTCCATCATCATCTGTCTATATAGTTACCTTTGTCTGGGTTGTATTGCTGTCTTCATCTGTGTGTATAGTTACCTTTGTCTGGGTTGTATTGTCTTTGTAAAGTTAGCTTTGTCTGGGTTGTATTGCCTTTGTCTGGGTTGTATTGCTGTCTTCACCTGTCTGTAAAGTTACATTTTCTGGATAGTGTTGCCATCTTCATCTGTCTGTAAAGTTACCTTTTTCTGGATTGTATTGTCTGCATCTGTCTGTATAGTTAGCTTTGTCTGGGTTGTATTGTCTTTGTCTGTCTGTAAAGTTAGCTTTGTCTGGGTTGTATTGTCTTTGTCTGTCTGTAAAGTTAGCTTTGTCTGGGTTGTATTGTCTTTGTCTGTCTGTATAGTTACCTTTGTCAGAGGTTGTATTGCTGTCTTCATCTATCTGTATATTTATCACACTTGGCACATGTAATATCACACTTGACACATGCTGCACAACGTAGGGGTATTCCAGACTTTCAAGGCACAGACCTCGCATGGAAAAAGTCGGATGCGGATAAAGGTAAGGCCCTTCTTGCACGCTACATAGAACAGACTGACCAGAAAGACGAGCCCGCCAGACAGAGGACCACAACAACACTCTCTCAGTTGTGCGAGGGGGTCGGTCAGACGAAGAATGGACGATCACAGTTGACATATTGCGTGCGATGCTCAAGAAATCACCTAACACCGCCCCAGGCCCAGACGGCATCCGATATGGTGACCTAATGGTGATATCAGATGATGACATGGAAGAACTGGCCAGAGAATTCAACACCAGTATCCAGAGGGGTCAGGTCAAAGAAGAATGGCTACACAGCTACCTGCTGCCGCTGCCAAAACCGAACAAAGACCACTCCAAGATAAGCGGTTACAGAATCATTACGATGCAGAATACTGTTGGCAAGCTACTGGAGAAAATTGTAGCACACAGACTTGCTTGGGACTTGGAACAGCTCGGCTGCTTCCCGCCCACACTTGGAGGATACAGACGCAACAAAGAGTCATGGCTGAATGCGGCGGTCTTTGCTCAAGATGTTTACGAAGGATTTCAGGTCAGAGAAGAGACATGTGCGGCCGCCATAGACTTAGAGGACGCATATAACAGAGTATCCTTCGAGCACTTGATGCAAACCCTCCTCAGACTGAAAGTGCACCCTCACCTTGTACGATGGATAGCTGCAGTTCTACTCCAAAGGAAGGTGGTGCTAAGATGCGGGAGTTGGTCTTCTGAGCCGATAACGATATGTCCAGGATTGCCGCAGGGTTCACCACTGTCACCAGTACTATTCAACGTGTACACGGTGCCGATCACTGAACAACAGTTGGATGGGAGGGGTAGGACTCTATCATTCGTTGACGACATCCTCGTGTATCGACAGGGTCGAGATAGACAGGCGGTTGCCAACTATATGCAGGGCGAACTAGATCGAATTTCCTCATGGTGTGCTGATGCCGATGCCCTTGTCAACCCTGCAAAGGCAACGGTTACATGGTTCTCACTAAACAACCATATTGTGAAAACAGACCTGCCGGCAGTAAGAATGGATGGGAGCATTCTGAGTAGAACCCAGTCAATGACATATCTTGGCGTGAGGCTTGATCGTAGCCTGTCCTTCAGAGATCATGTCGATTATGTCATAACGAAGGCTCGAAAAGGTTTGGCAGCAATGAGAGTCATGGCGAGTGCCAATATCGAGCAAAGACTGCTATTACTTCTGTTCCAAGGACTTGTGCTTTCACGTATCGAGTATGCCCTGGCCATCCTCACTGTCAGCCCTACACAGATTGGAAGACTTGAAAAGGTACAAAACGAAGCCATGCGCATCATTTTGGGCTGCACGAGAGACACCAGCTGTGTAGCAATGAGATACCTCCTTGACTTCCCGACAATGGAACACAGGATCAAGATCTGGAGAGCTCGTGCATACTTAAAAATAAGTGCAGATGAGCAGCACCCTCTGCATGACGCTGTATTCAGAGAAAAGGGTGACAGGCTAAAGAGGGGCAAATCATGGATGGGTCGGGCGGAAGATGTCGTCGGACAGGTCTGCAGTCTTACCAGTATCAACCCCGGCAAGGAATGGGTGCCGGTGCCTCCAGCTTTTAAGTGTACCTTCTCCTGCATTATCACACTCGACAGACGGTGCAGAGAGCAGAACCCTGCCGCTGTCAATGCAGAGGTTAACGCGCTCATCTATGATCACTCAGATAGTCCCGAAGTACTCATCTATACAGATGGATCTGTTGTAAAGCAGCAGAGAAGTGCGTGGGCATTTACAGCCCGCTCAGCGGGCCGAACCGTTCAAGAATCCAGTGGTGCCCACTCCATGACCACGAGCAGCATGACGATGGAGGTGATGGCAGTTACACAGGCTTTCATATGGCTGGAATCACAGCATTATACCAACGTGTGTGTACTAAGTGATTCAATGAGCATGATTCAGAAGGTCGAAGCTGGATCTGTACGTAGACAGTGGACTGAGTCGCTGCGGAAGTCTGTTGTCCGCAAAGTCACCTTCATCTTCGTCCCGGGACATGCGGGAGTCGAGGGAAATGAACGAGCTGATAAATTGGCTGGCTCTGCACCCCCTGTAGATGGCCAGCCCATGGATCGTGCCGATGTTATTAACGCCCTTAAAGATATGGCGAGAACAGAGGATTTTGACGCCAGTGATTCCACATCGCTTTCCAGGATGAAAGACCTGGGAGTAAGAATCGGCACAGCCAGACGCGAGAGGTACATCGGGAAAACAAAGCGCCTCGTCAACCAACACAGAACTGGCACTATTAGCCACCGGACGCTGATGCATATGCTGGGGGGAGGATCTGAGCACCTATGGACATGTCCGGAGTGCAACGAAGATACCCCAACTGATAACTAACTAACTAACTTGACACATGTAATATCACACTTGACACATGTAATATCACACTTGACAAATGTAATATCACACTTGACAAATGTAATGTCACACTTGACACATGTAATATCACACTTGACACATGTAATATCACACTTGACACATGTAATATCACACTTGCGACATCACGGAACAGTAACAGTTCTCCTGAACAATTATATATCTCTCCTGATTGTGTGTGATGTAAAAGTGTGATGTACATGGTAGATGCCCTGTAGTTTATTTCTGTGTAACCAAATAAGGCAGAGATGTGAACTGATACCTGGCGGTACATAGCTGGCGGATAGTCATAAGTCACCTGTTGGAGCCATTGTACCAGGTGAGAGGTACATGTCCCAGGCAGAATCCTTATCCACCCCAAATACATTCAGCTTTAATGGCTGCTCTCTCAGGAGCCATTCAGTCTCTGGGCACATAGTTTCACCTCAGACTTGGGTCATCCGGGAAGGTTAACTCGGTCAACAAATGCCCGCAGAAGTCGGATGTGTCGGCCTAACGGCGCAAGAACGCAGCTCTGCTGTAAACAGGCACAACGCAATGACGTCCGAAAAAAAACTCCGGATGAACGCAGAAAAAGAAGAAGACGGGTCATATAACCCATGACTGGAAGTGGGTGGGTGGGTGTCAGAGCATACAACACTGGTCTGTGGGTTGTGAAGTTGGAGGTGGCACTGATCACTGCAGCTGTGAGGTGACTCCTGGTCACCGGTCCTGAGGCCAAGTTGTAGTGACTGATTCAAGAGTGCCTATTGCCTGCAGTTGACAGACATGGCTGAGTGTGCACCGAGCATCCGGGCTTCTCTTTCACAAACACTGGCAGGTCAACACTGTCAAACTGGAATGCGAGGCAATGAGCAGGAACACTTAACCATGGATAAGACAGGTGTTGTTTACTATCTATGAACGACAGCTGGTTGAAGTTACAGTAACAGATGAAACGACAGGTTTTAGCAGGCTTGAGTTCGGGTTTTAGTGTGCTTTCGGCACGGAGGGAGGTGTGAGGGGGAGGAATCGAACATGTCTACAACCAGTGCGTTACTGCAGCCATCAGCGTTTGGGGGAGACGAACATGTTTAGACCTGCCCTGAGTGCATGTCCATTTTAAAAACGAAGATTCCCTGCCTTATCTAGAGAATAGACGAAGACGTTGGTAATCAAGCGTGACGATAATACGTGTTGTTGACAGTCAAACCGCGCCACAATGTAGCCGAGATCCTTGCAATGTTGGTTATATCAACACGGGGAATAATATTAATAACACAGCCAGCCTGGTAGGACCAGGCAGTGGTAAACCAGATAGGCCTGCTCAGCTTGTTGTCTGTCTGCCTGTTGCATCACGCTCCCTTCCACACATTGCCCTGTTTACATGTGTGGCAGCGCCCGCCCCGTCCTGCAGGTGTGTTGTGTGTTCCAGTGTCAGGAGCTATTCTAACTGCCAGTCCAGTTAGCCATTTCCCCGCTAGATCTGGCTGGTCGATGTTACCATTCGTTCCCCAGATGCCATGTCTGAAGCAGGCAATGGTGATCACGAACCTACATGCCTCTCTAAGTCCAACAGGGCTGTGCCGTGCTGTGATACAGAGAAGCGGCCGCATCAGGCGGCACCGTAAGGGGGCGGCAAAAGCAGCAAAGGAGTTGGGGAGGGGGGGGGGGTCTAGATTTCGAAGACTTGCATCATTAAGACGTGGCATTTCGAAGACTTGAATCAGACTGAGAAAATCTACGGCACTGCCCTGATGTCCAATGTAATGAAGCTGCGTTATTTCTTGTCTAGCTGTTTCAGCTTTCCCCATCATCTGTTCTTTGTCTTCCTCCTCCTCGCTTACCTGGAAAATATCTTACACAGAGCTACTCTCTGTATTCAGCTTGTTCTATTATCCTAAAGTGGTTTGCCATGTACATAATTCTCACCCCCCCCCCCCCCTCCTTTCCCCCAATAAGACTTTCAAAATTACAAATCCCTGAAACATCTTGCCCTTATCGCCACCCTGATGTTGAAATGATCTATCTGCCTTGCAGTCTCCGTCTCCTCCACTTCCCCGGCACACCTCCCTCCACAGTTATCTCCCAGGCACTTGTTGGGTTTCCTCTTGAAACTACACAGAATGTTGCTGAGTTTCTCTGAAGGTTTCTATAAGTGATTTAGTAGCACTTGTCAGTACCTGGGCGTTTGTTTTCCGACCATAATTCGAATTCGATTTTACCATTACCCCTACCATGTTCATCTTCAAGGAGAAGTTACAGTTAGGGTCCATCAACGGCTCAGAATGATAATGATAGTCCTGTGACTAGTCAGCCGCAAGAGCAGCTGCCCACGGTTTTACCCTCACAGGCATAATCCGAAGGCGATTGTTGTCCATATTGGGCAATGGACTACATTATAATTCCCACCAGAATATGCTCAGTGCTCTGATAGAACAGCACAACTGTATTTGCTGCAGTGGTGCCGTCACGTCAACCGTGAGTCCTACAGGACTTGGGTGAGGTCTTGGGCTGGTCCTGGGATACCCACGTGACACGTCAATGACAGCCACCAGATGCATGCTGGTGTCTTCTCTTCCATCCCGTCGTGTCCCTCCTCCAGGCAGGGCCTATCTTAGTGTAGGCTGCTTGGAGACCACGCCTGCCAAAGACCTGCCTGATGGGACAGGTCATCCACTCCAGAAAGGGTTGTCGAGGATGGTGAGGACAGTCTACAGCTGGCCAGGCGACCATGCCACAGACTATACTCGGTAGCGATTAATGTGTGTATAGTTGTCCGGGTATGGGATACTGTGATATTTTCAACATTCTCTCCAGTCCACGATATTCTCCACTTTATGACAGTATCCATCCGCCCACTCTCTCTCCATTACTTCATTTAGAACGTTCTCGTATCCTCTCTGCTTTTGTGATAGTTTCTGACATAGACCTGCCTTCTCTAAGTTGAACAGAATGGACGTTAACTGGAATAAGATACCAGGTATCCAATGGCCGTCTTTGTTCTGGTGGGGCGTGAAATATTGTACCATTTGCGTTCTAAGCCACGTCACGTCATGAAGTGAATTTGCTGTGGCTAATAATATCCGTGACACATCTGCGCTGTCACCGACTGCCATTTCAAGGCCATGACTGGAGGATTCGTTGTATTCGGTAGTCGTTTGGCAGTCCCGCGGCGTGTTTAAGTTCATGTTTGTTTACATCTCTCTCTCTCTCTCTCTCTCTCTCTCTCTCTCTCTCTCTCTCTCTCTCTCTCTCTCTCTCCCCCACACACACACACACACACACACTCTCTCTCTCACACACACACACACACACATATATGATATACCACTCGAGAACATTTATCATGTGGCAACATGTTTATCGTCGCTGGCAGGCTCCCAACGCTGATTGTTGACTAGCAGGAAATGTCCCGTGTCATAGCTAAATTTAGCACCTGTACCAGTCGCCCTCTTGTTTACATGTTGGGGACTACTTTCTGGTCGGCCTCAAGTTACCACGGGCTCTGGTAATGTTTACATACAACACACATACCTGTCGTCAGCTGGCAGCTCTCACTGGTTGTCCTTGGCCAGGCTGATTGTGACATCTGAGTGATTGTTCTGTTACAGCACATGTTTAGGTGAGCAGAATAGAACGTAGGATAGAACCATAATACATAATGTATTCTGGGTGTTTCGTACCTGTAGAGCCCTGGTGTGTGTGTGTGTGTGTGTGTGTGTGTGTGTGTGTGTGTGTGTGTGTGTGAGAGAGAGAGAGAGAGAGAGAGAGAGAGAGAGTATATATATATATATACCTAGAGAATAGACGACTCGCGCGCGCGTGTGTGTTTCCCCGTCCATATAATTTATTTATGTACATATTGTAGCCCAGTCCTGCACTGCCTAGGCCCAATTCTACCATTGGCCGGGCCTGCTACCGTATGGTCATGCCTCTGTAGTGGGTACCCTCCCTGTGTGATGTACCTGGATAGACCCCGGCCAGTGAAGGAGAATGTGGATGAGAAGATAGAGTCTCATATTTGGGGAAACGGGAGCTATATTATCAGAGTGGGTATATTATCAGAGTGGGACACAATCAACTCTACGACCACTGTCACACTCTCTCCATCAGCTGGGACAGATGACCATTCTTGGCTGCTGACAGGGAACAGAGTAAACACATGCAGAAGTGTCCAGTCTGCTTCACCTCAATACCACTCTTCTCCCTTCTCCTCTTCTTCTCAGCTGTGCTCTTCTACAGTCCACACTGTTTCTTGCTATCAGCAGTCTTGTTGGTGCCACACCTCCATTGCCGCCTGCTCTGTGAGGCTTGTTGCTGTACTGCTGTCCGGGTGTTGACTACCAGGCTGATGTCATCTCATGTAGTGTTTGTGTTATCTGCTGTCTGTGGTCATCACTGGCCAGAAGTCTGCAGCTTCTGTCAGAGAAAGTCCAGCCTGACCCTGAGGAGTTGTTGTTGTTGTTGTCCATGGAATTGATGTTCTCACTGTTTACTAAAAGACTGACGTCTGTCCTCTCTCCTGCCAGGACCCCTCCAGCCTGGTGGCCATCAAAGCTATCAAGAAGAAGAACTTCCTCAAGTCCCAGCAGCTTCTCAGCAAGGAGATCACCATACTGAAGGTAAGACTGGTCATCAAACACTGATAGTTGTCCAGTAAAGTTCCATACATTGGTGACAGTCATCAAACACAGACAGTTGTCCAGTAAAGTACCATACATTGGTGGCTGTCATCAAACACGGACAGTTGTCCAGTAAAGTACCATACATTGGTGACAGTCATCAAACACAGACAGTTGTCCAGTAAAGTACCATACATTGGTGGCTGTCATCAAACACGGACAGTTGTCCAGTAAAGTACCATACATTGGTGGCTGTCATCAAACATGGACAGTTGTCCAGTAAAGTACCATACATTGGTGACAGTCATCAAACACAGAAAGTTGTCCAGTAAAGTACCATACATTGGTGGCTGTATCAAACACAGACAGTTGTCCAGTAAAGTACCATACATTGGTGGCTGTCATCAAACACAGACAGTTGTCCAGTAAAGTACCATACATTGGTGACAGTCATCAAACACGGACAGTTGTCCAGTAAAGTACCATACATTGGTGGCTGTATCAAACACAGACAGTTGTCCAGTACCATACATTGGTGACAGTCATCCACGTGTGGAACCACAATAGTAGTGTAGTGGCTAGAGGCAGTCATCCACGTGTGGAAGCACAGTAGTAGTGTAGTGGCTAGACCTGTGGGCCTGCTGGTTGTGGGTTTCATCCTCATCAGCACAGATGTGAATGTGTCACATGGACCCAACCTCCCAGCTTGACCCAGCCTATACTGGGTACCAGGACATGGACCTGGTCTACACTGGGTACCAGGACATGGACCCGGCCTACAGGACATGGACCCGGCCTACACTGGGTACCAGGACATGGACCCAGGCTCTCAGCTTGACCCAGCCTACACTGGGTACCAGGACATGGACCCAGGCTCCCAGCTTGACCTGGTCTACACTGGGTACCAGGACATGCTGGGGGAGTCGAGGCGACCGCCATGGTACTGACCAAGTCATCCACAGAGTGCCACTGGGCCATGTAGAACTACAGGTCTACCACCATGTACCCATGCACCTCAGGCCATGTTAAGTGTCCCATAACTGTATTTTCTGTACCCACTTGTTGACCATGTACAAGTGTCCCATCCTGTTTTCTGTACCCACTTGTCGGCCATGTTAAGTGTCCCATAACTGTATTTTCTGTACCCACTTGTCGGCCATGTTAAGTGTCCCATAACTGTATTTTCTGTACCCACTTGTTGACCATGTACAAGTGTCCCATCCTGTTTTCTGTACCCACTTGTCGGCCATGTTAAGTGTCCCATAACTGTATTTTCTGTACCCACTTGTTGACCATGTACAAGTGTCCCATCCTGTTTTCTGTACCCACTTGTCGGCCATGTTAAGTGGCCCATAACTGTATTTTCTGTACCCACTTGTTGACCATGTACAAGTGTCCCATCCTGTTTTCTGTACCCACTTGTCGGCCATGTTAAGTGTCCCATAACTGTATTTTCTGTACCCACTTGTTGACCATGTACAAGTGTCCCATCCTGTTTTCTGTACCCACTTGTCAGCCATGTTAAGTGTCCCATAACTGTATTTTCTGTACCCACTTGTTGATCATGTACAAGTGTCCCATCGTGTTTTCTGTACCCAATTGTCGGCCATGTTAAGTGTCCCATAACTGTATTTTCTGTACCCACTTGTTGACCATGTACAAGTGTCCCATCCTGTTTTCTGTACCCACTTGTCGGCCATGTTAAGTGTCCCATCCTGTTTTCTGTACTCACTTGTTGGCCATGTTAAGTGTCCCATACCTGTATTTTCTGTACCCACTTGTCGGCCATGTTAAGTGTTCCATACCTGTATTTTATGTATCCACTTGTTGACCATGTTAAGTGTCCCATACCTGTATTTTCTGTACCCGCTTGTTGGCCATGTTAAGTATCCCATACCTGTATTTTATGTATCCACTTGTCAGCCATGTTAAGTGTCCCATACCTGTATTTTCTGTATCCACTTGTCAGCCATGTTAAGTGTCCCATACCTGTATTTTCTGTACCCACTTGTTGGCCATGTTAAGTGTCCCATACCTGTATTTTCTGTACCCACTTGTCGGCCATGTTAAGTGTCCCATACCTGTATTTTCTGTACCCACTTGTCGGCCATGTTAAGTGTCCCATACCTGTGTTTTCTTTACCCACTTGTCGGCCATGTTAAGTGTCCCATACCTGTATTTTCTGTACCCACTTGTCGGCCATGTTAAGTGTCCCAAACCTGTATTTTCTGTACCCACTTGTCGGCCATGTTAAGTGTCCCATACCTGTATTTTCTGTACCCACTTGTCGGCCATGTTAAGTGTCCCATACCTGTATTTTCTGTACCCACTTGTCGGCCATGTTAAGTGTCCCATACCTGCATTTTCTGTACCCACTTGTCGGCCATGTTAAGTGTCCCATACCTGTATTTTCTGTACCCACTTGTCGGCCATGTTAAGTGTCCCATACCTGTATTTTCTGTACCCACTTGTCGGCCATGTTAAGTGTCCCATACCTGTATTTTCTGTACCCACTTGTCGGCCATGTTAAGTGTCCCATACCTGTGTTTTCTTTACCCACTTGTCGGCCATGTTAAGTGTCCCATACCTGTGTTTTCTTTACCCACTTGTCGGCCATGTTAAGTGTCCCATACCTGTGTTTTCTTTACCCACTTGTCGGCCATGTTAAGTGTCCCATACCTGTGTTTTCTTTACCCACTTGTCGGCCATGTACAAGTGTTGTGTACCTGTAGTTTATGTACCGACTTGTCAGCATTGTAGTTATATTTAACTTGTTAATGCATTTGTAGGTGAAGGGCAGGGAGGAGTGTTGAGTGCTCAACCTCAGGCTTATATTCTTCTCTCTCTCTCTCTCTCTCTCTCTCTCTCTCTCTCTCTCTCTCTCTCTCTCTCTCTCTCTCTCTCTCTCTCTCTCTCTCTCATCCCCCTCCTCCTCCATTGGCCTTTGCTCTCATGTGATGGTGTGTTTGTGTTTCAGGAGTTGTCCAGCCTACATCACAGAAATGTTGTGGGACTGCTGGACTGTGTGGTGAGTTGTCTGTTTCCTGTCATACTCTCTCTCTGTCCACGCTACTGTACACATCTCTGTCCACGCTACTGTACACATCTCTACCCATGTTACTGTACACATCTCTGTCTGTGTTACTGTACACAACTCTGTCTGTGTTACTGTACACATCTCTGTTCATGTTACTGTACACATCTCTGTGTTACTGTAAACATCTCTTTCCATGTTACTGTACAGATCTCTGTACATGTTACTGTACATCTGTCTGTGTTACTGTACACATCTCTGTCTGTGTTACTTTACATCCGTCTGTGTTACTGTACACATCTCTGTCTGTGTTACTGTACACATCTCTGTCTGTGTTACTGTACACATCTCTGTCTGTGTTACTGTACACATCTCTGTTCATGTTACTGTACACATCTCTGTGTTACTGTAAACATCTCTTTCCATGTTACTGTACACATATCTGTCCATGTTACTGTACATCTGTCTGTGTTACTGTACACATCTCTGTCTGTGTTACTTTACATCCGTCTGTGTTACTGTACACATCTCTGTCTGTGTTACTGTACACATCTCTGTCTGTGTTACTGTACACATCTCTGTCTGTGTTACTGTACACATCTCTGTCTGTGTTACTGTACATCTGTCTGTGTTACTGTACATCTGTCCGTGTTATTGTACATCTGTCTGTCTGTGTTACTGTACACATCTCTGTCTGTGTTACTATACACACCTCTATGTGTGTTACTGTACACATCTCTGTCCGTGTTACTGTACACATCTCTGTCCGTGTTACTGTACATCTGTCTGTCTGTGTTACTGTACACATCTCTGTCTGTGTTACTATACACACCTCTATGTGTGTTACTGTACACATCTCTGTCCGTGTTACTGTACACACCTCTGTCTGTGTTACTTTACATGTCTGTCCATGTTACTGTACAAATCTCTGTCTGAGGTACTGTACATATTTCTGACTGTGTTACTGTACACTGTCCATGTTATTGTAGACATCCATGTGTTACCGTAATGTCTATGTTTATGTTACTTTACACATATCTGTCCATCTCTGCATTTAACTATAAACATCTGTGTTTATCACGCAGAGTCTCGTAGCGGGCGAGAACTGGGAGCGGTTCTACCCCCGCTGGTGACTTGCGGGATAACTGAGCCGGCCACTCAGAAATCAATGGCAAACTACTGAGCGTAATCTTGCCAAGAAATCAACAGACAGCTGAAAGATGCTGCTGTTGACAGCGATGTCCTGTAAAGGATATGCGAATTTAAAAAAAATAATAATAAAATATGTTAACATAACAATTGTTTTAATTCAACTCCACATGTTACAACAGTTACATGTCAACAGTCACAGAACATGGTAAAACGACAGTGACTTCAATAGAACATGTGAATGTAACAACTGCTGGCGTCACTGTTGGCTTAGTTTGGAAAGGGTTGCCTTCATTGCACCCTAGGACACGCACACTATGCAGGATGGAGCACCCCGAGGCTCCAAATGTGCCTGTACGAGTGTTACTCACGCTGTAGATGTTCTTGTGTGTGGGTTCTTGTGTGTAGGTTTTCCTCGTGTATCATCCAGCCCCGACAGCCGGCCCACTCCGTCTGCTGTTTTCCATGTCTGAGGGAATGTTAATGTGTGCAGCGTGCCCGTCATTCCTCTGATAGTTCCATACACACACAATAGCATGGGCCAGCTGGAAGACAAGGGCAAACGTACACAGATATAAGTGAACGTGCGGCCCAAGTCTGTCAACAAAGAATACACACAAAACTACTACTATAGACCAGTGGTTCTCAACCATGTTTTGGCCCATGTACCCCTTCACCATATGTTCAGAATGTCATTCCCTCCTTTCACATTTCCTCCCTATAAATCCCCCTTTCACTACACAGTATACGTAAATATGAAAGCTAAATTTAATAACACATACTAGAACAAGTCCAGACGTCTATATAAAACGTGATTTGCGGGTCTACTTACATTATAGAATGAATTTCAGAAGGGTGAGACGTTCCGAACTGTAAAGTATGGAGGGAAAACAATATCAAGTAATCAGTTATTGTATTAACGCGATCTTGAAATAATCTTAACCTTCCCCCCCCCCCGGAAACCCTACAATTCTCCCCCCCCCCCCCCGGGGGGGGGGGGGAGATTCTCCACAGGTTGAGAACCACTTTTCTAGAACAACTGGGAATGAACAGACAGTTGATGGAAGAAATAAACAAGATGCAAGTGAAATATTTCGCCACGTTAAAAGACATGACACGCTTATAAAAAACCATACTGGAGGGCAAGCGAGAAAGAGGTAGTCAACGATACAAGTGGGAAGATAACATCAAGAGAAGGCCGAACATCATTCTGACAGAATGTAGTCTAGGGAGAAACAGACAGTGTTGGAGAACCATTGCAGCTAACCTTCGTTGTGGAGACGGCACATTGAGTGTGAGAGTGGCCACTCTGTTTTGGTTTGTTGATGTTCGACATCCGTCGCGCCTGTCCCCTCCGCCGTGCTCCAATGTTGGCGTTACACAAAGACAAGAAACCTGCTTTAGCCACACAGTGATACAGCACGTGACCTCCCGCTGATATCTGACGCTGACAGATTAGCTGCAACCATTGGCCCACTTACCCACTTGCCTAGTTTCTGCTGTAACCTGGCGCCGAGGCCGACCTATGATCCGAGTTCCCGTGTTTGACCTCAATGTCGTATGTCAATATTTATGTTTGGCGTGTCTGTTTATATCTGCCTATGTTATTGTCAGACACGGCTTCTCCGTGGCAGAACTGGCCAGGTTTTCTTAGTCTTGTAGTGAAAATATCACGTCTTGTTGTAGCAGATCAGACGAATCCTGACTGCAGCGGGACTTACCAATATAACATGAAATAAACAGTATTACCATCCCGAGGAGACACACTTCTCCGCTTGGATTGCTATTTACGGTTGTGACGCACTCGGCCTTCGGCGCCGTTTATTTGTCTTCAGGGTCGTGCCGCGCTATGATACAGAGGGGCGGCCGCATCAGGCGGCACCGTAAGGGGTCGGCATAAGCAGCGAAGGAAGGGCGCCATTTCGAAGACTTGTATCATTATGGGGTGGCATTTCGAAGACTTGCATCATTAAATGGCAGCATTTAGAAGACGTGCATCAGTAAGGGGCGGCATTTCGAAGACTTGCATCAGTAAGGGGCGGCATTTCGAAGACTTGCATCATACTGAGAAAATCTACCGCAGGGCCCTGTTTGTTCTAGTGTTTATTGTATGAATGAATTGTTTTCTCATATTTCCCCTGACATTAATTAGTTTGTTTACATGGACTGAGGCCCTAGCCAGGCATGTCTGTGGTCGGTTTCTGTTTTCTGTTCAAGATCTGATTGCGTTGTGTTGTGTGTCCCCTTTATTCTTGCTGTACACTCTGTCATGGTTACATCAGTTACTAGTCAAGACCCCAGTTTAGGGGGAGTGGGGGAGGCTGGCGTGGCAGAAATGTATGGACACAAGCGATAAGGAAGGCAACATCAAGTGCGATAACTTGACTTGATAGGCCTTGGTCCGTCATGTTTCCTCCAGGAAGGTCAGTCATGTTTCCTCCAGGAAGGTCCGTCATGTTTCCTCCAGGAAGGTCAGTCATGGTTCCTCCATGAAGGTCGGTCATGGTTCCTCCAGGAAGGTCAGTCATGTTTCCTCCAGGAAGGTCGGTCATGGTTCCTCCAGGAAGGTCAGTCATGGTTCCTCCATGAAGGTCGGTCATGGTTCCTCCATGAAGGTCGGTCATGGTTCCTCCATGAAGGTCGGTCATGGTTCCTCTCACTGATGTAGACGCGTGTGGATCCCGACTGGTGCAGCCGAGTCGCTGCTCTTTGTGGAAAAACAGGAAAAGGGGGGGGGGGGGGAGAGACCCAGCGGTGTAGTCGTAACATAAAATGCTAAAATGCTGGGGCGCTTTCCACAATACACCCCAACGACATAACAGACCGGTAGTCAAGCTTCACCATATGGTCTTATAATTGTGAACATGTTTATCATCAACATCATCATCAAATTAGGGACGCAGAGGTGTTACCAGGGCCGGGTTATATACTGGCCAAGACCTATTGACGCGTCCTCGTCGAGCGTCCTGGGCAACAGGTCCCTTCGGGGTCCTGGCTGAAGTCAATAGGATCGCCGATTCCTCCGAAGTCGGAGAGTGTCTGCCTGTACGGCGAGGAACCACCAGTCTGCACACCAATAAGCCAGACATGGGACAACGGATACTCACGCAAACCTCAGGTCCTGTATGGCATCACACTGATGTTGGACAACCGGATGCCTTCATCCGACATACAGGACTTTGCGTTGGAGCTCAAGCCAACGAACACAAGCAAGCAAGCATCAAATTAGTAACACAAAGTTAGTCTTCTTCTACCGTCAACGTTTTCTGTGCCTGGCGCATGGCCTGCAGTGTCGTGCCTAGGTGTCCGCTTTCTGTGCCTGGCGCATGGCCTGCAGTGTCGTGCCTAGGTGTCCGCTTTCTGTGCCTGGCGCATGGCCTGCAGTGTCGTGCCTAGGTGTCCGCTTTCTGTGCCTGGCGCATGGCCTGCAGTGTCGTGCCTAGGTGTCCGCTTCTAGTCCCCTGCCACTTAAATCCAACATCTTCCCACTTGGACGGTTGAGGTTTCTTGTCTGGATTCTCCTCCCATAGGTAGATTGTCTTCCCATGCTTGTATCTTTTGTTCTTCTTACCAGAACTCTCACAGGGCGGTGGTGATTTGGCAATTGGTGTGTCCTTCAGGTAGATGGATTTCCTTCCAGGGTGTATGAGCTCCTTCAGCCCATTTTGTTTGCTGTCTTATTTTGTCCAGTCAAGACACAGTTATAGTGAACAGGCAGATACAACTGTATTTGCTCTCATTGTGTGAGACAGGTCGCGCCCTGGTTACACACAGAATTACCATGGCCACGATATATAGCCTCCCCAAGACAGTACTGGGGAAGTCAATTGTTGACATTGACCTTGGTCATCACCCTTCACCCTTCGGTAACCCCAGGATCGTATTGCCATGTGGTGTAGGAATGTTCGCGTGCCCTTTGAACTCTGGCCTATGTGCACTGGTGGTATCTGGGGCAGGTGGTTGTTGAACCCAGAGATAGGCAATGTTTTGTCACGTGATATGATGGTTCATGCAATAGACTGGTAGACCTGTGCTGCACGCTATCTGGGTTGAGTTGTGTCAGCATGGCCTAATTGCCGCGGCCTCCATGTGTTGTCATATTCGGCCACGCAGTCACGCCCTGGTCGCACCGTTACTAACATCATATTTGTGGACGCTACAACAGCTGGCCTTTTTAGTCACAGTATCGTCATTACGTGCCATCTTCACACTGACAGTCTGCTGTAATGGTCCTCCCACACCCAACTAGCACTTTCTGGCCTGTAACATTGTCTTCCTCTTGCCTCGTTTCCTCTCCCGCCACTCTTCCATCTAGTACACCTTTTAACCAGGAACCATGTCTCGCTATGTGCGTGAAGTCGCTTGATTGTCTGCCCTTCATATCGTTATGTCGGTGAAGTCGCTTGATTGTCTGCCCTTCATATCGTTATGTGCGTGAAGTCGCTTGATTGTCTGCCCCTCATCTCATTTGGTCATGTATCCTTCAAGGGAAGGAGAGGACGCCGAGCACCGTCTGGGACGATGTCAATCAGGCATGCATGTACACAAATGTGCGGTCACAGCTTGACAGGAAGACATGCATGCACCAACAACATGCCAGGTTGGACGTGAACCGAGCATTCCTTGTAACACAAGCCTATGTGGCTGTGCCAGAACACTTGGCACATGATGGTGATGGTGTGTAGGCCACCCTGTCCGCCCCCTGTATGGCTTCTGCCTGTATACAGCTGTTCCCCTCGCGGCCACTACTGTTGGGCAGTGAGGTGTTAGGTCTTCACATATGCTAAGCCATGTTATCATGAGGTAGGGTGGCCTGTTCCCGGCCTCGCTACCTGTTCCCCTGGCATGTGGCTGCATGTGTGAGAGGCTGGGTCGACCCCATCCAGAGCCATACTGCTGGGTCGTGCCAGTGCTGGGGGTTGATCCCCGGCAAGTCAGCACCCCAGCCACTGTGTCACGGCAGCCACGTCGGGTCGTGATGTGGCTGGCTGCTGCCTGGCCAGGTAGGTGTCTGAAAGTGGGTCATGGCTGGAGCAGCTGTTGGTCACGTGCCAGACGCCTTGCCTGGAGGTGATCCCTGCTGGTGACGTCACGGGCACGACTGTCCGAGATTTCCGGCAGCTGTCGTCTTGTGTGCAGGTCTGCCTGGTTTCTCTCTCTCTCTCTCTCCTTCCCTCCCTCCCCCTCTCTCTCCTTCCCTCCCCCCCTCTCTCTCTCTCACGCGCGTTTGGTTGAGGGGCCGGCACGCGTGGCTAGTGTGTGTAAATGCGCGTGCGTGCATTGATACAGTGGTTGGTGCTGGCACTTGCTCACACCGTGTGTGTTCTGTACGTGTGCCTGTTTCTGTCTCTTGCCATCTCTCTGTGTTACTATTTCCTCCTCTCTGTCTCTCCACCCCTCCTGTACTATCTCCACCCCGTCTCTTTCTATCGCTGTTTTCCTGTCTATTAAAACAG
Organism: Cepaea hortensis; assembly: GCA_963921405.1. Taxonomy (NCBI): domain Eukaryota; kingdom Metazoa; phylum Mollusca; class Gastropoda; order Stylommatophora; family Helicidae; genus Cepaea; species Cepaea hortensis. The sequence continues at coordinate 104,082,050 of OY992890.1, forward strand.
TGTATTCACCTAGCGAGTGTAAACAAGGAAGCTTTGGTTGCTTTGCTGTCTCTCTCTCTCTCTCTCTCTCTCTCTCTCTCTCTCTCTCTCTCTCTCTCTCTCTCTCTCTCTCACTCTCTCACGCACTCACTCGCTCGCTCGCTCACTGGCTCACTCATTCACTCACTCGCTCACTCACTTACATATGGGAAGATAGAGAGAGAGAGAGAGAGAGAGAGAGAGAGAGAGAGAGAGAGAGGTGGGAAGAGGGAAGGAGAAAAAGGATGGAAGGAGAGAGGGGGACAGGAATTGAAGCATTGCGTGAGATTATACATGGCCACGGTGAGCAGGCTAAGCAGCCTGACATGTTGGTGTCCGGTATTGAATATGAGAAATTAGTCTAACATGTTTGTGTGTGTAGGGTGTGCTGGGACATCATCTGGATGTCAGGGCATGGTGTCCAATGTGATCGTTGTGTCTGTGAATCCGTTGTCAGGTAGACAGAACATGATAGCTGAGTCTGCTTCTTGTGTCTGCTGTGTTGTTATCATCATCATCATGGCTGTCACCACCACAAGTTGCTGCTACCACCGCCATCACTTCCATGGGTCGGGGTTGGATGTGAGTCTGACAGTGACAGATCTGAATCCTGTAGAGGAAACAGTGCCAGCCTAGGCTCATCTTCTGCTGAATCACCACCAGGTCTGACCCTCATATGCTTCCCTGCAGGTGTCAAGTTACTTGGAAAGGGTTGGGGGAGTGGTGGAGTGGGGAAAGAAAGACACATTTTCAACACAGTACCCAGGGTACATGGTACAGGGAAAGTCTCTAGACCAGCTTCCCTTCAGTGTATACAAGTCTTCTTCAGGTTTAAATGACCAGAACTCCAGTGTCTTGGACTTCACAGTGAAACCCAGTCTGTCTGAGAATTCACAATCAACCATCCACCATTATTATTACTTTCACATGATCACCATCATTGCTGTCATCACCACCATCATCAGCATCACCAGAACCATCATCATGCCCACACAGAAGTATGCAGTCATGCTAACTCATGTTTGTCATCTGTTTCAGGAGCTCAAGGACGATGTCTGTCTGGTCATGGAGGTGAGTTGTTTGTTGCTGTCACCGCTTGAATTTCATCTCAGTCACAGCCAAGGAACGTTGTGTCCAGTGTCGCAGGTTAATCTCTCTCGGACAAGGGCTTCTGGGCTGTAGACAAGAATGGGATGCCAGCAATAATTACAATCCACTAGTCTGTGTTGCTTCAGAAAGATCACTGTGTTACAAACTTCACAGCTTTATGAGCTGAGAGAACCATCTTTTTTTTCACTATGAGCCAGGCTAGAGATGTGTGTTACAGCTTGGTGGGCCAGAGTGATTGGGACCTTGTCATGAACCAGCTCATGTGGTCACAATAAATTACACAGTAAACAGGTTGCTAATCCAGGACAGGCTTGGAAATGATTTCTGTGTTTTCTCTATCTAGTAGGTTGTCTGCCTTGTCAGTGTCTGTTCTCTATGTGTTGCCTCCCCTGTTATCTCTTCTCTGTGTCTGTTGTCTCCATTGTCAGTGTCTCTTCTCTATTTGTGTTGTCTCCCTTGTCTCTTTTCTCTGCCAGTTGTCTCCCTTGTCAGTATCTCTTCTCTTTGTTGCCTCTCTTGTTATTGTCTCTTCTCTGTCTTGTTTCCATTGACAATATCTCTTCTATGTCTGTAGTCTCCCCTGTTATGGACTCTTCTCTCTGTGTCCTGTTGTCTCCCTTCTCAGTGTCTCTTCTCAATCTATCTTCTCTGTATCTGTTGTCTTTTCTTTGTATGTGTTGTCTCCCTTGTCTCTGTATTGATTGTCCCTTCTCTGTATGTGTTGTCTCCCTTGTCTCTGTATCGATTGTCCCTTCTCTGTATGTGTTGTCTCCCTTGTCTCTGTGTCAATTGTCCCTTCTCTGTATGTGTTGTCTCTGTGTCAATTGTCCCTTCTCTGTATGTGTTGTCTTCCTTGTCTCTGTGTCGATTGTCCCTTCTCTGTATGTGTTGTCTCCCTTGTCTCTGTGTCGATTGTCCCTTCTCTGTATGTGTTGTCTCCCTTGTCTCTGTGTCAATTGTCCCTTCTCTGTGTGTGTTGTCTCCCTTGTCTCTGTATCGATTGTCCCTTCTCTGTGTGTGTTGTCTCCCTTGTCTCTGTATCGATTGTCCCTTCTCTGTATGTGTTGTCTCCCTTGTCTCTGTATCGATTGTCCCTTCTCTGTATGTGTTGTCTTCCTTGTCTCTGTGTCGATTGTCCCTTCTCTGTATGTGTTGTCTCCCTTGTCTCTGTATCGATTGTCCCTTCTCTGTATGTGTTGTCTCCCTTGTCTCTGTGTCAATTGTCCCTTCTCTGTATGTGTTGTCTCCCTTGTCTCTGTATCAATTGTCCCTTCTCTGTATGTGTTGTCTCCCTTGTCTCTGTATCGATTGTCCCTTCTCTGTATGTGTTGTCTCCCTTGTCTCTGTGTCGATTGTCCCTTCTCTGTATGTGTTGTCTCCCTTGTCTCTGTATCGATTGTCCCTTCTCTGTATGTGTTGTCTCCCTTGTCTCTGTATCGATTGTCCCTTCTCTGTATGTGTTGTCTCCCTTGTCTCTGTCAGTTATCTCTTCTCTCTGTGTCTATTACCTTCCCTGTGTGTTTCTTCTCTGTGTCTGCTGTCTATTCTTTTAGTGTCCCTGTTGTTTTCTCTATCTCGTTGCGGTCCGTTGTCTACCCTGTTAGTGTATGTTGTCTCCCCTGTTAGTGCCTGTGTGTATGATGTGTCCCTTATTAGTGTCTGTGTGTATATTATCTCCCCTGTTATCTATTCTCTGTGTGTCTGTCTGTTGTCTCCCTTGTCAATGTATCTTCTCTGTATCTGTCTCTTCTCTGTATGTATCAGTAATCTTCCTTGTCACTGCCATGACTGTAAGCTGTCCTGCTTGTCAGTGTCTCCTGTTAGTTAACTCCTCCATTAGCATCTCACCTCTCTTTTGGATCCACATTGCTATCAGTAACATGGGATACCCATGTTAAATGTTTGATTTACGATCAGTATTGTCATTGATCTGTTAGATAAGATATTTATGCGTGCTATATTTTCAGTATTGTCATTGATCTGTTAGATAAGATATTTATGTGTGCTATATTTTCAGTATTGTCATTGATCTATTAGATAAGATATTTATACATGCTATATTTTCAGTATTGTCATTGATCTATTAGATAAGATATTTATGTGTGCTATATTTTCAGTATTGTCATTGATCTGTTAGATAAGATATTTATGTGTGCTATATTTTCAGTATTGTCATTGATCTGTTAGATAAGATATTTATGTGTGCTATATTTTCAGTATTGTCATTGATCTGTTAGATAAGATATTTATGCATGCTATATTTTCAGTATTGTCATTGATCTGTTAAATAAGATATTTATGTGTGCTATATTTTCAGTATTGTCATTGATCTGTTAAATAAGATTTTTATGCTTGCTATATTTTCAGTATTGCAATGGCGGGGATCTGGCTGACTGTTTACACAGTAAGTGTTTGTGTACGATACATGGTGCAGTGTAGGAGGAGGGTTGGGGGGGGGGGGGGGGGGACATAATGAAGAAACTTAGTATAGCGGATCACAGAGAGATAGGAAGGTAGTCATTGTTTGTGTGACTGTGTTGTTGTTTGCAACAGTGTCAGCTGTGGTTTTGGGGGTTAGTGAATGCAGTTTCTCAAGTCTGGACATGTTGGCTTGAGGATTTGAAGTCAGCCACAGGTCATTTGGGACTAGACCTCTTTCCATTGGTGTAGGTGGAAAGCAGTGGCAAACTACTGAGCCTACACATTGCAGAGTAAATCATCAGCAGCCAGTAATTGCTGGGTGTAATTACAGTGTCCTTCTGAGGACAGGCAACTGGCTTGTGTTTGTTCCACACAGACCGACAGGCAGTGCCTCTTGTTGCTTGCTTCTGTGTAATATTGTATCTCCACATGATACACCTTAGACAGTAGCCATTCTATCATTGATGCTATTTGTAAGTTGGACAGTACTGATTCTTTTACTGACAGCATTTACTGATTCTGTTGTTGTGATATGTGAGAGTCAGACGGCATTGAATCTATCAGAGATGGTGGTCATGTGGTGGAATCCTCCAGGCAGGGATATTGTAATGACAGATCTGCACTTGCAGGTCCACCATGGCTACTGGGATATTTCCTGCTGAGTGAAGGTGGCCAGAGAAACTCTGCCGACCTCAGCCACCAGGTGCTGCACATGTAAAAATAGCTCTTGCTACGAGGGCACTTCAGCTGATATGTTAGTCAGACCTTGTGGTGGCATGTGTACAATTCTTCTGTTTAATTGTGGAATGTCTTAACAAAGGAGGAATAAATGCTGCACCATATTGGAACACAGTGCTGACATGGCCAATGCCATCTGTGGAACACTACCTGGATTGCTGCGCTAGGCATCAGTTGGCTGTACATGAACTCAGTGCTGACATGGCCGATGCCATCTGTGGAACACTACCTGGATTGCTGCGCTAGGCATCAGTTGGCTGTACATGAACACAGTGCTGTCATGGCCGATGCCATCTGTGGAACACTATCTGGATTGCTGCGCTAGGCATCAGTTGGCTGTACATGAACTCAGTGCTGACATGGCCGATACCATCTGTGGAACACTACCTGGATTGCTGCGCTAGGCATCAGTTGGCTGTACATGAACACAGTGCTGACATGGCCAATGTCATCTGTGGAACACTACCCGGATTGCTGCGCTAGGCATCAGTTGGCTGTACATGAACGCAATGCTGACATGGCCGATGCCATCTGTGGAACACTACCCGGATTGCTGCGCTAGGCATCCTTTGCTGCACTCTCAGGCCCCATCCTGCTGATGGTACATACAGACTGCTACAGCACTTCTAATCAGACAGGCCTGCACACCCACCTGACAGCTGTAACCTGGCACTCAGTGACTGTCATCTGTTCGCATCTGTGAAGGAGCCAGTAGTGGCTGGACCGCAGTGTTACACCGACCAGCAAGTCCAGCCAGCTGCAGTGTCCTGGCTGTGAGATCTTGACACTGATGTCTTGTGCACTGGGATAAATGATGTATTGATGTACACATCCAACATATGCCTAGACTAGTGTGTAATTATGTGCGTAGATCATGCATGGATACAGTAGGTGTCTTGTAAAGTACAAATGTCATTACTGCCTATAGTATCTTGTGGTATAGGAAGCTTATTTATTGAAACACTCTCGCAGTACTACTGCTGCTGCTGCTTCTACTACTATTACTACTACTATCATCATTATAACTGCTACCACCACCACCACTACTACTACTGATTCTAGTTCTGTTGTTGCTGCTGCTACCACAACCACTCCTGCTGCTACCCAAGTCACTACTGCTGCTATCACAACCTCTCCCACTACTACTACTGATTCTAGTGGTTCACTTTGAAGTTGTCTTTGCTCTCCTCAAGCTTATCTACCTGCAGATACACACACACACATATACTCTATCTACATGGCCAGTCTGTCCTGTGTTACTTGTCCACCTGCAGATACACACACACACACACACACACACATACTCTATCTACATGGCCAGTCTGTCCTGTGTTACTTGTCCACTGGCATGACTATAAACACTGACTTGTCTACAGGAAATGGCACTCTCAGTGAAGACACCCTGTGCTCCTACGTCAAACAGATCGGTGAGTTGTCGCTTCAAGTCATCTTGTAGTTAAGTCATTTATGTTTCACTGTCAGGCCAGGTCACTTTCCATGTTCATATCCAGGGTTGGATGTCCAGTGTTATAACGCAGTCTCTGACCGTCATGATCAGAACGTGTCATGTAGCACCATTACCCCAGATCTCAGGGCCTGCCCAGGTGTGCTCTAGCTCCCCCAGAACATATCCAGGAGTATGGCCAGTTCGTTGCACACATGACTGACCCGCAGGACACCGTGAGGCAGGGACGCTGGTCAAGGATCCTTCTGTTGGACAGTCATCAGAGTGACCCAGGGACCTGTGACATGATGATGGTGATGATTGTGGGGGTCAGTGTCTATGTACAATGTTCTGCTACTCACTTCATGTGGCTGGTTGACCTCTAAGTCATGTGGTCATCTAACAAGATCCCATCACATGAGATTAGACCCAGTCCCATATGGTTGGCAGGTGAGTGCACAACCCACCATGCCAGGGTGCTCCCTTTCCTTGATCATACTTGACTAAACACGGACTAGCTAATCCCCTAGGAAGGTTAACCTGGTCAACAAATACCCGCAGAAATCAGATGTGCCAGCCTAAGGGCACAAATAAACCTGGCACAATACAAAAACGTCTGAAAAAACACTCTGGATGAACGCAGAAGAAGAAGAAGAAGAAGAAGAAGAACGATTAGTTAATCTGAGACAGGTTTATGAGGATGGCTAAAACAGCTGGACAACAGTTCATATAAGCATCAGCGAGTTTCATGAAGCTATCAGCTGATGGTGAGGCCTGGAGAGTGATAATCCCCCAGTGTTTGCCACAGACCTGGCACCTGAGTAGAAGATTTGTAAAACTTTGTCTTGTCTGTGACTGGTTGTTGTTATCTGTCAGTGCTCATATGTCATGTCTTCAGTAATGCTGTACTTATGTCTGACCTGTCATTGTTGTTATCTGTCAGTGGTCATGTCTTCAGTATTGCTGTACTTATGTCTGACCTGGCATGAACACTGTTTACTCTGTGCAGCTGAAGCCATGAAAGCCCTCCAGCACAAGGGTATCGTCCACCGAGACCTGAAGCCACAGAACATCCTACTGTGTTACCAGGGTGCCAAGTACCCACACCCCTCGGAGATGCTCCTGAAAATTGGTGAGCTGTGTGTGTGTGTCATGGAGTACCATAATACAGGTGGGAGGGGATTGATATCAGGGGGGTACTGCTGCTGAGCTTTTAGGGTCATACCCTTTGACTGAGGAGCTCAATGGGTGGAAGAACACCTAGACAGAGAGAGAGAGAGACGGAGACGGAACATTTTAACCAATGTTTTTATTGACAGAACAACAAACATCAAATAATAGAAATATACATGTAAACAAACACAAAAGAATATAGATGCTTCATGATTCAGGGAGCTATTTCTGTGCGTTATTTGTTCTGATATATTTTGTATGTGTTGTTCCGTAAGTAGGAGGGAGGATGGTTGTGTGTAGGGCATTGTATGTACCTGTATAACATGGAACAGGCAGGAGGGAGGATGGTTGTGTGTAAGAGGATGCTAGTTAGTTGCATATTATTTAGTCAACCCCTGCATTTGTGGCTGTTTATGATTTCTTGGCAAGTTTGCATTCAGTACATTGCCATTGCTTTTTGAAGGACCGGCTCTCATACCTTTGTATAGAAAGCAACTCAAGGCAGCTTCCAGATTGAATGTTTGAATGCCGTATGTGGGATTATGATTTGCATTCGTAACACCTTCACACCTTTGGTACAGAGCAGACTATAGGAAGATGGGATGGCAGACAATGGGAGGTACAGTATTACAGTGCATGACAAACCACAGCAGACAGAATGAAGTGACATATAACAGAGCACACAGACAGACATACAGTGATATGTATACAAGAGGTCCACACAAGACAGACAGACACATACAGAAGAGACTACGTATGAGTAAGAAATCAACAAGAATGTGTCACCAAAAGACAGGTAATAATAATAATAATACAACGAGCATATTGGACAAACAGGCAGATCAGGTAAAAGATGTGTAGATGTTGACGTTTGCTAGCCGTACTTTATTTTCCTCTCCCTCTCTCTCTGTGTCTCTTTGTCATCTCTTCACCCTCATCTGCCCTGTTTATATCTGTATCTCTGACTTATGTTCCACGATTGTTCCTGTGTATGTAACTTGCATTGAACATAATTGGGAGTCTCCGAGGCGAAGTGGTCAAGCCATTTGACTCGAGCTCCGAAGATTGTGGGCTCAATTCCGGGCTGTGTCCTTCGGTTCACGGGTGCATTTTTTCTGAGACTCCTGGGGGTCGTCGCTGGAGCTACAGAGTTTGTGCTTTGTACAATGTTTTCGGCAGCTTGCGCTGCAGAAAGAGACTGAGCCGTATGGGATAAAACCCTGTGCAATGAAGTCGACCCTGTCGACTTAAGTCAGTTTTATATGTTCTGGAGTGTAATCAGTGGTGTGCCCGCTGTGATCTGTCACTTGTGGTGTAAAATGCTGATCACTTACACGAAGAAACACATATCTGCAACACTGTACTGGTGTTTGGTGCAGAAACCACTCTTTGCTACTTGTGTGTTGGCTAAAGCTGAATTGAAGTAATATCAGTTTGCTACCCACATGTGTGATATTTGCTAAAGCTTTGATATGTGTTACATCTGTATTACTCGTGTTTCAGCTGACTTTGGGTTTGCCAGGTTTATCTACGGAGCAGAAATGGCCACCACATTGTGTGGGTCGCCCATGTACATGGTAGGTTCTGACTCTGTCTGCTCCACATGTTGTGTTGTGTTGGCTGCTGGAACTGTCTCTCTCAATCATTATTATTGTGTGTTGTTGATTACTTTTGTCGTTGTGACCATTTATCATCGTGTGTTAAATGGCTACCAAGCCCATCACCCATATTGTGCCAATGGCTTCAGACAGAGGAGCGCAGTTGGGAGGGTACAAGGAAATGCACTCTAGAGACTAAATATTCTGGCATGGCAGACCAGACCCTAAGCCTTGGTTGGCAACTGGTCTAGGATTGAAGCTCCGACAGGCAGATAGTTAGAGCATTGCTTTGCTGATCCAGCAGCTTCTGCAGCTTGTCTTGTTCCAGATGTATTGGTGTTACCTTTCCTTTGTAGTAAACTAGGCAGCCCAAAAGAGGAATCATGCTGCATGGGCATCACATGGTCTCTACAATTCAACCCAGGCTTTGTGTTATGTTTGAAGCACACTGTAACAAGCTATGGTCTGTCCAGACAGCAAGGTGCCAGTATAGTTCATGACCTACCTAGTATTTGTGTTGTGTTGCTTGTGTGTGTTTCTACCAGTTGTGATAACTGTATCAGTGTACCTGAGTTGTCCTTACCTTGCCATGTCTGTTTCCATCATCCATGTCAAATGATTCAGGTTACTACTAGTTCCTGTCCCAAAAACATCAACTACTTCCTGATGAGAGTGATAAGCCAAGTTTACTCTCTAGCCTCTTGTCAGAACAGATCTGGTTACTTGGCCATCCATGATATCTGTCTGTCTGTGCCAATGATGACCAAATTGTCCTCTGTGAGTCCTAGGGCAGGTTCGGAGTTGCTTGGTTAGGCCAACTAGTTAGCTAGTCAACAGAATATTCTGACTGCACATCAACCCATACAGCCCATACCTGCTCGGATCCCCTCCTCATCATCTCCATCAGTGTGTGCTGCTTGACTAGTTCTGCAGGAATGATCTCCCAGTTGTCAAGGTCACTGTGCCAGCACAGATGTGGCAACACCACACACAGTTGTCTTCAGGAATGATCTCCCAGATCACTGCCACAGTTCTTCATGGAGGCATTCATGGTGTCAGTATTGTTTTGTGTGGCCCACTCTCAGGTTACTTGTTGGTATCACACTTGAGATAGAGTCACACTTGAGATAGAGCTTGAAGTCACTCATTTAACATGCAGATAACATGTCCAGTCCATTGAGCTGAGGTTGTCACAGCATATGTGGATGCTGATGTCAATCCATGGCAGATCTTCATCTGTCACCTTGTCTTGCTGTGTTGTATTAACAGTTTCCTCAAACAGCCCAGATGGCAGTAGTTAAATCTATGCCATTCTTGCATGAAATCATATTTCTATGCTGGGTCTTCACAGAGTTTCTCCCCTGTGTATCAGATGGCAGTAGTTAAATCTATGCCATTCTTACATGAAACCATATTTCTATGCTGGGTCTTCACAGAGTTTCTCCCCTGTGTATCAGATGGCAGTAGTTAAATCTATGCCATTCTTGCATGAAACCATATTTCTATGCTGGGTCTTCACAGAGTTTCTCCCCTGTGTATCAGATGGCAGTAGTTAAATCTATGCCATTCTTGCATGAAACCATATTTCTATGCTGGGTCTTCACAGAGTTTCTCCCCTGTGTATCAGATGTCCATGATCCATCTACTGTTGGTGTTGATGATGTCAGTGGTAATTGTACATTCACCATATTGTTGATTTTGTAAAATATCCTTCACCGACTCGCCCATGTTGTTGATGATATTGATGATGATGATGTCAGTGGCAGTTGTACACTCACCACATTATTGATTGTGTCATTTTCATGAATATGTGTCCTTCAGCCAGTGTTGGTATTGATATTAATGTTGATACCACAAGCAGTAGTACACTCACCATGTTGGCTTTCTTGTTGTACCAGGCTCCAGAGGTGATCATGTCAGTGAAGTACAGTGCTAAGGCAGACTTGTGGAGTATCGGTACAATACTGTACCAGTGTCTGACGGGCAGAGCTCCCTTCCAGGCACAGAACCCGCAGGAGCTGAAGAAGAAGTATGAGAAGAGTCCCAGCCTCAAGCCCAAGTAAGACTTCCATTCAGTGAATATGTGGGTGTTTTAGTAAGACTTCCATTCAGTGAACATTTTGTGGGTGTTTTATTAAGACTTCCATTCAATGAACATGTTGTGGGTGTTTTATTAAGACGTCCATTCAGTGAACATATGGATGTTTTAGTAAGACTTCCATTCAATGAACATGTTGTGGGTGTTTTAGTAAGACTTCCATTCAGTAAACATGTGGGTGTTTTTAAGACTTCCATTCAATGAACACTTTGTGGGTGATTTAGTAAAACTTCCATTCAGTAAACATGTGGGTGTTTTTAAGACTTCCATTCAATGAACACTTTGTGGGTGTTTTAGTAAGACTTCCATTCAGTAAACATGTGGGTGTTTTTAAGACTTCCATTCAATGAACACTTTGTGGGTGTTTTAGTAAGACTTCCATTCAGTGAATATGTTTTGGGTGTTTTAGCAACATGTTTACACTTATGAGACCTGCATAGCTAGATAGATCTTGAACACTGTTATCCAGTGCTACTTAGTTCAAGCTACTATGCTGTAGTATTTATTTTAACGAGTTAACTGGCAAGCGTGAAGGAATTAATGGGCATTCCAAATTAGCCAATTTGTAACTCCTGTAAAATAATTTCTGTATTGGAAATAATATTCGAATGTTATTGCTCACAAATACTGAAGACCACTGTTTATCACTGCCGGCAGTGGTAGGACCAGTCTGAGCTATCTTGCTCCAGCTTTTCCCGGCATTGTCAACTCTGACCTAATTAAGACAAGAAATTACCCATAAATTATACACTAATTTCTTATCACTTATATACTTCTCCCTCTGTCTCAACCACTCTTTCACATTACACTATATATCACAACACTCTCTCTCCCATCACATCACACTCTTTCCCATCACATCACACTCTTTCATCACATCACACTCTTTCATCACATCACACTCTTTCACATTCTCTCCCTCTGTCACTCTTACCCTTACCATCCACTATCTGTCTTTCTTATTCTTCTCTCTCACATCTTTTCTTTATCCTCTTTCTCTTTTTTCCTTCTATCTCTCAGCCTCTCTCTCCCTCTCTTACCCTCACTCTTCCCCTTCCCCTCCCTCTCTCCCCTTCCCCTCCCTCTCTCTTTCCCTCTGCCTGTCTCTCTCTCATGCTCTCTTCTTATCCCACAACTCTCTCCCCATCCCACACCTCTCTCTCCCCTGCCCACACCTCTTGGCCTCCCTCCCCCCAGCTGTTAGAGCATCTGTTCCAGGATATTTCTATGGATGAGTACTCCAGTCAGTACAACAGCAGACAGCTGATAGCACAGACAACAGCAGACAGCTCCGTGTGTGCCTTCACATGCCTGGTAACTTCAGAAATGATGGTGCTAGTGCTGTCCTGTGTTGGTGATGTTGCTAGTGCTGTCCTGTGTTGGTGATGTTGCTAGTGCTGTCCTATGTTGGTGATGTTGCTAGAGGCCTTGAGCTAACGACACTGGGATGTTCAATGGTTTGACTTGGGCTGTCTGGTGATGGTCATGTCCATCTTGTGATCTAACATTTGTGTCTGGCATACATGACAGCAGTCAGCCGTAGAGGTATCTGCGTGACATTAACGATGATCTAGGGTACCATGTGGAGCGATTCTAACCTGATGTTCACATCTTTCACAGCATACCTGCCAGCACATCTCCCGAACTGCGTGACCTACTTCTGCGCATGTTGAAGAGAGATGCTGAGGAGAGAATATCTTTTGGTGGGTGACTGTTTTTCTGGTTTGTTTATGTGACTGTCTCTTCCATGCTGACTGATGTCACTAAGAACTTAATAATCAAATAAGAACCACACAACAGTCGTGATTTCCTGTTGATATAACACCAGTCAACAATCATGATGTCCTGTTGTTGTAACATTCGAACAACCTCATAACAATTTAATATCCTGCTTATATAAAAAATCACACAAAAGTAATTTAGTTATGTTGTTATAACAGTTAACATAATATTCATGACATAATATTCATTGTCCTATGTGGGAACAGACAGGCGGTGGACCAGGCTGACATCGTGAATGCAAACAAGGTAACAGGAACATTAACTGAGCCAAGAGATGATGTGGTTCTGTAACTGACCAGACCGCAAGCTCATCATGTCAAACAGGGTCATGCTAGACTAGAAAAACATGCGGTACGCCAGAGAAGAATGGTTGACCAACCCAGAACTGGTGTCAGTCACTTCATACTGATGTAGACAATTGAGGCAAGGATCTGAGCATTTGCACTCTTATAGGTCGATGTGCAGTGAGGTTGATCTGTTGACTAACTAACATTGTTATTTATTATAGCAAGTCTCTTTTCACATGCCAACTATGCAACAGTCATTTAGTTCTGTTGTTATAACAAGCACACAACAATTGCCATGTTGTTATAACAACCAGACAACAATCATGTGCTGTAGATATAACAATGATTTGCATTCATAAGTTGTCTCTGTAACCGTGAGATAACTGTTGTTGGTAATGTGCCTCGATGTCTAGCAGATGTCAGCCTGTCACCCGCCAGGTAAAAGTCTCTGATGGCAATCTTATGATCTGCTGTGGAATATGACCCAGATCAAAACATAATGGTGGCCACAGGAGGAATGGGGAACTTGAGGTCTGGCTAACAATGTCGGTGTGATTGGATGTGGAGTTGGGGTCTGGATAACAATGTCAGTGTGATGGGATGTGGAGTTGGGGTCTGGCTAACAATGTCAGTGTGATGGGATGTGGAGTTGGGGTCTGGCTAACAATGTCAGTGTGATGGGATGTGGAGTTGGGGTCTGGCTAACAATGTCAGTGTGATGGGATGTGGAGTTGGGGTCTGGCTAACAATGTCAGTGTGATGGGATGTGGAGTTGATGCTGTCAGGTGTTTGTGTTGTGTTAGATGATATCATTGCACATTGGCCATTGCCAGGCTGGCTCAGTCCTCCACTGCAGCAGCCATCCCACCACATCTCTACTCCCTGTTGCCATGAGTTGGTTATGTTGTCTCCTCTCTTGACCTCAGTCCTCCACTACAGCAGCCATCCCACAACATCTCTGCTCCCTTCTCTTGACCTCAGTCCTCTACTGCAGCAGCCATCCCACCACATCTCTGCTCCCTTCTCTTGACCTCAGTCCTCCACTGCAGCAGCCATCCCACCACATCTCTACTCCCTTCTCTTGACCTCAGTCCTCCACTGCAGCAGCCATCCCACCACATCTCTACTCCCTGTTGCCATGAGTTGGTTATGTTGTCTCCTCTCTTGACCTCAGTCCTCCACTGCAGCAGCCATCCCACCACATCTCTACTCCCTGTTGCCATGAGTTGGTTATGTTGTCTCCTCTCTTGACCTCAGTCCTCCACTGCAGCAGCCATCCCACCACATCTCTACTCCCTGTTGCCATGAGTTGGTTATGTTGTCTCCTCTCTTGACCTCAGTCCTCCACTGCAGCAGCCATCCCACAACATCTCTGCTCCCTTCTCTTGACCTCAGTCCTCCACTGCAGCAGCCATCCCACCACATCTCTACTCCCTGTTGCCATGAGTTGGTTATGTTGTCTCCTCTCTTGACCTCAGTCCTCCACTGCAGCAGCCATCCCACCACATCTCTGCTCCCTTCTCTTGACCTCAGTCCTCTACTGCAGCAGCCATCCCACCACATCTCTGCTCCCTTCTCTTGACCTCAGTCCTCCACTGCAGCAGCCATCCCACCACATCTCTACTCCCTGTTGCAATGAGTTGGTTACAATGTCTCCTCTCTTGACCTCAGTCCTCCACTACAGCAGCCATCCCACCACATCTCTACTCCCTGTTGCCATGAGTTGGTTATGTTGTCTCCTCTCTTGACCTCAGTCCTCCACTGCCGTACTTGACCAGGCATCCTTCCCAGCATACTTAGTCAGGCTAGCTTCAGAGTCTGGTCAGTATCCATCAGTCAATGTCTTACTGCATTGATGATGTCAGCCCTGCCCATGCTTGTTCCCACTTATATTGAGGCATTATTTGCCAACTGGTCTGCTCCATCACCACCCTTTATTCTGGCATGTCCGGTGCGTACATCCAGCTGTGTGATGTGAAGCATGACTTCTGAGGGCTACCTACCCAGTCAGAGCAGAGACTGCCAGTGACAATATTCTGTAGCATGTTCACAGAGTCAGATATGATGATCACGTGTGTGACTTCCTGTTTGTGGCCCAAGCCAGTACTCTGGATACAGCATTGATCACTATAGTCTGGCTTGATGTGGTTGTCTGGAATGTGCCGCTGTCTGTTATCACTATCCATTGTGCTGTCTACACCCACACTGACCTACAGTCTCGCTTCACGGACCCTTCTGTGCTTGATGATGATGATAACAGGGCTGAATGTAGTTGTCTGAATACCAATGTCAGTGTGAGCAACATGACAACTTGTTCACCAACATTCAAGGTTGTTGTGACAGTCGGCTGTCTTTGTGTTTCTACAGATGAGTTCTTCAGACATCCCTTCCTGCAGCTGTCTAGTCCAACCACAGGTGGGTCTCTCTCTTGTTACTCAGCTCCTTCTTTGTCTGACTGCTTTGTTTGTATACCTGATTGTCTGTCTTGATCATTCTTCATCTGTCTTTGTCTGTCTCACTGTCTTTGATTGTCTGTGTTAGTCTCTCTTCTTCCGTCTGTCTGTCTCACTGCCTATATCTCACTGTCTGTCTTGTTCTTTCTGTCTTAGTCTCTCATGATCTGTATCTCTGTCTCACTGTCTGTCTGCCTGTCTTAGTCTCTCTTCACCTCTGTCTTTGCCTGTCTCTCTGCCTGTCTTTGTCTCTGTCTTTCTTAGCTTCTCTTTATCTGCCTGTTTGCGTGCCTGTCTTCTTGCCTGCCTGCCAGCCTTAGAACTGTGAGTCCCATCTCCATCTCCAGCAGATGTGGTACGACTCACTGCCTGGACCTCTGTGTGCAATGATAGTTACCCATTACCAAAAACTAACTCACTCTTTGTCTCTATGTCTGTCTGTCTCTCCTGTCTGTGACTCCTATAAATGATTATTTTATGATGGCATCTTGTGTAACTCATAAATTAGTATTTTATATTGGTTTCTCATGTAACTCAGTGTCTTGATGTTTTTCCCAAAACTGATGATATCTTGATGTTTTCTCCTATAATTGACATCTTGATGTGATGTTTTGTTTTCTCTGATACCTGATGCTGTCATGATACAACTGATGATATTAGCTTGGTCTCTTCTCCTGTAACTGACAATGTTAACTTGATATTTTCCCCGTGGCTAGTGATGTCCCCACCGGTGTCCGTACCCAAGCGGAGATCCAGTTCTTCTCCAGAAAGTTCATCTCTTGGAAGGTCACCAGGCAGATCATCGCCATCCTACAGCAAGAAGTCGCCGTCTCCGTCACCATCTCCTCAGGTGAGTGCACCACCTTGTGTTGTTGAAGCTGATGTGCCATGTCTTGTCGAGGTCACTGGTGGCCAGGGAAGCAAAAGGGAGAGCTGCTCAACATGAGGCTGTTGACATCGGGCGGGGGAGGGGCAGGGTGCGATAGGGGTTGTAATTTACTGCATGTTTCTGATGCCTAGGGGTATTAGTTGCAACTTCATGCCTCATGTCCAAATCGTCATTGTGGTTACTTCTCTCTCGGCTTCGTCGTCTGCACAGAGAGACGGGCTCTGTTATTTTGGTATTCATCTTCCCTTTGCTGATTACTATTCAACACTTTACCTCACTGATGATTAACTCTGCCATTCTCTACAAACTGCGTCAACTCACTATCGAACACAACTCGGCACTCCAACACAGATGTGACTCAGACACAAGTGTAGTTTTTCTATCTATATTCACCATAAACACTCTAAAATAGACATTGTCACAATCATGTGTTCCACAAGATAATATACACATCACTTCTAAACACTTAATAAAATAGCAGCATTATTTAAGCCACAGTTATATTCTCTATGTAGTGCATCCACACAGGTCGACACCCACAGCTAGAATGCCCTTGTCACCTTCGCAACCTCATGTCTCTTGCCCCGGTGACAACCTTGGCGTGCGCCACATGGGTTAAAACCCACAATTGTCACGTCCTTACACGTGACCATCTTTCAACATGCCATGAGCTCATGGCATTAGGGGACATCTGTTCAAGGTCACTGGTGGCCTGGGAAGCAAAATGGAGAGCTTCTCAACATGAGGCTGACATCAGGGGGGGAGAGTGGGGGGGGGGGGGGGGGCCTGTTCAAGGAATTACTGACAAGTTGGGAACAGTCCAGGAGAGGGAGAGCAAATGAACAAACTTTATTTTAGATAGAGAGAAAGAAAGATAGGAGAAGGAGGGAGGAGAAGAAGAAGAAGGGAGGAGGAGGTGGAGGGACATGACATGTGTAATGCTTCAGGAGACAGAGTTGAGAACATATAGTGCTTTAACAAAGTTGAGACGGGTAGTATTTTAGTAAATAGAGTGGAGACATGTATAAAGAAAGTTGAGACCTGTAGTATTTTAGTAAATAGAGTGGAGACATGTAGTATTTTATTAGAGTGGAAACATAATATAAAGAAAGTTGAAACATACATGAAATAATGATGTTGCCTGTTGTTTCAGCTGCAGGAAACCAAAGAAGAAGTCATGTTGACAACTCTGACAGAAACTGCAGGATTTACCAAAGTTGATAGTGAAGATCTCAAGACCCGATCAGGGCGATCAACACCCGACGTAAGTGTCTGCTTCTCTTGTTGTGGCCTCCAGCTTCTTGTGGTCACAGAGTTATTGTCTCCATTTTTTCTTGTGGTCACAAAGTTATTGTTTCCATTTCTTCTTGTGGTTACAGAGATTGCTATAACTTGTTGAACAATTGATCCTAGTACCAGATGTTGATTGGTCAAACCGAGAAAGGGAAGGAGAAAGAAGTGAAACACGTGTGGCACCTGTCTGGGGGCATTCTGTGGTGAAACACGTGTGGCACCTGTCCTGGGGCATTCTCTGGTGGTAGTTGACCAGGATATCCTCCCAGACTATCCCTCCCTAAGTGTGTGGATTGGAGTCTGACTCTGAATGTCCTAAATCCTGAAAGAGGAAACACCACCAACCTAGGGCTATCCCCAGCCAGTCCTGTGTGCTGCGCTGCTGAATCTTGAGTATGATTCTCCACAGATGTGAAGTTTCAGCACCAGTCTTGCACACCCAATTTGGTTCGGAGCTTGGATAAGGGAAGCCGAGCTCTGTAACTCATTCCTGTACATGTAGGTTGTTGGTTGATGTACACTTATATTTCTTGCTGCTATACATATACATGCCTTAGACAGGCTAATGAAACTAGAACATTATATACAACAATAAGACAGAGACAAACAGCTTTCTTTGGTCATGTGATGAGAAGAGAGACATTGGAGAACATTGTGACAACTGGAAAGTTTGAGGGGAAGAGAGGCAGAGGTAGACCAAGAGAAATGATGCTGGATGGATTGAGACAGTGGGATGGAGGAATATCAACGACAAAGTTGATCCAGAAAACCAAAGACAGAGATCTGTGGACAGTCATAACGCCTACGCCAGTCGCCACAACACTTGATGATGATGATACATATACGTTTCTTGTTCCTACATATATACGTTTCTTATTGCTATAAATTGATTTCATATTCTTATATATGTTTCTTTGTTTCCCCTGTGTTGCAGGACTTTGTGATGGTGCCAGACGCCCTGTGTCTAGAGTCAGGTATGTCTACATTGTTGATCATTGCCCTCATGTCATCACACTGTTGTATTCACGACCACGGATGTTACTTAAGAAACTTGTCACAGAGTTAGTTTATAATGCTGTACCGTTGAACAGTAAACTTGCAGAATTAGTTGCCTGCACTGTTGTATGCACACATGTAGCACTGAGACATGTTTCTGATACGGTGCAATCATTCAGACAAACCTGCTATTGGAGTTAGCATAAACAACCCAGATTTGATGCTCAGTTTATAGCTCGGGGACCACATAGCACCTGTCACCTACACTTGGTACCGAGTACTGGTGGACCAAAGACCAGCTGGTGTCAAATCACCCGGGATTGATGCGTCATGATGGTGGATTGATGATAGTCTGACAAAACATCACTGATGGCTGGCCCTACACTGGACAGAGTATGAAGACTGCGTGCAAGATGCTGGTCAGATCAGAAGCTGTGACTCTGGAGGTCTGATGTTGAACTGTTTATGTTCAACAGTAAGGCAATGGAAGCGTTGATGGTGACAGTGGGAGACCTTGGGCATGAGTGGCACAACTGAGGTAGGTTTTGTGTGCAGGCATTCGATGGAATCCCTACAGAGGACTACAGTTTGTAGAGCTAGGTTCATCTTGATACCACGACATGCAGGCCGAAGGAGTCCTTTAGTAAACACTGCCCTGTACAAATTGCATTTATGAAAACAATGGATATGACGTGCATCTGAGAGACTGTCACAAATTGTTTGTGTTGTTGTGCTAATTGTTGTATGTTGTAATAATGTACGGGCATTGTACAAACATATGACTGTGTGCTTGTGTTTATCTGTTCCCAGATGGAGAGGAGAGTGTGTGTATAAGGAAGGCTCCGTTAGCTGACGAGGAGATGGCATCGTTTAGGTAAGTTTGTGGACACATGTCTCCTACATGTCAAGTGTTTCCATCTCTGGCTGGAGAGAGAGAGAGAACAAACTTTATTTTTAAAGGGTTAAGAATTGTGCACTCAGGCCCGTCTAACATTCTCCCCTTCTATCACTCTCTTTCATACATTATTTCATTCACACATCATTCAAGGCTATCAGATAACAGCAACAATATAAAAGATATGCATTATAAAGGCATTGGCAAAATGCTAACATCAATACTATACGACTTAGTAATATTAGCTAATGGTTGACACTTGTTATTAGCCATGTGGAAGAGAGAGAGAGAGAGAGAGAGAATTCCATCTGTGTGGCTGGAGAGAGAACGAACGAACGAAAGTCTTTATTTTCAAAGGGTTAAGAATTGGGCACGCAGGCCCGTTTGACATTCTGCCCTTCTTCTCCATTTCCTCTCATACATTATTTCATTCAACATCATTTATGAAGCAAATTTTGACAACAAAAGAACAATAGCATTAAAACGCATGAAAAATAATCAATAACAGACTCACTGAGGCAATGTTTAACATGGGCATTATAAATACCTAAGGAGGGTGTAACATGCCATACATGGAATGTTTTTGGGCTAGTTGTCGTTTGAGATAAGTTACCATTATTGTCTTTTTGTGTTATTGTTTATGGGGGCATGTAGTCTGTACTAAGGTAGTGTTCAAACAGGTTGCGAATGTATGTATAATGATTGGTGGTGTCTTTGATTTCTTGTGGAAGATTGTTCCACAACTGAGCGGCAGAGTATGCTAAGCTTGTTTTATATGTCTATCCTAGGTTTAGGGACATGAAGTATATTTAGTCGTTCGCTATGTCTAGCGTTATATTTAAACAATGGCCAAAGGTAGCTTGGAGCATTTTGAAATAGGATTTTGTGAATTAGTTTGGCCTTATTAAAAAGTAGGCGCTTGTGGAGTGGCAGTAACTGGAGACGTTTATGTAGGTTAGAATTGTCGGTAAGCTTTTCACAATTAAACGCACTGCCCTTTTCTGGAGTGAATATAGGCGTTTTGTTATTGATTTGGAGCATCCATCCCAGACTGTGGAGCAGTAATCAATGTAGAGAAAGAGAGAGATGATATATAACTAGACAAGTTTGTAATAACGTTATGAACAATCTAGTAAATTGACATCTGCAGACAAATGTGACTGTACACTGATGAAAATTGCAAATCTCTTGTTTCAGTATATTGCCACAGAGGTCTCCGAAACCCACCAGGATCCAGTTGAACAATGCCGTGACTTTCTCCAAGGGTAAGGAGAGTGACCCAGCAGAGGGCAGCCCCAGCCGACCCGTCACCCTCTCCATGGCAACAGCCCACTGCCAGTCGGAACCCATCTCGGTGCCCTGTGAGCCGAAGAGTAGCACAGGGGAGGTCACTCTCAGGGTCAAACAGAAGGCCAAGTCTCCAGATGTTAAAATGGTCAGTTGCAAGTTTAGGTTAAGAGAACCTGAGGTGATATACTCCTTAGATCGCTGGCTTGACAAGGCAGTGGTTCGGGTTTCATTTCAAGCTTTGGCAATATTCTTTTTTTTTTAATAGTCTTTTTTTTTACGTCGGGGCCAGTCTTATAGTCTTGTGTTACATCTGTAGACGTGTGGGAAATATCACTGTCACAAAACGAAATCTGCATATCCAGATAAATGGATTACACATTTGTGACTGTGATGTTTCAGTTTTATATCTTAAGTAATATTTAACTCTCAAGTATTCTTGATTCTGTTTGTTCACAAAGACTGAAGGAAATTTTTGGTAGTACTGAGTGTCTTTCTTTTTGCCATGCTTCCTAATTGTCGTTGATATCATGATTAAGAGGTTTAAAGTTAGTTGCATATCTTTACGGGACATCACAGTCAATCCCAGCATTTTTTTGGCTGTTTGTGATTTCTTGGCAAGTTTAAGTTCAGTAGTTTGCCATTGCTTTCTGTACTACCGGCACTCATACCATTTTATGAAAACCAGTGCAAGGCAGTATGCTGCTGATACAGCTGTGTATCGAATGAATTGCATCTGTAATCCGTTCGACACAGAGCCGGCGATTAGGAGGTTACGTTGACAGTTGCATGGGCGTGGCTGGGCCAGGGTTCAAAGTGCACATGTATGACTTGTTTTAGTTGGTTGTCTGGCTAAAGGTTGCCTTACAGTCTTTCTGTGGAAGCTGTTCATTTGACATGCCAACATGTTAGTAGAATATTGCCGGTGTGATCTAACATAGCTATTCTGTCCACAGGACAGTGACAGCCAGGAGCTGGCCGTTGTCAGGCATAGCTCAGAGGCCCGGCTGTCCGGGGGTGACATGGTTGATGCTGTGCTCCGACGCAGCTCCGAGACCCGGTTGTCTGGGGTGGACATCGTTGATGCAGGCTCGTTTTCTCCCCCTGCAGGTAAGGGCAGTCAGTTGTTAGTTGTCTTCCCATGTTGACTGTCTTTCATTGCCTGTTGAGTGGACTGACTTTCATTGCCTGTTGAGTGGACCGGCTTTCATTGCCTGTTGAGTGGACTGGCTTTCATTGCCTGTTGAGTGGACCGACTTTCATTGCCTGTTGAGTGAACCGGCTTTCATTGCCTGTTGAGTGGACCGACTTTCATTGCCTGTTGAGTGGACCGACTTCATCTAGCTAAGTTTTATATATAATGGTGGCAGTAGAATTCTTTTGTGGCCACTGCTTCTTTGTCTAAGTGCGTTTCTTTTGCTCTGCTATCCCACAAACATATAAAGCATGGTGAATTCCCTTTGCTGGCCAAGCAAGAAGTTCATCATTTTAAGATCTGTACAAATCATCCAGTTATGTTCTAAATACTTCAATTTTTCCAGAACTGTGTATCATACTACTCCTTCATTGTAGTAGAATGAGCAATTGGAATTGAGACATATTTGCTATCATTGTGTAAGAGAACACCTTTCAAACTTCTTTTAGAGCTGTCAATGAAAAGTCGCCACTCATCTGGTGTATAACTTAATCCATTTCGCTCACAAGACTTTCTACATCAGTACAAAACACAAGGTTGTTATCTTTACTAAAAAATGGAAGAAAACCTTACTCTCTGCCGCAATAAAATGTAACCTTTGTTTCAGCAGTCAGTAATTTCTTTCAATCTTGAAGCCAAAAGTTTTGAAGAGTCCTTGGAGAGATATAGATCTTGGATTAGATCATTCAGTTCACCCTGGTCGAAGCGTTGTGCAACTGGAAAATCTTCAAAATCACCATGACTGTCACTTGTTCTTCCACATGCCACTGCTGTCTCATCTTCTAACAGGGAATCTGATTGAAAGTTGGAATTGGTATGTCATCTCCATGTGGAACTCTTTAGCAGAATCTAAATCTGGATATTTCCATTTTTTATGATTTGTTTCCATTAATTCCCTTAGTATTGACAACACAGAGATAACAGTTATCATAATGCTTGTTAGGCTGTCTCCAAACCATTGGAATTCCATTTTAAACATTTTTGTTTCCCCACAAGTCCGCTGTAGCAGATGTTCGACACATGTTTTGTAAACAATATGAGGAGCCTAGTTTTACTTTAGAATAAGCAAATCAGTAAAATGATTCCTATGTTCTTCTTTCAAAGTGTACTGTCCACAAATGCAGCAAAATAAATCTGTGAAAGAAAACATGCTCTTCTTGAAGATGATGTCATTCTGTGTTAAAAGTGTAAGAAAATAACTAGCATACTAACATGCACGCAATGGGTTAAAATTTAAAAAAAGGCAATTCTTGGAAGATTCTTGGAAAACTGAAACTGTAAGTAAACAAGCAGTTTCATTTTGTAAGGGACTAGATAAGAATATTTTTTTCCAGAGCCTTATTCAGAAAATACTGCAGTAATATTAATTAAACACAAATGCTCTCAACTAGAGCTGCTGCAGTCAGATAAATGTGATATTTGGATTTAGCAGGCCCCATTTATGCAAAGTTAGGTGCATATGGGGTACAGATGTGTGACTGGGATACAGATGTGTGACTGGGGTACAGATGTGTGACTGGGGTACAGATGTGTGACTGGGGTACAGATGTGTGATAGGGGAACAGATGTGTGACAGAGATACAGATGTGTGACAGGGGTACAGATGTGTGACTGGGGTACAGATGTGTGACTGGGGTACAGATGTGTGACTGGGGTACAGATGTGTGACTGGGGTACAGATGTGTGACTGGGGTACAGATGTGTGACTGGGGTACAGATGTGTGACTGGGGTACAGATGTGTGACTGGGGTACAGATGTGTGACTGGGGTACAGATGTGTGACTGGGGTACAGATGTGTGACTGGGGTACAGATGTGTGACTGGGGTACAGATGTGTGACTGGGGTACAGATGTGTGACAGGGGTACAGATGTGTGACAGTTGTGTGACGGGTACAGATGTGTGACAGTTGTGTGACAGGGGTACAGATGTGTGACAGGGGTACAGATGTGTGACTGGGGTACAGATGTGTGACTGGGGTACAGATGTGTGACTGGGGTACAGATGTGTGACTGGGGTACAGATGTGTGACTGGGGTACAGATGTGTGACTGGGGTACAGATGTGTGACTGGGGTACAGATGTGTGACTGGGGTACAGATGTGTGACTGGGGTACAGATGTGTGACATTTGTGTGACAGGGGTACAGATGTGTGACTGGGGTACAGATGTGTGACTGGGGTACAGATGTGTGACTGGGGTACAAATGTGTGACTGGGGTACAGATGTGTGTCTGCGGGACAGATGTGTGACTGGGGTACAGATGTGTGACAGGGGTACAGATGTGTGACTGGGATACAGTTGTGTGACAGGGGTACAGATGTGTGACAGGGGTACAGATGTGTGACAGGGGTACAGATGTGTGACAGGGGTACAGATGTGCGATAGGGGTACAGATGTGCGACAGAGGTACATATGTGTGACTGGGATACAGATGTATGACTGGTCTATCCTCAAATCAGTAGAGTGTTTTGTAGTGTGAAGCTGTGTAATTTGTAAAGTGACCAGGGTGTGGGGCTTCAGTTTGTGAACTCCTTGTTTGACATCTACAGTCCAATTCTGTGTGGGAACGCCCCCAAGCATCAACAGTGGACCCTCATGGAGGAGGTCAAATGTGGTCACCCCACCCCCATACTCGACCGCATTACCTGGTTCTCCACATCGCAAGTCCTGTAAGTATTGTCTACTTACATAACACCAGAATTACATCTCCATCACATCACATCCCCTTCCCATTACATTATATCACCACTGCTTCATGCTAAACTACTTGATCAATCATATTATTATAACTCGTTACATCTCCATTACACCATATCTGAATCGCTCCTCTATGAAACTGCATGTGTACAACACCACATTTGCACAACACAACATATATCCAGCACTGGACATGACTTCTCAACAACACACATGACATCATTGTAACACAACATGACATCACACAATTACATCACCATAGCATCACACAATGACATAACAAATGATGTCTCCTTAACACCACACAGTGGTGTCTCCATAACACCACACTGTGACATCTCCATAACACCACACAGTAACATCACCATAACACCACACCATGACATCTCCAGAACACCACACCATGGCATCTCTATGACACCACACTGTGGCATCTCCATAACACCATGACATCTCCATAACACCACACCATGACATCTCCATAACACCACACCATGACATCTTCATAAACCACACCATGACATCTCCATAACACCACACTGTGACATCTCCATAACACCACATTGTGACATCTCCATAACACCACACTGTGACATCTCCATAACACCACACTGTGACATCTCCATAACACCACACTGTGACATCTCCATAACACCACACTGTGACATCTCCATAACACCACACTGTGACATCTCCATAACACCACACTGTGACATCTCCATAACACCACACTGTGACATCAACATAACACCACACTGTGACATCAACATAACACCACACCGTGACATCAACATAACACCACACCATGGCATCTTCATAAACCACACCATGACATCTCCATAACACCACACCATGACATCTCCATAACACCACACTGTGACATCTCCATAACACCACACCATGACATCTTCATAAACCACACCATGACATCTCCATAACACCACACTGTGACATCTCCATAACACCACACTGTGACATCTCCATAACACCACACCATGACATTTCCATAACACCACATCTGTAATCCTGTACAGTACAAGAAACAGTGCTGTGGGAGAGCTGGTGGTGTGACTGTGGTTGTTACCCTGTTCCATGTAAAACAACTGACATCCATCTCACATGACTCACACCTGTTTCATGTAAAACAACTGACATCCATCTCACATGACCCACACCTGTTCCATGTAAAACAACTGACATCCATCTCACATGACCCACACCTGTTCCATGTAAAACAACTGACATCCATCTCACATGACCCACACCTGTTTGATGTAAAACAACTGACATCCATCTCACATGACCCACACCTGTTTGATGTAAAACAACTGACATCCATCTCACATGACCCACACCTGTTTGATGTAAAACAACTGACATCCATCTCACATGACCCACACCTGTTTGATGTAAAACAACTGGCATCCATCTCACATGACCCACACCTGTTTGATGTAAAACAACTGACATCCATCTCACATGACTCACACCTGTTTCATGTAAAACAACTGACATCCATCTCACATGACCCACACCTGTTTCGTGTAAAACAACTGACATCCATTTCACATGACTCACACCTGTTTTTTTTTTTTCCATTTACAGCTATAACATCGCCCCATTTCTCATTGCTGCAGTTTTCTAACCCATCCTCATCAGTCTTGGGTTCGCACCCATCCTCGCTGCCCACGATAGTTGGCTCGCCCAACAAGCTTCCTGCCATGTTCCGCCTCATGTCCCCACACGACAACTCGCCCGAGCCCATCCATGCCCCCTTTGCTTCAGCTGGAGCGGCCTACCTGCCCACCTACCACACCTGCAGTACAGTGCCGGACAACATGGTGGCCATGGCCCACCAGCGAGACGGTAGGTGCTCAGTCTTGTCTGCCAGCCTTGTCTGTCTGTCTGCCAGCCTTGTGTCTGTCTGTCTGTCTGCCAGCCTTGTGTCTGTCTGTCTGCCTGCCTTGTGTCTGTCTGCCAGCCTTGTGTCTGTCTGCCAGCCTTGTGTCTGTCTGCCAGCCTTGTGTCTGTCTGCCAGCCTTGTCTGTCTGTCTGCCAGCCTTGTCTGTCTGTCTGCCAGCCTTGTGTCTGTCTGCCAGCCTTGTGTCTGTCTGCCAGCCTTGTGTCTGTCTGCCAGCCTTGTCTGTCTGTCTGTCTGATCTTTGCACATGAGTGGGCCGACAGGGTTTCTACACCTATACCAGTCAGCTGGACTTCAGAAAGCAGTGGCAAACTACTGGATGTAAACAAACATCCACCTGGGGTTTGTGTTGATGGCAAACTACTGGACGTAAACAAACATCCACCTGGGGTTTGTGTTGATGGCAAACTACTGGACGTAAACAAACATCCACCTGGGGTTTGTGTTGATGGCAAACTCCTGCAGAAATCATGTAACATTTTAATGTAAATAACCTGCTGGCTTCTTGGCGATTGAGCTACAGAGGCAGTTCGTAATCCCGCATATCCACATTCGAAACACAGCTGTGGGCGATTTGGCAGCACACCACCTTACATTGGTTTATTATGAAATGTATATATCATTCAGAAAGCAATGGCAAACTACTGAACGTAAACTTGCCCAGGAATCACGAATAGCATAAAAATGCTGGGGTTGACTGCTACATCCTGTAAAGGATATGCAAATAACTTTAAAAAAAAAATAACCATGCAATGTTGTACAGACACTGTTGGTTGTTGTACAGACACTGTTGGATGTTGTACAGACACTGTTGGATGTTGTACAGACACTGTTGGATGTTGTCCAGACACTGCTGGATGTTGTACAGACACTGTTGGTTGCACAGACACCGTTGGTTGTTGTACAGACACTGTTGGTTGTTGTACAGACGGAATAGTGTTCCTGCGTATAGTTGTTACCCTTTAGTAGGTATAAAGCAAGCTTTTGTGTTGTCTCTTCTAGAGATTGTCAATGTTACAAACTGTTTCCTCTAGAGCATGTCAGTGATACAAACTATTTCCTCAGAAGTAAGTTAGTTAATCTGGTCACAGAAGCTTCATGAGAAGACTACAAAGTGTGATCAGAGAAAAGTCATCGTTCTTAATGAAAACTTGTAATAGACTAGAGCACCTCCAGTGTCAAGGAACGGGTGGCACTAAAAGACTAGAGCACCTCCAGCGTCATGGAACAGGTGGCACTAAAAGACTAGAGCACCTCCAGCGTCAAGGAACGGGTGGCACTAAAAGACTAGAGCACCTCCAGCGTCATGGAACAGGTGGCAGGAGACATGTTCAAGGAAATCAGACCATCATTACAGGGAGTACATGACAGGAGTGGTAACACCTCCACAGGAAGCATTGATGTCCTCACAAACATGGAAGCAGTACTGTGGGGACATGTAGGAAGACATAACACAGGAAGCACAGATATCCCCACAAACATGGAAGCAGTACTGTGGGGACATGTAGGAAGACATAACACAGGAAGCACAGATGTCCCCACAAACATGGAAGCAGTACTGTGGGGACATGTAGGAAGACATAACACAGGAAGCACAGATGTCCCCACAAACATGGAAGCAGTACTGTGGGGACATGTAGGAAGACATAACACAGGAAGCACAGATGTCCCCACAAACATGGAAGCAGTACTGTGGGGACATGTAGGAAGACATAACACAGGAAGCACAGATGTCCCCACAAACATGGAAGCAGTACTGTGGGGACATGTAGGAAGACATAACACAGGAAGCACAGATGTCCCCACAAACATGGAAGCAGTACTGTGGGGACATGTAGGAAGACATAACACAGGAAGCACAGATGTCCCCACAAACATGGAAGCAGTACTGTGGGGACATGTAGGAAGACATAACACAGGAAGCACAGATGTCCCCACAAACATGGAAGCAGTACTGTGGGGACATGTAGGAAGACATAACACAGGAAGCACAGATGTCCCCACAAACATGGAAGCAGTACTGTGGGGACATGTAGGAAGACATAACACAGGAAGCACAGATGTCCCCACAAACATGGAAGCAGTACTGTGGGGACATGTAGGAAGACATAACACAGGAAGCACAGATGTCCCCACAAACATGGAAGCAGTACTGTGGGGACATGTAGGAAGACATAACACAGGAAGCACAGATGTCCCCACAAACATGGAAGCAGTACTGTGGGGACATGTAGGAAGACATAACACAGGAAGCACAGATGTCCCCACAAACATGGAAGCAGTACTGTGGGGACATGTAGGAAGACATAACACAGGAAGCACAGATGTCCCCACAAACATGGAAGCAGTACTGTGGGGACATGTAGGAAGACATAACACAGGAAGCACAGATGTCCCCACAAACATGGAAGCAGTACTGTGGGGACATGTAGGAAGACATAACACAGGAAGCACAGATGTCCCCACAAACATGGAAGCAGTACTGTGGGGACATGTAGGAAGACATAACACAGGAAGCACAGATGTCCCCACAAACATGGAAGCAGTACTGGGGGGACATGTAGGAAGACATAACACAGGAAGCACAGATGTCCCCACAAACATGGAAGCAGTACTGGGGGGACATGTAGGAAGACATAACACAGGAAGCACAGATGTCCCCACAAACATGGAAGCAGTACTGTGGGGACATGTAGGAAGACATAACACAGGAAGCACAGATGTCCCCACAAACATGGAAGCAGTACTGGGGGGACATGTAGGAAGACATAACACAGGAAGCACAGATGTCCCCACAAACAGGGAAGCAGTACCGGGGGGACATGTAGGAAGACATAACACAGGAAACACAGATGTCCCCACAAACATGGAAGCAGTACTGGGGGGACATGTAGGAAGACTAACACAGAGCCCATGTACAGTACATGAAAACTTCTATAGAGGAAGTAGGAGCAGCAGTACACAGCCTGAAGACAGGGAAATCAGTGGACTGTGAGGGCATACAAGTGGAGTTAATCCACACAGATAGGGAAGTCAGCAGACTGTGAGGACATACAAGTGAAGCTAATCCACACAGGGAAGTCAGCAGACATACAAGTGGAGCTAATCCGCACAGGGAAGTCAGCAGACATACAAGTGGAGCTAATCCACACAGGGAAGTCAACAGACATACACGTGGAGCTAATCCACACAGGGAAGTCAGCAGACATACAAGTGGAGCTAATCCACATAGATAGGGAAGCCAGCAGACTGTGAGGACATACAAGTGGAGCTAATCCACACAGGGAAGTCAACAGACATACAAGTGGAGTTAATCCACATAGATAGGGAAGCCAGCAGACTGTGAGGACATACAAGTGGAGCTAATCCACACAGGGAAGTCAACAGACATACAAGTGGAGCTAATCCACACAGGGAAGTCAGCAGACATACAAGTGGAGTTAATCCACATAGATAGGGAAGCCAGCAGACTGTGAGGACATACAAGTGGAGCTAATCCACACAGGGAAGTCAACAGACATACAAGTGGAGCTAATCCACACAGGGAAGTCAACAGACATACAAGTGGAGCTAATCCACACAGGGAAGTCAACAGACATACACGTGGAGCTAATCCACACAGGGAAGTCAACAGACATACAAGTGGAGCTAATCCACACAGGGAAGTCAACAGACATACACGTGGAGCTAATCCACACAGGGAAGTCAACAGACATACACGTGGAGCTAATCCACACAAATAGAGAAGCCAGTGTCTGGAGTAGCGTTATTTCACCCAAAGCAGGGAAGAGAATAATCTACATCCCTCTACCAAAGAAAAAACATTTTAAACTGCAGGAGTTATCAAACTATCACACTGATGTCATGCCAGCAACATCCTCCAGCCAGTCATCAGGAAGAGAATTGACAGAAAGTTAAAATATAAACTGCAGCAAGTACAGGCAGGTGTCTGACTGGACACAGGAACCAGGATGGACAGAAAGTACATTGTAGATCTTCATACTTGATTCATAGACTACAGTAAGGACTTCACTGTGGTCAACATCAGACATGGTGGAACATTATGAGAGGTGACACAAATAAGGGCATGTCCAATACATTTGACCTACTTAATTGAATCTGTACATCATGATCAACAAGTAACTGTCAGAGCAGCCATTAAAACACCTAACTGGTTGGTGGTGCAACTGGGGTGTATGACGTGGCTGTATTCTGACTCCATATCAAGTCAACATGTATGACAAGGCTGTATTCTGACCCCATACCAAGTCGACATGTATGACATGGCTGTATTCTGACCCCATATCAAGTCAACATGTATGACATGGCTGTATTCTGACCCCATATCAAGTCAACATGTATGACGTAACTGTATTCTGACCCCATATCAAGCCAACATGTATGACATGGCTGTATTCTGACCCCATATCAAGTCAACATGTATGACGTGGCTGTATTCTGAACCCATATCAAGTCAACATGTATGACGTGGCTGTATTCTGACCCCATATCAAGCCAACATGTATGACGTGGCTGTATTCTGACCCCATATCAAGCCAACATGTATGACATGACTGTATTCTGACCCCATATCAAGTCAACATGTATGACGTGGCTGTATTCTGACCCCATATCAAGTCAACATGTATGATATGGCTGTATTCTGACCCCATATCAAGTCAACATGTATGACGTGGCTGTATTCTGACCCCATATCAAGTCAACATGTATGACGTGGCTGTATTCTGACCCCATATCAAGTCAACATGTATGACATGGCCGTATTCTGACCCCATATCAAGTCAACATGTATGACATGGCTGTATTCTGACCCCATATCAAGCCA
This sequence comes from Cepaea hortensis, assembly GCA_963921405.1. NCBI lineage: Eukaryota > Metazoa > Mollusca > Gastropoda > Stylommatophora > Helicidae > Cepaea > Cepaea hortensis. The sequence goes on from OY992890.1 coordinate 104,113,192, forward strand.
ACATGTATGACGTGGCTGTATTCTGACCCCATATCAAGCCAACATGTATGACGTGGCTGTATTCTGACCCCATATCAAGTCAACATGTATGACATGGCCGTATTCTGACCCCATATCAAGTCAACATGTATGATATGGCTGTATTCTGACCCCATATCAAGTCAACATGTATGACGTGGCTGTATTCTGACCCCATATCAAGTCAACATGTATGACGTGGCTGTATTCTGACCCCATATCAAGTCAACATGTATGACATGGCCGTATTCTGACCCCATATCAAGTCAACATGTATGACATGGCTGTATTCTGACCCCATATCAAGCCAACATGTATGACGTGGCTGTATTCTGACCCCATATCAAGCCAACATGTATGACGTGGCTGTATTCTGACCCCATATCAAGTCAACATGTATGACATGGCCGTATTCTGACCCCATATCAAGTCAACATGTATGACATGGCTGTATTCTGACCCCATATCTAGTCAACATGTATGACATGGCCATATTCTGACCCCATATCAAGTCAACATGTATGACATGGCTGTATTCTGACCCCATATCAAGTCAACATGTATGACGTGGCTGTATTCTGACCCCATATCAAGTCAACATGTATGACATGGCTGTATTCTGACCCCATATCAAGTCAACATGTATGACATGGCCATATTCTGACCCCATATCAAGTCAACATGTATGCAGAGAATGTCAGGAGTAATGTCAGAAATCAGAGACAGTTTGGATCATTCATAGTTGGTGGAGATCCAGTTTCAGAGTTAGATATGCTGATGACACGTTTCTCCTCTCAAATAGTGCTACAGGAATAGAAGGGCTGATCCTGTTTGTCCAGAGACACAGTGACAGTCAGTCTTATTCTCAACATCAACAAGACCAAAATAATGTCCACGGACAAACCAGATGCCATTCAAGGATCACACTCCGCAGTAAAGACATTGAGAATGTCCCATAATGAACAGTTGGCAGGGTACAACGGAAGCACAGAGTTGTGATGTCTTGCCATGGCAGTGTTGATGTATCAATGTTCCTATTGTCTCTGTAGTTCTTGGTGAGATTCAGCCCATGGACTACCACCGTGTGAATACAGACTCCAGCCTGGTGACCCACCAACTACACAGCCAGACCAGACAAGGTGAGCAGACAGCCCCATCTTTGGGGCTGGACACAATTGTATGATCTTGTGATTGTACCTGTTTAGTTGCTGATGTTGTCCCTAGACAAGGTGAGCAGACAGCCCCCCACCTCTCAGGGGCTGGACACAATTGTATGATCTTGTGATTGTACCTATTTGGTTGCCGATGTTGTCCCCAGACATTTTGCAGCTACCACCCACAGTTTGGACTGACTTGGGGCACAGTGCTGTTCCACACACAGAGTTATTGAAGTGAACATAGTCCCATGGTAGAGACTGCTGCTGCTGGAACATACAGTGTCAGGTGCTGACTATTTTACTGTGACGTAATAGAGATGGCGAGTTCCTTCTGACAGCAGCAATGTTCAGCTCACGTCAGCGCTGAGTGCAGCGTGGTCCATGATGAAAGTCTGGGCCCACATGGGACACACGATAAACCCACTCCAGAGACTCAGATAGTGAACATTCCAGTTCGAGGATGCAGAGAGAGAAGGAGAGAGAAGGACCGCACATCGAGAACCCTGAAAATTACGACGGCGAACGTCGTCACCTAACCTGTTGTGTGTTTTATAAATATAATTATTTTACAAAGTAGAACACTGTATGGAATTATTATTCTTCTTCTTCTGCGTTCATCCGGATTTTTTTTTCCGGATGTGACTGCGTTGTGCCTGTTTACAGCAGAGCTGCGTTCTTGCGCCGTCAGGCCGACACATCCGACTTCTGCGGGCATTTGTTGACCGGGTTAACCTTCCCGGGGTATGGAATTCCATTGTAACAATGTGAAGATTTACGGAGTATGAAACTGGTGGGAGACCCCCAACGAGAGATATTGGTGATACGTTGAGACATATCTAACTTGTGACGCAGCTGACATACTGAAGAGACATGTCTATGAATGGGAAACCCTCACGAGAGATTTTGGTGATACGTTGAGATCTGACTTGTAACATAGCTGAGATGTTGAGATGTAGCTAGTTGAAATGTAGCCGAGATGTTGTGATATAACAGATTTTTTTTTTGTTGGCATATCCATTACAGGACGTTGCAGTCAACATCAGCATTTTTTAGCTGCTGTTGATTCACTAGGAAAGATTACGCTCAGTAGTTTGCCATTGCTTTCTGAGTGATAGGCTTACATATCCCGTAAGTTACCAACACTGCGAGAACTGCTACCGGTTCTCACGCAGGTTACGTTACGAGAATATATGGGATTACGGAGAAAGACGTTAACCCCTAGGCCAGGTAGACCGGCTATAACAGATTGCTAGAGGTTTGACCATGCCCCTCACATGTCTTCTTGTCTATCCTGTAGGAATGATTGCCTATATGGGCAAGGAGAGAGCCACATCTGTCGACAGTGATAAAGGCAGGTTTGGTTCATTGGAACGAGATCGCTCACCTTCATTTGCCAGGAGAAATAGTGGGCTGGATATATCGCCCCCTCACCACATGCTCTTGGCACAGTCACCATCCACAGGCACACAGAACATGCCACCTCTACGCTTTGTGCCACAACCTCTGCTGGAGGAGACGCTGATGGATGTAAGTCATCAGGAATGGTATTAGTTCAAAACAACCAATCGTCTCTCTGCTTGAAATGTTCATAACAAACCAGACCAGCATAATGGTTCAGTTTGACCCCTATCCTTGGTTAATATACTATATACACTTCTGAAACCTGCTGTGCTGTACAAATGGTTAATATACTATATACACTTCTGAAACCTGCTGTGCTGTACAAATGGTTAATATACTATATACACTTCTGAACCATACTGTGCTGTGCAAATGGTTAATATATTATATACACTTCTGAAACCTGCTGTGCTGTACAATTTATAAATGGTTAATATACTATATACACTTCTGAACCCTGATGTGCTATACAAATGGCTGGGTACAAATGTCCATCCATATTCCATTGTTGCCAGTTCTGGAAATTGGCTTATGACAACACTTTGTCTGGGGTTTCTGTTTGGCCATTATTTAAAGTACATTTGTTTCATCAGCAAGGCGTTATCATCATTTGAAGGGGTCAGGTTCGAGTCCTGTGTTTTATATTGTCTGGTGACCTGTACTTGTTCCCTGTGCTCACTACGAGGGCTGATGTTTGTCTCTCATTCTATTATCAGGCATGAAATAGCCAGCTCTTGGTGATGTTACTGGTAGTCATAGAGTTAACAGTAGATGTTACTGGTAGTCATAGAGTTAACAGTAGATGTTACTGGTAGTCATAGAGTTAACAGTAGATGTTACTGGTAGTCATAGAGTTAACAGTAGATGTTACTGGTAGTCATAGAGTTAACAGTAGATGTTACTGGTAGTCATAGAGTTAACAGAGATATTACTGGTAGTCATAGAGTTAACAGTAGATGTTACTGGTAGTCATAGAGTTAACAGAGATATTACTGGTAGTCATAGAGTTGACAGTAGATGTTACTGGTAGTCATAGAGTTAACAGAGATATTACTGGTAGTCATAGAGTTAACAGTAGATGTTACTGGTAGTCATAGAGTTAACAGAGATATTACTGGTAGTCATAGAGTTGACAGTAGATGTTACTGGTAGTCATAGAGTTAACAGTAGATGTTACTGGTAGTCATAGAGTTATCAGTAGATGTTACTGGTAGTCATAGAGTTAACAGTAGATGTTACTGGTAGTCATATAGAGTTATCAGTAGATGTTACTAGTAGTCATAGAGTTATCAGTAGATGTTACTGGTAGTCATAGAGTTAACAGAGATGTTACTGGTAGTCATAGAGTTAACAGTAGATGTTACTGGTAGTCATAGAGTTATCAGTAGATGTTACTGGTAGTCATAGAGTTATCAGTAGATGTTACTGGTAGTCATAGAGTTGACAGTAGATGTTACTGGTAGTCATAGAGTTATCAGTAGATGTTACTGGTAGTCATAGAGTTATCAGTAGATGTTACTAGTAGTCATAGAGTTATCAGTAGATGTTACTAGTAGTCATAGAGTTATCAGTAGATGTTACTAGTAGTCATAGAGTTATCAGTAGATGTTACTAGTAGTCATAGAGTTAACAGTAGATGTTACTGGTAGTCATAGATTTGACTAGGTGTTACTGGTAGTCATAGAGTTGACTAGATGTTACTGGTAGTCATAGAGTTAACAGTAGATGTTACTGGTAGTCATAGAGTTGACAGTAGATGTTACTGGTAGTCATAGAGTTATCAGTAGATGTTACTAGTAGTCATAGAGTTATCAGTAGATGTTACCTCTAGTCATAGAGTTATCAGTAGATGTTACTGGTATTCATAGAGTTAACAGCAGATGTTACTGGTATTCATAGAGTTAACAGTAGACATTACTGGTAGTCATAGAGTTAACAGTAGATGCTACTGATGGTTGCTAATGTTGATGCTTGTGCTAATCTTGTGTGATACAGTTTACTCTGCTTCTTGCACAGAATGATTTTACCACCTGTCTTTTGTGATAGTATTGACTGGACTTCTTACATATGGGGGTAATGTTATTTTTACAAGCATTCATGTAGTTTACAGTCAAACAGTTGATCTGACTTTGATTCTGATGAGTTTTTGTTAAGCTGGTTGTATTTTATTTGTTAAGTCTGCTGTGATTATATATGGCTAGAAATTATATCTTATTTCTTGCAGGACAACCATAATGAGACGTTAGGAAAACTCTCCTTTGTTCTTGACCTTGTGGAGTGTATTCTTGACCTTGCCAGAACTCTGGGTAGTGCATTTCGTGGCATTGACCCAGTTGAAACCAAGAAGGTAGGTCTTGTTATATCTTGTTCTTGTTGAGGGATCAACCCCTGTGTGTAGTGACCGTCTAGAACTGATTGTTTCATATTGTACAAGATCACAACAGATATCTGGTTTTTTTAGAACATGTCATCTGATATCCTTGGGAACATAATATATGACATCTTTGAGAAGATGACATCTAACATACTTGAGAATATGACATCTGACATCCTTGAGAAAATGACATTTGACATTCTTGAGAACATGACATCTGACATCCCTAAAACATGACATCTAACATTGAGAACATGTCATGTAATATCCATGAGAACATGACATCTGACATCCATGAGAACATGTCATCTGACATCCAAGAAAACATGACATCTAACATCCATGAGAACGAACATGACATCAATGAGACCATGTCATCTAACATCTATGAGAACATGTCATCTAACATCCATGAAAACATGTCATCTAACATCCATGAAAACATGACATGTGACATTGAGAACATGACATGTGACATCCCTGAGAACATGTGGGTTGCATGCGCTCAGCACACGTATCTTGTCTGTCGCAGGTGGAGCACTTGTCCCCGGAGCACTACAGCCAGTACCGCACCTCCCAGCGCAGCCTGGAACAGCTGGTGCTCTACGCCCGCGCCTGCTCCCTGCTGAACTCTGCTCTACACCTGGCCAGGGACGAGACTCGCAACAACAGGCTTCAGCAGTCCACCAATCTGTGCAACGGTAAGCTTTGACAGGACCTCAGACTTGGGTGTCTGTGACAGCGTGCGACTGCTGGGTGTGTGGTCATGTCACAGTTGTGTTATCTCACAGCATCACAGATGACAGGTGTGTTTATATCTGACTGCATCACAGATGACAGGTGTGCTAATATCTGACTGCACCTCGAGGATAGAGTGGAGTAGAGGACAGAGTGCAGACATTGTACATGGACAAGTCTGCACTCTATCCTCTTCTGCACTATTATCTACTCCACTATTCTTTACTCCACTGTCCACAACTCCACTGTCCCCTACTCCACTGTCCCCTATTGCACTGTCCCCTACTGCACTTTCCTCTACTCCACTGTCCTCTACTGCACTGTCCCCTACTCCATTGTCCTCTTCTGTACTGTCCCCTACTGCATTGTCCTCTACTCTACTGTCCCCTACTGCACTTTCCTCTACTCCACTGTCCCCTACTCCATTGTCCTCTTCTGCACTGTCCCCTATTGCACTGTCCCCTATTGCACTGTCCCCTATTGCACTGTCCCCTACTGCACATTCCTCTATTCCACTGTCCCCTACTGCACTTTCCTCACTCCACTGTCCCCTACTGCACTTTCCTCACTCCACTGTCCTCTTCTGCACTGTCCCCTACTGCACTTTCCTCTACTCCATTGTCCTCTACTGCACTGTCCCCTACTCCACTTGGAAGGACAAAACCTTATGACCAGACCTGGCACTGTCTGCTGAGACTACCCCTGACACGTGTTGCTGACATGTATAGAGATGAGCTCAGTCAGTGTAGTTGAAGCGTTGTATTCCATGTGTTGCTGACATATACAGAGATGAGCTCAGTCAGTGTAGTTGAAGCGTTGTATTCCATGTGTTGCTGACATATAGAGATGAGCTCAGTCAGGTAGTTGAAGGGTTGTATTCCATGTGTTGCTGACATGTGCCATGTGTTGCTGACATATATAGAGATGACCTATGACCTCAGTCAGTGTAGTTGAAGGGTTGTATTCCATGTGTTGCTGACATATACAGAGATGACCTATGACCTTGGTCAGTGTAGTTGAAGGGTTGTATTCCATGTGTTGCTGACATATACAGAGATGACCTATGACCTTGGTCAGTGTAGTTGAAGGGTTGTATTCCATGTGTTGCTGACATGTGCCATGTGTTGCTGACATATATAGAGATGACCTATGACCTCAGTCAGTGTAGTTGAAGGGTTGTATTCCATGTGTTGCTGACATATACAGAGATGACCTATGACCTTGGTTAGTGTAGTTGAAGGGTTGTATTCCATGTGTTGCTGACATATACAGAGATGACCTATGAGCTCAGTTAGTGTAGTTGAAGGGTTGTATTCCATGTGTTGCTGACATATACAGAGATGAGCTCAGTTAGTGTAGTTGAAGGGTTGTATTCCATGTGTTGCTGACATATACAGAGATGACCTATGACCTCAGTCAGTGTAGTTGAAGCGTTGTATTCCATGTGTTGCTGACATATACAGAGATGAGCTCAGTCAGTGTAGTTGAAGCGTTGTATTCCATGTGTTGCTGACATATACAGAGATGACCTATGACCTTGGTTAGTGTAGTTGAAGGGTTGTATTCCATGTGTTGCTGACATATACAGAGATGACCTATGAGCTCAGTTAGTGTAGTTGAAGGGTTGTATTCCATGTGTTGCTGACATATACAGAGATGAGCTCAGTTAGTGTAGTTGAAGGGTTGTATTCCATGTGTTGCTGACATATACAGAGATGAGTTCAGTCAGTGTAGTTGAAGCGTTGTATTCCATGTGTTGCTGACATATACAGAGATGACCTATGACCTTGGTTAGTGTAGTTGAAGGGTTGTATTCCATGTGTTGCTGACATATACAGAGATGACCTATGAGCTCAGTTAGTGTAGTTGAAGGGTTGTATTCCATGTGTTGCTGACATATACAGAGATGAGCTCAGTTAGTGTAGTTGAAGGGTTGTATTCCATGTGTTGCTGACATATACAGAGATGACCTATGACCTCAGTCAGTGTAGTTGAAGCGTTGTATTCCATGTGTTGCTGACATATACAGAGATGAGCTCAGTCAGTGTAGTTGAAGCGTTGTATTCCATGTGTTGCTGACATATACAGAGATGACCTATGAGCTCAGTTAGTGTAGTTGAAGGGTTGTATTCCATGTGTTGCTGACATATACAGAGATGAGCTCAGTTAGTGTAGTTGAAGGGTTGTATTCCATGTGTTGCTGACATATACAGAGATGACCTATGACCTCAGTCAGTGTAGTTGAAGCGTTGTATTCCATGTGTTGCTGACATATACAGAGATGAGCTCAGTCAGTGTAGTTGAAGCGTTGTATTCCATGTGTTGCTGACATATACAGAGATGACCTATGAGCTCAGTTAGTGTAGTTGAAGCGTTGTATTCCATGTGTTGCTGACATATACAGAGATGACCTATGAGCTCAGTTAGTGTAGTTGAAGGGTTGTATTCCATGTGTTGCTGACATATACAGAGATGACCTATGACCTCAGTTAGTGTAGTTGAAGGGTTGTATTCCATGTGTTGCTGACATATACAGAGATGACCTATGACCTCAGTCAGTGTAGTTGAAGCGTTGTATTCCATGTGTTGCTGACATATACAGAGATGACCTATGACCTCAGTCAGTGTAGTTGAAGCGTTGTATTCCATGTGTTGCTGACATATACAGAGATGACCTATGACCTCAGTCAGTGTAGTTGAAGCGTTGTATTCCATGTGTTGCTGACATATACAGAGATGACCTATGACCTCAGTCAGTGTAGTTCAAGGGTTGTATTCCATGTGTTGCTGACATATACAGAGATGACCTATGACCTCAGTCAGTGTAGTTCAAGGGTTGTATTCCATGTGTTGCTGACATATACAGAGATGACCTATGACCTCAGTCAGTGTAGTTCAAGGGTTGTATTCCATGTGTTGCTGACATATACAGAGATGACCTATGACCTTGGTTAGTGTAGTTGAAGCGTTGTATTCCATGTGTTGCTGACATATACAGAGATGAGCTATGACCTCAGTCCGTGTAGTTGAAGCGTTGTATTCCATGTGTTGCTGACATATACAGAGATGAGCTATGACCTCAGTCAGTGTAGTTGAAGCATTGTATTCCATGTGTTGCTGACATATACAGAGATGAGCTATGACCTCAGTCAGTGTAGTTGAAGCGTTGTATTCCATGTGTTGCTGACATATACAGAGATGAGCTATGACCTCAGTCAGTGTAGTTGAAGGGTTGTATTCCATGTGTTGCTGACATATACAGAGATGACCTATGACCTCAGTTAGTGTAGTTGAAGGGTTGTATTCCATGTGTTGCTGACATATACAGAGATGACCTATGACCTTGGTTAGTGTAGTTGAAGCGTTGTATTCCATGTGTTGCTGACATATACAGAGATGAGCTATGACCTCAGTCCGTGTAGTTGAAGCGTTGTATTCCATGTGTTGCTGACATGTACAGAGATGACCTATGACCTATGACCTCAGTGTAGTTGAAGCGTTGTATTCCATGTGTTGCTTCCAGTGATAGCAGAGCTGCAGGTGTACTACCATCACGTGGTGGACAAGTGCAAGGCCATCCACAGGGACTTCACCCACAACTGCAAGACCCCACTCTCGCCCAAACTGCTGATGGCCACCGCAGACAAACTCATCTACAACCAGGCTGTGTACATGGTGCGTCTTCATGCTAACTTCATACCGTAGGGAATTGTTGGTATTTAAGTCAGCTGTCAGATCAACTACTGATGCATGTTCAGTGTGAGTTAACTAAATGATCAACTGCTGCTACAAGTGTTCAGAGTAAGTTAAGTAAATGATCATATCTGCTACATGTTCTACTACTGATACCTGAACATGTAGCAATAAGTGATCATTCAGTTAAAACTACACTGAACATGTAGCAATAGTTTTATCTTTTAGTTAGTTAGCTTACACTGAACAGCTTGATAATCAAATCAGCTTACATGAAGCAATAGTTGATCATTTAGTTATTTAGCTTACACTCAACATATAGCAATAGTTGATCATTTAGTTAAAATTATAGAAATAGTTGATCTTTTAATTAGTTGGCTTGCACTGAGCATGTAGCAATAGTTCATCATTTAGTTAGCTTACACTCAACATATAGCAATAGTTGATCATTTAGTTAAACTTAGTTTGTTAGTCAGTTAGTCATGGTTCCAACTTCACAGCAACAGTTCGTCCCCATTATGCTCCGTTCCTGTGCCAGTGAATATCACACAAAATGCTCCTCATTGCTCCGTGTGAAAAGTTGATCAGACAGGAGTCTCGGTTCTCGGTAAGCCAACAGCCCACACAGGTACACTGCATAATGCCACCGCCAGAATACCAACACATAAGCCTCCCCCCCAACATACACACACACAGGGTGACCTACTGAAAGCGCAGCACAAAGCACGAACTCCGTAGCTCCAGCGACAGCTCCCAGGAGTCTCCTGAAAATGCACTCATGAACTGAAAAGCCAAACCAGTCAATTCAGCGACAGCCGGTCACCATTGTTCCAAACATGCAGTTCACTGTACAAACAGCAGTGGACAGATGTAAAAGCATTCCACACACATTTCACAGCTCACAGTGTCGTGCCAAGCACTCACTCTTTAGCAGGGTGACGAAACCATGTACTACCAGTCCAACATGAGGAAAATGTAAATGCAAACCGTAGCCACAAGCATAAACACTCCAGAGACCTTAACGGTAGAGAGATATATTGTTTTGTTTATATTTGAATACAACCAGTGTCAGACTGCAGCCCTTGACGAATGCTCCAACAAGCACACACCTGAAGTCATATCTGAGGTTAGTGCAGCTTCTGTGTGCTCCGTGTTGTCACTCAGGTCTCTGTGGTTTAGTTTGTTGTTTATCCAGCCACATGATCAGAAGTTGTCAGCTGGTCGGTCATCTTCAACTAGTAATTGTGGCTTATTGGTTTCATCTGCTTGATGGGATGTGATTGTGTTGGCAGATTGTGGTAGTTTGGAGATGTGATTATATGGGAAGATTGTGGTAGTTTGGAGATGTGATTATATGGGCAGATTGTGGTAGTTTGGAGATGTGATTATATGGGCAGATTGTGGTAGTTTGGAGATGTGATTATATGGGCAGATTGTGGTAGTTTGGAGATGTGATTATATGGGCAGATTGTGGTAGTTTGGAGATGTGATTATATGGGCAGATTGTGGTAGTTTGAAGATGTGATTATATGGGCAGATTGTGGTAGTTTGGAGATGTGATTATATGGGCAGATTGTGGTAGTTTGGAGATGTGATTATATGGGCAGATTGTGGTAGTTTGAAGATGTGATTATATGGGCAGATTGTGGTAGTTTGGAGATGTGATTATATGGGCAGATTGTGGTAGTTTGGATATGTCATTATATGGGCAGATTGTGGTAGTTTGGAGATGTGATTGTATGGGCAGATTTTAGTGGTTTGGAGATGCGCTTGAATGGGAAGATTTTGGTTTGGAGATGTGGTTGTATGGGCAGATTTTGGTAGTATAGGGATGTGATTGTATGGGGAGATTTTGGTAGTTCGGAGATGTGGTTGTATTAGAAGATAGCATTGATGATGGTGTGATTAGATTGGGGAGATGGAAGATGGTGATGATGATTTAGGGAGATGTCATTGTCTGGACAGATTTTGGGAGTTTGTGAAAATGTGCTATTGTGGGCAGATGATGGTGATTGTTTGGGAAGAAGCGATTGTATAGGAAGATAGTTTGGGGAGGTGATTTGAGGAGGTTTTTGTTTGGGAAAAATGATTGTATGCCTGGATGGTGTTTATTATATAGGGAGAGGTGATTGTATAGGAAACTGATGGTGTTGGGTGTGCAATAGTGGTGGTTGGGGTGATGTGATTATGTGGTTTGGGGTGATATGATTTTTTGGGGTGGTGGTGTGTGTCAGAAGTGCTGTCTGGGACAAGAGATGATGGGACATGAACATTCTGCTCGCTGTTTGATCCGCAGGTGGTCAGGCGATACCAGGTGGCTCAGATTCTCTTCCACAGCCTGGCCCAGACGGCACACAACGAGAATGACAAGTTTATACTCAACAACTGTAAGTCACTCCCCTGTCTACTGGCTTTATTGTTTGTGTCTGTGTGTGATAGAATGACAAGTTTATACTCAACAACTGTAGGTCACTCCACCATAATTGACATGATTTTCGCTGCAAGGCAGTTGCAAGAGAAATGTCAGGAACAGAACTCTGAAATATTATCCACTTTCATTGACCTTACCAAGGCTTTTGATACAGTCAGCAGAGAAGGACTGTGAAAGATTATGGCGAAGTATGGTTGTCCATGAAAGTTTGTCCAAATAGTGCAGTTATTTCATTATGGTATGCAGGCAAGAGTCCAGGAAAATGGAGAATTGTCTGAGCCTTTTCCTGTCACCAATGGAATGAAGCATGGCCATGTCCTGGCACCAACACTGTTCAGCCTCATGTTTTCAGCTATGCTGATGAATGCCTTCGAAAACAACCACACTAGAATAGACATCAACTACCGCATGCATGAAAAGCTGTTCAATATCAGAAGGCTGAAAGCTAACACCAAAACTACCAGCGACACCGCCAGAGAGCTCCTGTTTGCTGACGATTGTGCTCCATATGCCAACTCAAAGGCAGACTTGCAACACAATGTTATGTAATTATGTGACTGTCAGTTGTTTTAGGTTATATGCTTATGTGATTGTCAGTTGGTTTAGGTTATGTGATTATGTGTCTGTCAGTTTTAGGTATGTGATTGTCAGTTGTTTTAGGTTGTGTAATTATATGACTGTCAGTTGTTTTAGGTTAAGTGATTGTCACTTGTTCTAGGTTATGTGATTATGTGACTGTCAGTTGTTTTAGGTTATATGATTGTCAGTTGTTTTAGGTTTTATGATTATGTGATTGTCAGTTGTTTTAAGGTTGTGTGATTATTTGATTGTCAGTTTTAGGTTATGTGATTGTGTCTGTCAGTTTTAGGTTATGTGATTCTGTATGTCAGTTTTAGGTTATGTGATTATGTGACTGTCAGTTGTTTTAGGTTATGTGATTGTCTGTCAGTTGTTTTAGGTTATGTGATTATGTGACTGTCAGTTGTTTTAGGTTATGTGATTGTCTGTCAGTTGTTTTAGGGTATGTGATTATGTGACTGACAGTTGTTTTAGGTTATGTGATTGTCACTTTTAGGTTATGTGATTATGTCTGTCAGTTGTTTTAGGTTTTGTGATGTGTGTCTGTCAGTTGGTCCAGGTTGTATGATTGTCATGCCTTAGACAATGTCTGATGTTGATGATACATGCGTGAAGGATGACAGAGGTCATGTTTGATGATGATGATGATGATCAGATTAGGTAAAAGATTGCTGAAGCAAACAGAAATCACAAATATACTGTTTGATGGTTATTGCAGATCTGAAGAGTGTGGAGCGCAGACTGTCGGTGTTGACATCGGAAGGGATCCACTTCGACAGACACCAGCATCAGTTTATAGACAACCAGAGATACTGCACATCTTAGCTCTGGCCGTGTGTGTGTGTGTGTGTGTGCGTGCATGCATGCGTGCGTGTGTTTGTGTGTGTGTGTGCGTGCACTGCCTCGGTTCAGCCTACGTATAGCCATGGATGGTAGTCTGCGTGTAGTCTTGGCACAAACTAAATGTAGTCTTGGTACAGTCTGTATGTAGTCTTGGCACAGTCTGGATGTAATCTTGGTACAGTCTGGATGTATTCTTGGTACAGCCTTAATGTAGTCTTGGTACAATCTGGATGTAGTCATGGTACAATCTGGATGTAGTCATGGTACAATCTGGATGTCTTGGTACAGTCTGGATGTAGTCTTGGTACAATCTGGATGTAGTCTTGGTATATTCTGGATGCAATCTTGGTACAGTCCTGGCTTGACTCAGTTGACTGCACGTTGTTCCAAAGTCCAGAGTGATAGTGCTGTCCATGAACACAATATATAGACAGCATCAAGTGGAAGCTTGACATCAAAGTGTCATGGAATGACAAGAGTGTATTACAGAAGTGCAATAGTTTGGTGACATGTCGGCTTGTTACTCTATAAGATAACATCAAGTGGAAGCTTGACATCAAAGTGTCATGGAATGACAAGAGTGTATTACAGAAGTGCAATAGTTTGGTGACATGTCGGCTTGTTACTCCATAAGATAACATCAAGTGGAAGCTTGACATCAAAGTGTCATGGAATGACAAGAGTGTATTACAGAAGTGCAATAGTTTGGTGACATGTCGGCTTGTTACTCTATAAGATAACATCAAGTGGAAGCTTGACATCAAAGTGTCATGGAATGACAAGAGTGTATTACAGAAGTGCAATAGTTTGGTGACATGTCGGCTTGTTACTCTATAAGATAACATCAAGTGGAAGCTTGACATCAAAGTGTCATGGAATGACAAGAGTGTATTACAGAAGTGCAATAGTTTGGTGACATGTCGGCTTGTTACTCCATAAGATAACATCAAGTGGAAGCTTGACATCAAAGTGTCATGGAATGACAAGAGTGTATTACAGAAGTGCAATAGTTTGGTGACATGTCGGCTTGTTACTCTATAAGATAACATCAAGTGGAAGCTTGACATCAAAGTGTCATGGAATGACAAGAGTGTATTACAGAAGTGCAATAGTTTGGTGACATGTCGGCTTGTTACTCTATAAGATAACATCAAGTGAAAGCTTGACATCAAAGTGTCATGGAATGACAAGAGTGCATTACAGAAGTGCAATAGTTTGGTGACATGTCGGCTTGTTACTCTATAAGATAACATCAAGTGAAAGCTTGACATCAAAGTGTCATGGAATGACAAGAGTGCATTACAGAAGTGCAATAGTTTGGTGACATGTCGGCTTGTTACTCTATAAGATAACCTCATGATTGCATGCACGATTATTGGGCATTTAACCTGGATAATGTGGCACATAGTTCTCAGCTGTGTTGTGTGGGTAGTGAGATCTTACATATAGTTCTCAGCTATATTGTGTGGGTAGTGAGATCTTACATATAGTTCTCAGCTGTGTTGTGTGGGGTAGTGAAATCTTACATATAGTTCTCAGCTGTGTTGTGTGGGAAGTGACATCTTACATATAGTTCTCAGCTGTGTTGTGTGGGAAGTGACATCTTACATATAGTTCTCAGCTGTGTTGTGTGGGAAGTGACATCTTACATATAGTTCTCAGCTGTGTTGTGTGGGTAGTGAGATCTTACATATGGTTCTAAGCTGTGTTGTGTTGGTAGTGAGATCTTACATATAGTTCTCAGCTGTGTTGTGTGGGGTAGTGAGATCTTACATATGGTTCTAAGCTGTGTTGTGTTGGTAGTGAGATCTTACATATAGTTCTCAGCTGTGTTGTGTTGGTAGTGAGATCTTACATATAGTTCTCAGCTGTGTTGTGTGGGGTAGTGAGATCTTACATATAGTTCTCAGCTGTGTTGTGTGGGGTAGTGAGATCTTACATATAGTTCTCAGCTGTATTGTGTGGGTAGTGAGATCTTACATATAGTTCTCAGCTGTGTTGTGTGGGGTGGTGAGATCTTACATATAGTTCTCAGCTGTATTGTGTGGGTAGTGAGATCTTACATATAGTTCTCAGCTGTGTTGTGTGGGGTAGTGAGATCTTACATATAGTTCTCAGCTGTGTTGTGTGGGGTAGTGAGATCTTACATATAGTTCTCAGCTGTATTGTGTGGGTAGTGAGATCTTACATATAGTTCTCAGCTGTGTTGTGTGGGGTAGTGACATCTTACATATAGTTCTCAGCTGTGTTGTGTGGGAAGTGACATCTTACATATAGTTCTCAGCTGTGTTGTGTGGGAAGTGACATCTTACATATAGTTCTCAGCTGTGTTGTGTGGGGTAGTGAGATCTTACATATAGTTCTCAGCTGTGTTGTGTTGGTAGTGAGATCTTACATATAGTTCTCAGCTGTGTTGTGTTGGTAGTGAGATCTTACATATAGTTCTCAGCTGTGTTGTGTGGGGTAGTGAGATCTTACATATAGTTCTCAGCTGTGTTGTGTGGGGTAGTGAGATCTTACATATAGTTCTCAGCTGTGTTGTGTGGGGTAGTGAGATCTTACATATAGTTCTCAGCTGTGTTGTGTGGGGTAGTGAGATCTTACATATGGTTCTAAGCTGTGTTGTGTTGGTAGTGAGATCTTACATATGGTTCTCAGCTGTGTTGTGTTGGTAGTGAGATCTTACATATAGTTCTCAGCTGTGTTGTGTGGGGTAGTGAGATCTTACATATAGTTCTCAGCTGTGTTGTGTGGGGTAGTGAGATCTTACATATAGTTCTCAGCTGTATTGTGTGGGTAGTGAGATCTTACATATGGTTCTAAGCTGTGTTGTGTTGGTAGTGAGATCTTACATATAGTTCTCAGCTGTGTTGTGTTGGTAGTGAGATCTTACATATAGTTCTCAGCTGTGTTGTGTGGGGTAGTGAGATCTTACATATAGTTCTCAGCTGTGTTGTGTGGGGTAGTGAGATCTTACATATAGTTCTCAGCTGTATTGTGTGGGTAGTGAGATCTTACATATAGTTCTCAGCTGTGTTGTGTGGGGTAGTGAGATCTTACATATAGTTCTCAGCTGTGTTGTGTGGGGTAGTGAGATCTTACATATAGTTCTCAGCTGTATTGTGTGGGTAGTGAGATCTTACATATAGTTCTCAGCTGTGTTGTGTGGGTAGTGAGATCTTACATATGGTTCTAAGCTGTGTTGTGTTGGTAGTGAGATCTTACATATAGTTCTCAGCTGTGTTGTGTTGGTAGTGAGATCTTACATATAGTTCTCAGCTGTGTTGTGTGGGGTAGTGAGATCTTACATATAGTTCTCAGCTGTGTTGTGTGGGGTAGTGAGATCTTACATATAGTTCTCAGCTGTATTGTGTGGGTAGTGAGATCTTACATATAGTTATCAGCTGTGTTGTGTGGGGTAGTGAGATCTTACATATAGTTCTCAGCTGTGTTGTGTGGGGTAGTGAGATCTTACATATAGTTCTCAGCTGTATTGTGTGGGTAGTGAGATCTTACATATAGTTCTCAGCTGTGTTGTGTGGGTAGTGAGATCTTACATA
The DNA here is from genome assembly GCA_963921405.1 of Cepaea hortensis. Classification (NCBI taxonomy): domain Eukaryota; kingdom Metazoa; phylum Mollusca; class Gastropoda; order Stylommatophora; family Helicidae; genus Cepaea; species Cepaea hortensis. Next base: position 104,129,986 of record OY992890.1, read on the forward strand.
TAGTTCTCAGCCGTGTGTGCCCATGCACATGTGCTGATAACCAGACTCACGTATCTCTGTTGATATATTTGTCCGTCAGTGGTCACTGCCATCGTAGTTAGTGGTCACTGCCATCATAGTCAGTGGTCACTGCCATCATAGTCAGTGGTCACTGCCATCATAGTCAGTGGTCACTGCCATCATAGTCAGTGGTCACTGCCATCATAGTCAGTGGTCACTTTCATCATAGTCAGTGGTCTCTGCCGTCATAGTCAGTGGTCACTTTCATCACAGTCAATGGTCACTTTCATCATAGTCAGTGGTCACTTTCATCATAGTCAGTGGTTACTGTCATCATAGTGGTCACTGCCAAGTCAGTGGTCACTGCCATCATAGTCCATGGTCACTTTCATAGACAGTTGTCACTTTCATCATAGTGGTTACTGCCATCATTGTCAGTGGTTACTGTCATCATAGTCAGTGGTCACTGCCATCATTGTCAGCCATCATGTTCATCATATTCAGTGGTCATGTCCAGTCTTCACTGTCAACGACCTCAGACAGTGGCCTCTCACATAAAGAAGCCCGCACCTGGCCCTTGTGTCTCAGTTGTCCAAATGTTTAACCATGGTTGTCACAGAATGTTTGCTTTGAATATACAACATTGTCACTGAGGTTGTCACCTCAAATGTTGATTGAACTGACCTTACCACTGTCGTCACATTAAATGTTGTTTGAAATATGACCTTATTGTTACTGGGAGTGCTGTCACAGCCACTGCTAATCAAAATGAGCGAGACTTCAGGCAGCTATTGTTACTGTACATGTTGTGTGAATGGCTTCATCAAGTCCATTGTTACTGTACATGTTGTGTGACTGGCTTCATCAAGTCCATTGTTACTGTACATGTTGTGTGACTGGCTTCATCAAGTCCATTGTACCTACCTACCTACCTGCATTCATGTTCACTTGTCTGTGACATTTGTGTACACTACGTTGTCTTATCTGTGACATTTGTGTACACTACCTTGTCTTGTCTGTGACATTTGTGTACACTACGTTGTCTTGTCCGTGACATTTGTGTACACTACCTTGTCTTGTATGTTAATGTTTATTGCCTTTGAATATGTTCAATGTCTGTGACATATGTGTCCATAGGATGCTCTTTAATATGTTAGCATCTGTGAAATGAGTGTATTAATGTGTCTGAAACATATCTTTACATTGTTCTTGTCTACTTGTCTCTGACATATGTTCTTGTCTACTTGTCTCTGACATATGTTCTTGTATAGTTGTTCATGAGACTTGTATGTCCACCTGTTGTTCTACACATATCAAGCAAGAAAGAGCCACCAGCACAACACTATAGCAGACATCTACAGGGCATGTGTGGAGCACGTGCACCTGGCCTGTGCCAGCATCTACACCTGGATGTGCACCGTGGACAGTTTCATCATATGACCTCTGATTTGTCTCTTGTGATTTTCGGGCGTTTATGTCCAATATTTGGTTTGATTTAGCTCGTGAGTGCATATAACGTGTGTGTGTGTGTGTGTGTGTGTGCTTGTGTGTGTTTCTCATTGGTGGACTTCAGATGTAAACAGTTTGTGATTATTGATGTGAGTATTTTGCCGTTGTTATGTACATTGTATTTATGTAAATATTTGAACAGTTGTAAATAGTTGTAATTTTACTGGACCCTACAGTTCTTGTTTGTACTGGTGTCTGATAGCTGGTGTGTGAGTGCTGGTGTGTGAGTACTGGTGTGTGAATGTGAGAGTCATTTCAGCACCTGTCTTGATGACCTGTTGGTTAGAGTTATAGAACTAGTGCACACACACCAGACTGTGTGAGAGAAATGTTTGTCTGCTCAGCTGGCCTATGGTTGGGTGATTAACTGTTGTAGAGCTTTTGTCTGTTCATACTAGACTATGTAAAAAAAAAAATAAACTGATTGATAAACTGGGAATCGTCTTGTTATATTAAGATAAGCATTGACACACTGGCAGCCCGCTGTCATGTTTATGCCAGTATTCTAAAACTGTCACCTGCAGTCTGATCCACATCAGACAGCACTTATGTCTTCACCTGTCTGTCTGATATTCTCACCCGTGTAGAAGACATGATCATATGTGAGAGTGTGTGTGTGTGTGTGTACCTGTCAGCTCCACATTTAGCAGGCAGGACCCAGATATTCGTGTAATTGACCTCGTTGACCCAGCCCTAAATGGGTACCTGGAGGTGTTCTGGGAAGTCAAAGGCACCTGTGGTGATACTGCCCACTCATGGAGTGTCAATCAAACTGTGGGCCTGGCACTATATACCTATATTCCTTACAGCATCCATTTGACATATTTGTTCCTATGTTAATGTAACATGCACAATTGATGAACGAAAGATTGGAAGGGCTGAATCTAAGATGGGTCTCTGTGTCCAATTTGTGATCCTTTAAAAATAAACTTTGTTCATTCATACTTCAAGTGGTGGACAAGGGTCCTGTTAAAACACATTATTTCCTGTAGGAGGATACACTTGAGAGAGAATGGTTTCTGGGTTTCCTGTAGTGGGACACACTTGAGAGAGAGAATGGTTTCTGGGTTTCCTGTAGTGGGACACACTTGAGAGAGAGAATGGTTTCTGGGTTTCAGAGAATGGTTTCTGGGTTTCCTGTAGTGGGACACACTTGAGAGAGAGAATGGTTTCTGGGTTTCCTGTAGTGGGACACACTTGAGAGAGAGAATGGTTTCTGGGTTTCCTGTAGTGGGACACACTTGAGAGAGAGAATGGTTTCTGGGTTTCAGAGAATGGTTTCTGGGTTTCCTGTAGTGGGACACACTTGAGAGAGAGAATGGTTTCTGGGTTTCCTGTAGTGGGACACACTTGAGAGAGAGAGAATGGTTTCTGGGTTTCCTGTAGTGGGACACACTTGAGAGAGAGAATGGTTTCTGGGTTTCCTGTAGTGGGACACTTGAGAGAGAGAATGGTTTCTGGGTTTCAGAGAATGGTTTCTGGGTTTCCTGAAGTGAGACACACTTGAGAGAGAATGGTTTCTGGGTTTCCTGTAGTGGGACACACTTGAGAGAGAATGGTTTCTGGGTTTCCTGTAGTGGGACACTTGAGAGAGAGAATGGTTTCTGGGTTTTAGAGAATGGTTTCTGGGTTTCCTGAAGTGAGACACACTTGAGAGAGAATGGTTTCTGGGTTTCCTGTAGTGGGACACACTTGAGAGAGAATGGTTTCTGGGTTTCCTGTAGTGGGACACTTGAGAGAGAGAATGGTTTCTGGGTTTCAGAGAATGGTTTCTGGGTTTCCTGAAGTGAGACACACTTGAGAGAGAATGGTTTCTGGGTTTCCTGTAGTGGGACACACTTGAGAGAGAATGGTTTCTGGGTTTCCTGTAGTGGGACACACTTGAGAGAGAGAATGGTTTCTGGGTTTCCTGTAGTAGGACACACTTGAGAGAGAGAATGGTTTCTGGGTTTCCTGTAGTGGGACACACTTGAGAGAGAGAATGTTTTCTGGGTTTCCTGTAGTGGGACACACTTGAGAGAGAGAATGGTTTCTGGGTTTCCTGTAGTGGGACACACTTGAGAGAGAGAATGGTTTCTGGGTTTCCTGTAGTGGGACACACTTGAGAGAGAGAATGGTTTCTGGGTTTCCTGTAGTGGGAAACACTTGAGAGAGAGAGAATGGTTTCTGGGTTTCCTGTAGTGGGACACTTGAGAGAGAGAATGGTTTCTGGGTTTCAGAGAATGGTTTCTGGGTTTCCTGAAGTGAGACACACTTGAGAGAGAATGGTTTCTGGGTTTCCTGTAGTGGGACACACTTGAGAGAGAATGGTTTCTGGGTTTCCTGTAGTGGGACACTTGAGAGAGAGAATGGTTTCTGGGTTTCAGAGAATGGTTTCTGGGTTTCCTGAAGTGAGACACACTTGAGAGAGAATGGTTTCTGGGTTTCCTGTAGTGGGACACACTTGAGAGAGAATGGTTTCTGGGTTTCCTGTAGTGGGACACACTTGAGAGAGAGAGAATGTTTTCTGGGTTTCCTGTAGTGGGACACACTTGAGAGAGAGAATGGTTTCTGGGTTTCCTGTAGTGGGACACACTTGAGAGAGAGAGAATGGTTTCTGGGTTTCCTGTAGTGGGACACTTGAGAGAGAGAATGGTTTCTGGGTTTCCTGTAGTGGGAAACACTTGAGAGAGAGAGAATGGTTTCTGGGTTTCCTGTAGTGGGACACTTGAGAGAGAGAATGGTTTCTGGGTTTCCTGAAGTGAGACACACTTGAGAGAGAATGTTTTCTGGGTTTCCTGTAGTGGGACACACTTGAGAGAGAGAATGGTTTCTGGGTTTCCTGTAGTGGGACACACTTGAGAGAGAGAATGGTTTCTGGGTTTCCTGTAGTGGGAAACACTTGAGAGAGAGAGAATGGTTTCTGGGTTTCCTGTAGTGGGACACTTGAGAGAGAGAATGGTTTCTGGGTTTCAGAGAATGGTTTCTGGGTTTCCTGAAGTGAGACACACTTGAGAGAGAATGGTTTCTGGGTTTCCTGTAGTGGGACACACTTGAGAGAGAATGGTTTCTGGGTTTCCTGTAGTGGGACACTTGAGAGAGAGAATGGTTTCTGGGTTTCAGAGAATGGTTTCTGGGTTTCCTGAAGTGAGACACACTTGAGAGAGAATGGTTTCTGGGTTTCCTGTAGTGGGACACACTTGAGAGAGAATGGTTTCTGGGTTTCCTGTAGTGGGACACACTTGAGAGAGAGAGAATGTTTTCTGGGTTTCCTGTAGTGGGACACACTTGAGAGAGAGAATGGTTTCTGGGTTTCCTGTAGTGGGACACACTTGAAAGAGAGAATGGTTTCTGGGTTTCCTGTAGTGGGACACACTTGAGAGAGAGAGAATGGTTTCTGGGTTTCCTGTAGTGGGACACACTTGAGAGAGAGAATGGTTTCTGGGTTTCAGAGAATGGTTTCTGGGTTTCCTGTAGTGGGACACACTTGAGAGAGAGAATGGTTTCTGGGTTTCCTGAAGTGAGACACACTTGAGAGAGAGAGAATGGTTTCTGGGTTTCCTGTAGTGGGACACACTTGAGAGAGAGAGAATGGTTTCTGGGTTTCCTGTAGTGGGACACACTTGAGAGAGAGAGAATGGTTTCTGGGTTTCCTGTAGTGGGACACTTGAGAGAGAGAATGGTTTCTGGGTTTCCTGTAGTGGGAGACACTTGAGAGAGAGAATGGTTTCTGGGTTTCCTGAAGTGAGACACACTTGAGAGAGAGAGAATGGTTTCTGGGTTTCCTGTAGTGGGACACACTTGAGAGAGAGAGAATGGTTTCTGGGTTTCCTGTAGTGGGACACACTTGAGAGAGAGAATGGTTTCTGGGTTTCCTGAAGTGAGACACACTTGAGAGAGAATGGTTTCTGGGTTTCCTGTAGTGGGAGACACTTGAGAGAGAATGGTTTCTGGGTTTCCTGTAGTAGGACACACTTGAGAGAATAGCCCATGGGGTTTCCTGTAGTAGGACACACTTGAGAGAGAATGGTTTCTGGGTTTCCTGTAGTAGGACACACTTGAGAGAGAATGGTTTCTGGGTTTCCTGAAGTGAGACACACTTGAGAGAGAATGGTTTCTGGGTTTCCTGTAGTAGGACACACTTGAGAGAGAATGGTTTCTGGGTTTCCTGTAGTGGGACACTTGAGAGAGAGAATGGTTTCTGGGTTTCAGAGAATGGTTTCTGGGTTTCCTGAAGTGAGACACACTTGAGAGAGAATGGTTTCTGGGTTTCCTGTAGTGGGACACACTTGAGAGAGAATGGTTTCTGGGTTTCCTGTAGTGGGACACACTTGAGAGAGAGAATGTTTTCTGGGTTTCCTGTAGTAGGACACATTTGAGAGAGAATGGTTTCTGGGTTTCCTGTAGTAGGACACACTTGAGAGAGAATGGTTTCTGGGTTTCCTGTAGTGGGACACTTGAGAGAGAGAATGGTTTCTGGGTTTCAGAGAATGGTTTCTGGGTTTCCTGAAGTGAGACACACTTGAGAGAGAATGGTTTCTGGGTTTCCTGTAGTGGGACACACTTGAGAGAGAATGGTTTCTGGGTTTCCTGTAGTGGGACACACTTGAGAGAGAATGGTTTCTGGGTTTCCTGTAGTGAGACACACTTGAGAGAGAATGGTTTCTGGGTTTCCTGTAGTAGGACACACTTGAGAGAGAATGGTTTCTGGGTTTCCTGAAGTGAGACACACTTGAGAGAGAATGGTTTCTGGGTTTCCTGTAGTAGGACACACTTGAGAGAGAATGGTTTCTGGGTTTCCTGTAGTAGGACACACTTGAGAGAGAATGGTTTCTGGGTTTCCTGTAGTAGGACACACTTGAGAGAGAATGGTTTCTGGGTTTCCTGTAGTAGGACACACTTGAGAGAGAGAATGGTTTCTGGGTTTCCTGTAGTAGGACACACTTGAGAGAGAGAATGGTTTCTGGGTTTCCTGTAGTAGGACACACTTGAGAGAATAGTCCATGGGGTTTCCTGTAGTGAGACACACTTGAGAGAGAATGGTTTCTGGGTTTCCTGTAGTAGGACACACTTGAGAGAGAATGGTTTCTGGGTTTCCTGAAGTGAGACACACTTGAGAGAGAATGGTTTCTGGGTTTCCTGTAGTAGGACACACTTGAGAGAGAATGGTTTCTGGGTTTCCTGTAGTAGGACACACTTGAGAGAGAATGGTTTCTGGGTTTCCTGTAGTAGGACACACTTGAGAGAGAATGGTTTCTGGGTTTCCTGAAGTGAGACACACTTGAGAGAGAATGGTTTCTGGGTTTCCTGTAGTAGGACACACTTGAGAGAGAATGGTTTCTGGGTTTCCTGTAGTAGGACACACTTGAGAGAGAATGGTTTCTGGGTTTCCTGTAGTAGGACACACTTGAGAGAGAATGGTTTCTGGGTTTCCTGAAGTGAGACACACTTGAGAGAGAATGGTTTCTGGGTTTCCTGTAGTAGGACACACTTGAGAGAGAATGGTTTCTGGGTTTCCTGTAGTAGGACACACTTGAGAGAGAATGGTTTCTGGGTTTCCTGTAGTAGGACACACTTGAGAGAGAATGGTTTCTGGGTTTCCTGTAGTAGGACACACTTGAGAGAGAATGGTTTCTGGGTTTCCTGTAGTAGGACACACTTGAGAGAGAATGGTTTCTGGGTTTCCTGTAGTAGGACACACTTGAGAGAATAGCCCATGGGGTTTCATATAGTGGGATACACTTTAGAGAGAGTGGTTTCTGGTGTTCCTGTTGTGTTACAAACTTAAGAGAGAACAGTTTCTGGGTTTCTGAGAAGCAGTTTATTCATTCACAGTGGCAAATCTAGCTGATCTGGACATCATGGAGATAGAGAGAATGGATACACATGCTAATGTAGAGAGAGAGAGAGAGAGGCAGATCTAGGAGATAGTTGGAGACTTGAAGAGAGATTTAGGAGATAAAGAGAATGGATACACATGCTAATGTAGAGAGAGAGGCAGATGTAGGAGATAGTTGGAAACTTGAAGAGAGATTTAGGAGATAGGTAGAGACATGAAGAGGTGTTTAGGAGATATGTGGAGACATGAAGAGAGCAGAACATAAATGGAGACATGAAGAGAGCAGAATATAAAGGGAGACATGAAGAGAGCAGAACATAAAGGGAGACATGAAGAGAGCAGAACATAAGATGGAGACATGAAGAGAGCAGAGAACAGAGGTAGAAACAAACAGAGATGAAGTTAGCTGTACATGTACACAATATAACAAGCAAGATTGAGATACTTATCCGGTCTATAAAATAAACTGATCTGTTCTATGAGATAAACTTTGTTCTATAAAATAAACTGATCTGTTCTATGAGATAAACTTATCAGGTCTATAAAGTAAACTGATGTGGTGTATTAGACAAACCTAGCTATTCTATCAAATAAAATGAACTATAAGACAATATGATCTGTTCTATAACATAAACTGATTTGTTCTACAACTTAAATCAAGCTGTTATATAAGGTAAATGGATGTGTTCTATGGGATAAATCAGAGCTCTTATATAATACAAACGTATGTTTTCACTACTATAAACTGATCAGTACTGTGGGATAAACTAATTTGTGTGTTACGACAAATCAACATAATATCAACTGATCTTTTAAATAAAATCTATTATCATCATCATCATCATATTCCACTTCTGCCGTCAAGCGTCATGGGGAGGAATAATTTGCGTTCCAACGCCTGGTGGGCGGCACTGGATAGCGTCATTCCATGTGATTGTACAATGCCTTTGATGTCGTCAATCCATTGTCTTCTTGGACGTCCTCTTGGTGTTTTCGCAGATGACCTTAGATGTAATCTATTATATGATCTATTATATACGATAAAATGATCTGTTTTGATATACACCTGCTGTTACGTAACAAAAACTGTTCTAGAAGATAAACGGATCTGTTCCATGGGATAAATTAGAGTTGTTATTTAATATGAACTGTTCTATAAGATCTGATCTGCTGTTTTAATAGGATAAACACAATTGTTTGTTCTATAATATAACTATATAGTTGAACTGTTCTACTAGATAAATAATTGTTCTATAATATACTATATAGTTGAACTGTTCTACTGGATAAATAATTGTTCTATAATATAAACCAAACTGTTATACTGGATAAACCAAAATTACTATAAGTCAAACTGAACTGTTCTGAAAAAATATACTGAGCTCTCTGACGCACATATACAACTGGATGAACTTGAACTGTAAGGGATAAACTAGCCAGCTGGCCATGTTGGATATTTGGCCAGATAAACTAACAGGTTATATATAAATATAGATAATGACAATGTGCATGATCAGCCGTAACCTGGAGATGGGAACTGCCTTGCCAGCTGTTCTCAACTGTGCAGATTGGAGGGTTAAACAGGTAACTGAACATCAGGAGCTTATGTCAGACGATGTGATTGACTGGACATGTCAGGAACCTCCTGGCCATGCCATCCTAGCACATACTGCTAGAGATATATTGTCCGGACCGAACAGCCTGGATGGCCGATGTGGTCAGTATCACCGGCCAGCTGAGCTTGCCGGCAATTTGCTGATCTCCACATAGAGACTGGGCCGATTCTCAAATTACGTGATCATGGCAACATCCTGCCTGCAGCAATGTATGACAACGGGCCCGCCAACCATACGAGTGTAGACTGGGGCGTCTGTTTGCCCGTGTTGTCTCTAGCCAGACAGCAGATTTCAGCTGTTGGCACAATTGACCAGCAAAAAGTAATGGACAATGCATGCTCAACAACACATCAGTGGAATCTGAGAGTAAAGGAGTGGGGTCAGTGAATGAGTGCCTGACCCTGGACGCCGTAAGCCGCGAGATAACGCTACAAGCAGCGAGATAATGGTAACAATTCATGTGACAGGACCCATGTTACAAGACCCATGTCGCAGGAACCATGTCGCAGAGGAGCCATGTCACAGAGGAGCCATGTCACAAGACCCATGTCACAGGACCCATGTCACAGGACCCATGTCACAGGACCCATGTCACAGGACCCATGTAGACGCCAGGATGCACACAGAGCACATGATGCCAGCCCAATGTCTGTATCCACCAATGGACACTTGAGGCTGGTGTAGTCAATGTAACAACACAGCCCCTTGACTTCCCCAGACATGTCATGGTACACATGTAGGCGGGGTCCAGCTGGCAGTCCAGGCCATCCTGGCACAGATTCACAAGTTCACACAGCTGAGATATGCAATTAAGTTTGTCGCTCAGATCCAGGTACTGTACAAGTTCACACAGCTGTGATATGTCATTAAGTTTGTCGCTCAGATCCAGGTATTGTACAAGTTCACACAGCTGTGATATGTCATTAAGTTTGTCGCTCAGATCCAGGTATTGTACAAGTTCACACAGCTGTGATATGTCATTAAGTTTGTCGCTCAGATCCAGGTACTGTACAAGTTCACACAGCTGTGATATGTCATTAAGTTTGTCACTCAGATCCAGGTACTGTACAAGTTCACACAGCTGTGATATGTCATTAAGTTTGTCACTCAGATCCAGGTACTGTACAAGTTCAAACAGCTGTGATATGTCATTAAGTTTGTCACTCAGATCCAGGTACTGTACAAGTTCACACAGCTGTGATATGTCAGTGTGTCAGTCGCATCCAGGTATTGTACAAGTTCACACAGCTGAGATATATAATTAAGTTTGTCGCTCAGATCCAGGTATTGTACAAGTTCACACAGCTGAGATATGTAATTAAGTTTGTCGCTTGGATCCAGGTATTGTACAAGCGGGTGGCATTCTCATGTTCTGTTATAAAAGATTGCGTTGTGTTAGATACCAGTTGTAAGATACTCCAAGAGATCAACAAACAGCAGTCTGTCAGAGAGTGCAGCCAAAACGAGAGACAGAAAGTGTAGCCCATCATTGCAGCTCACTTTCATTGTGAAGATGACACTTGATTGATTGTTGTTATCTACTTCATCAAGTTCTTCTAATAGTTCTCTTGATGTTTGTAGTTCAGCAATGTAGAAACATCATGTACCACACGCAGCTACGCGCGCGAGAGAGGTCTGTGAAACATTCATGCAGGAATACAAGAAAACATTGCAAGGTGTCCACGTAATACACGCACAGGATCATATGTAGATCGCACAAAAAGCTGGCATTATAGAAGTTTGTTTGCGGTTGCAGCCGTGGTTTTTGTGGCAAAGCGTTTAGCAAAATGAAGCCCACATCGTGAAGTCAGCCTATTTCAATGTCAGGCCGGCCGAGCTGGTCGAGGTACTGAGAGCAGAGTTCGACTGTGCGGCTGTGGTTATCTGACCTCTGGGAGATGTGTGTCCCCGGGAAAGCATAGGCCTCGGGCAGCAGGACACACTTCTGGATGGTGGCGATGTTGGCACACTCCTCGAGGATGCAGCGCACCTGGGGAAGGGTCAGAAACACGTCATGTTTGTCTGCTAAACAAAATACAAACTTTCTTCTGAGCATTGCTACAACAGTTGATGAGTTGTTACAATCAAACAATGAAAGCGCAGGTCAGCATGGCCAAAGGGATAAGAACGCATGTTCTTAAACATTTGTTGTGCTGATGCCGAGATACAGGGTTCAACACAACACCGGACAGCTGGACTAAAATGTTGACCTGTTGTTCTTGAATGATGGTTCGCCTGATGGCGACAGACACTGTTAATAGGGAAAGTTAATCCACACGCAAAAATCAGTCAAGCACTACTATAAGTAGTGTGCATGGACTACGCTTGAGTTCAAAATGATTAGTAGTATGACTCTTCGCTGGCTGTTGAACGAGGGGACTGAGCACTATGGGAATGTCCTGAGTGCAGTGATGTCGGTTCTTAACTCAACTCAACTCAACTCAAAGCGAGTGAGCGCAAAAAAAAAAAAAAAAACCCAATGAAAGCGACTTACATATAATTATCATCATCATCATCATCAAGTGCCCCGTTGATTGGTATTGGTGATCATGCTTCTCCAACTAAATGTATGAATCCTGGTCCTGGCACCCTGCCAAACACGAGAGAAGGCTGTTAGAATCTTTTCTCGCTGTCATCTTCAATCCCCTTTTCCACAAATCTGTCCAGTTGCCATGCTTTTTCTAATCTCATGTGGCCAAACAGCGATGACTACCTTTTTCTAGTGTATGTGATAAGTTGTCTTTGTGTCTCACCTCTTTCATAACATTTAGACTACTCCTTTTGGTTGTCTAAGAATTCTCAAATGTGTTCTGTTGAACCACATCTGTGAAGCCTTAAAGTATGTTTGTGGTTGTTCATTAATTGTCCAAGTGTCACAACTCTTGTGAAAATATACCTAGATATTTGAACTGTGTATGTATATAAATCTGGCACTAACCTCATACAAAGATGGTGACATGAATGTATAAACATATAAATCTGTCACTAGTCACTAGTCTCATACAATGGTAGTGATATAAATGTATAAACCTGTCGCTAGCTCCTTAACAAAGGTGATGATATAAATGTATAAATTGGTCACTAACAGCGTACAACGATTCAAGGACGCGTCAATAGTCCACCTTTACAAACGTAAAGGAAACCGCCGATCCTGTGACACCCACCGAGGCATCTCCTTTCTCTCAATTGCAGGGAAGATACTCACCAAAATTCTTCTCAACCGCCTCACGGCCCATCTCGATCAAGGTCTTCTTCCAGAGAGTCAATGTGGCTTCAGAAAAGAATGAGGAACCGTTGACATGATTTTCGCTGCAAGGCAGCTGCAAGAGAAATGTCAGGAACAGAACTCTGAAATGTTCTCCACTTTCATTGACCTTACCAAGGCTTTTGATACAGTCAGCAGAGAAGGACTGTGGAAGATTATGGCAAAATATGGCTGTCCACGAAAGTTTGTCCAAATAGTGCTGCTATTTCATGATGGCATGCAGGCAAGAGTACAGGAAAATGGTGAACTGTCTGAACCCTTTCCTGTCACCAATGGAGTGAAGCAAGGATGTGTCCTGGCACCAACACTGTTCAGCCTCATGTTTTCAGCTATGCTGATGAGTGCCTTCGAGAACGACAACATTGGAATAGACATCAACTACCGTATGGATGGAAAGTTACTCAATCTCAGAAGGCTGAAAGCTAAAACCAAAATTAACAGCGACACCGTCAGAGAGCTCCTGTTTGCTGATGATTGCGCTCTATATGCCAACTCAGAGGCAGACATGCAACACAATCTCTCAGCTTTCTCATATGCATGTACCAACTTTGGGCTCAATATCAACTTGCAGAAGACTGTAGTTATGTACCAGCCAGCTCCAGGGATTAATCACACTGTGGCGAATATCAAAGTGAATGATCATAGACTAAGTGTTGGGGACAAATTCACCTATCTTGGCAGCACCGTGTCACAAGATGCCACAATTGATGATGAAGTGAATGCAAGAATCTCCAAGGCCAGCGTGGCCTTTGGCAGACTGTACAAGAATGTGTGGGACAGAAATGGAATAAGCCTGCAAACAAAGCTGAAAGTCTACAAAGCAGTTGTATTATCTACACTGCTGTACTTCCACACAGTCTGCCTTAGGAAGCTATTGAAGATTAAATGGCAAGCCAAGATTCCAGACACTGAAGTCCTAGAAAGATTGTCCATGCCCAGTATCCATACTCTACTAATCTAATGAAGAATCAGATTCACTGGGTTGGTCACTTGACTCGCATGCCAGATCACAGGCTCCCTAAATTAAAATTTTTACAGCGAGCTGCATTGTGGTAAACGGCCAGGGTGGCTCAAGGAAAGGCGACCAGAGGAAACGCTTTAAAGACACTCTGAATATTCTCACTGAAAGCTTTTAGAATTCATCATGACACCTGGGAGACTGCTGCCAAAGACTGAAATTCATGGCGTACATCATTACGCAAGGGTGCAGTCACTTGTGAAGCAACCAGGACTGCAAGAGCTGTGAAGAAAAGGCTGGACAGAAAATCCACTGCAATAAATCCTCCTCCTGGAACGTCAATCATTCTTTGCCCACAATGTCAAGGAACATTTCAAGCCAAAATAGGCCTTATCAGCCATCTTAAACCATCATCAGCCATCATCAACCATCACAGCTCAGCTGTGGAACAATCTTCCACAAGAAATCAAAGACATCACCAATCCCTTTTCATATAATCGCAAATTACTCGAACACTATCTCAGTACGGATTATCTTCCCCCTTAATAATAGAGATAATAATAATAATAACAAAACCCTAGTGTAACAGCCAGTCCCCTTTTTGTAGGCCAGTATATTCCACATGGCTAATAACAAGTGTCAGACCATTATCTAATATTACTGTGTCGTGTAGTTTTGATGTTCGCATTTTGCCCATGTCTTTATAATGCATATCTTTTATATTGTTGCTGTTCTCTGTTAGCTTTGAATGATGTGTGGATGAAATAATGTATGAAAGAGAGTGATAGAAGGGCAGAATGTTAGACGGGCCTGCGTGCCCAATTCTTACCCCTTTGAAAATAAAGTTTGATCCATCCATCCATCCATCCATCCCTCCCTCCCTCCATCCATCCATCCATCCATCCATCTTTTCCCCATGTGAATGTACCATGCGTAATATGCATTATTTATGCTTACAACATCAATTTGACAATGTTTTTCCCCCTATGTAAATGTAATATGCACATTTGATGAATGAAAGACGAGTGATCGAAAGGGGCGAATGTAAGACGGGCCTGCATGCCCAATTTGTTACCCTTTTAAAATAAAGTTCTTTCGTTCGTTCTTAGAACTCACGGGTCCATACTTTCAATCCCACTGGATGAAATGAATGGTCATCATCATTATTGATGGACAAACAACACAATGGCTATGATATAAATGTATAAATCTGTCACTAACCTCGTACAATTGCTGTTTATATAAATGTATAAATATGTCACTAACCTCGTACAATGGTTGTTATATAAATGTATATACATCTGCTAATAACCTCGTACATGGTCGATGGTATAAATGTATAAATTGGTTACTAACCTCATACAATGGCTGTTATTTAAATGTATACATGTGTCACTAACCGCGTACATGTATCTACATCTGTTACTAACATCGTACATGGGTGATAAATAGTATAGATATATAAATCGGTCACTAACCTCGTACATGGACAATGGTATAAATGTATAAATCGGTCACTAACCTTGCACAATGGCTATGATATAAATGTATACATCTGTCACTAACCTCATACAATGGCTGTTATATAAATGTATATACATCTGCTAATAACCTCGTACATGGGCGTTGGTATAAATGTATAAATTGGTTACTAACCTCATACAATGGCTGTTATTTAAATGTATAAATCTGTCACTAACCTCGTACAATGGCTGTTATATAAATGTATAAATCTGTCCCTAACCTCGTACAATGGCTGTTATATAAATGTATATACATCTGCTAATAACCTCGTACATGGGCGTTGGTATAAATGTATAAATTGGTTACTAACCTCATACAATGGCTGTTATTTAAATGTATACATCTGTCACTAACCGCGTACATGTATATACATCTGTTACATGGGTGATAAATAGTATAGATGTATAAATCGGTCACTAACCTTGTACATGGGTGATGGTATAAATGTATAAAAATATACTTATAAATAATTATATATAATATAAATATGCCTTGCACAATGGCTATGATATAAATGTTTACACTGCATATACTGTATAATATAATGTATATACATCTGCTACTAACCGCGTACATGGGAGATGGTATAAATGTATAAATTGGTCACTAACCTCGTACATGGGTGGCGGTATGAATGACTGTATACAGAGCACCTTCATGTAGGCACAGTCCATGCAGTGTCTGACTATCTGCCGGATGCCCTCCAGGGACAGAGAGCAGTAGGACACCGAGAAACATGTGATCTTATCCATCTGGGTCAGCAGTGTCGCAACCTGGGACATTTATATCAACTATATGTTTTAAAACTTCAACATTTTGGGACATGGTAATCAACTATATGTTTTGAACAGTCTCAACCTATTTGGATATTTAGGTCAACTATGTTTTAAACCATCTAATCCTTTTAGGATATATTGATCAGTTATATGTTTCATACAATCTTGTGCCAGAGAACTGTTTGATCAACTATACATTTAACAATAATCTTATTGATCAACTATACTTTTAACAGCAATCTTATCCATGACACAGTGTCGTGAACTAAATATTTTATTAAATCTGACCTGCATTAAGTGTGATTAGCTACAACTATTTAGATGACTGAAGGTAAATGGTATGTAGAAGGGTAGTCTGTTATAGCAACTGGTATGCGAAAAGTCATTCAGTTATGACAAAATGGTATGTTAAAGTTAAGTCGTTTATTGAGGCAAATGGTATGTAACTATGGTAAATGGTATGTGGAAGGTAAGTTGGTTTTATATGGTAACTGGTATGTGGAAGGTAAGTTTGTTATGGTAAATGGTATGTGGAAAGCGAGTCATGTCTTATGGTAAATGGTATGTGGAAAGTAAGTCATGTGTTATGGTAAATGGTATGTGGAAGGTGAGTGATGTTTTATGGTAAATGGTATGTGGAAGGAGAGTCATGTTTTATGGTAAATGGTATGTGGAAGGTGAGTGATGTTTTATGGTAAATGGTATGTGGAAGGTGAGTCATGTTTTATGATATATGGTATGGGGAAAGAGAGTCATGTGTTATGGTAAATGGTATGTGGAAGGTGAGTCATGTTTTATGGTAAATGGTATGTGGAAGGTGAGTGATGTTTTATGCTAAATGGTATGTGGAAGGAGGTCATGTTTTATGGTAAATGGTATGTGGAAGGTGAGTGATGTTTTATGGTAAATGGTATGTGGAAGGAGGTCATGTTTTATGGTAAATGGTATGTGGAAGGAGAGTCATGTTTTATGGTAAATGGTATGTGAAAGGTGAGTGATGTTTTATGCTAAATGGTATGTGGAAGGAGGTCATGTTTTATGGTAAATGGTATGTGGAAGGAGAGTCATGTTTTATGGTAAATGGTATGTGGAAGGTGAGTGATGTTTTATGGTAAATGGTATGTGGAAGGTGAGTGATGCTTTATGGTAAATGGTATGTGGAAGGAGAGTCATGTTTTATGGTAAATGGTATGTGGAAGGTGAGTGATGTTTTATGGTAAATGGTATGTGGAAGGTGAGTGATGTTTTATGGTAAATGGTATGTGGAAGGTGAGTCATGTTTTATGGTAAATGGTATGTGGAAGGTGAGTGATGTTTTACAGTAAATGGTATGTGGAAGGTGTGTATTCGGCAGCAGATACAAGTGCTGGTAACTGACCAGTGGAGCTAGAGAGCTGAGGTTGTTTCTGCTCAAGTTGAGTTCCCTGAGACTGGTCACTCCCGGCCACAACACCAAGGCCTGGAGGTCAGTGGAGGTCAGGCGACAGTCTCGCAGGTTGAGGTACGAGAGGCCGGCCTCCAGGCTGGACAACAGGCTGCCCAGCGAGTCTCTCAGAGTGCAGGAAGCCAGGCTCAGCTGGGGAGGGAGTGGTCAAACCATGCATTAGTTAGAACAGACCCAACGGACGGCAGGATAATAGAATGGATGGAATGATTACTTGCAGGTCATTCACAGGACGCTGCATTCAACCCCAGCATTTTGGGTATGCAAGTTTACATTCAGTAGTTTGCTACTGCTTTCTTAAAAACCTACGCTCATCAGCATCTTGTGACCTGTACTAAGGCATAGACATTCATGTTTGTCCACAGATCTCAGTCTTTGGAGTTCTGGATCAACTCTGTTGATAATACTTCTTCATGCCACCATCTCAGTCCATCCAGCATATTATTGTGAAAATCAGTGCAAAGCGGTCTACTCCTAAATTGCCTGTGGCAATACATACATGGTAATATTGTTTACATACATGGTAATATTCTAGGATGACATTTACATCACAGAAGAGTGACATGTATGGCACAAATGATGCATGGTATGATGGCACAGACACACGTCCCACCTTCCTGAGCTTGTTCAAGGACTTGAGCACCCCGCCAATCTGCGAGCTGGCTGTGGGCAGCAGGGTCACGTGTATGGAGTTGGGCAGGGACAGACACTGCAGCTCCGAGAGCAGGGACAGGCCCTCCAGCAGACTCTCCCACCTGGAGGCGTCCGAGCAGACCTCGCTGTCCTCGATCTCGATGTGGGTCAGGAACTGGACATGTGGTCAAGCAAATGTACATAAGATGTTAGGTACTGGACATAAGGTCAAGGAAGTGTACATGAGATGTCAGATACTGGACATATGGTTAAGGAAATGTACATGAGATGTCAGATACTGGACATATGGTTAAGGAAATGTACATGAGATGTCAGATACTGGACGTATGGGAAAGGAAGTGTACACAAGATGTCAGATACTATACATGTTCACAAGCGTGAAGACAGGTCAACATATAAAGTCCGCAGATCCCATTACAGAGAATGTAGGCAGTAGTGCAAACAAAGAGAAGAATTGGAAATAAGACCACTGGAGTGGATGTCACGGAGGAGGAAATAATACCGCTGGAGTGGATGTCACGGAGGAGGAAATAATACCGCTGGAGTGGATGTCACGGAGGAGGAAATAATACCGCTGGAGTGGATGTCACGGAGGAGGAAATAATACCGCTGGAGTGGATGTCACGGAGGAGGAAATAATACCGCTGGAGTGGATGTCACGGAGGAGGAAATAATACCGCTGGAGTGGATGTCACGGAGGAGGAAATAATACCGCTGGAGTGGATGTCACGGAGGAGGAAATAATACCGCTGGAGTGGATGTCACGGAGGAGGAAATAATACCGCTGGAGTGGATGTCACAGAGGAGGAAATAATACCGCTGGAGTGGATGTCACGGAGGAGGAAATAATACCTCTGGAGTGGATGTCACGGAGGAGGAAATAATGCCGCTGGAGTGGATGTCACGGAGGAGGAAATAATACCGCTGGAGTGGATGTCACGGAGGAGGAAATAATACCGCTGGAGTGGATGTCACGGAGGAGGAAATAATACCGCTGGAGTGGATGTCACGGAGGAGGAAATAATACCGCTGGAGTGGATGTCACGGAGGAGGAAATAATACCGCTGGAGTGGATGTCACGGAGGAGGAAATAATACCGCTGGAGTGGATGTCACGGAGGAGGAAATAATACCACTGGAGTGGATGTCACGGAGGAGGAATTAATGCCGCTGGAGTGGATGTCACGGAGGAGGAAATAATACCGCTGGAGTGGATGTCACGGAGGAGGAAATAATACTGCTGGAGTGGATGTCACGGAGGAGGAAATAATACCGCTGGAGTGGATGTCACGGAGGAGGAAATAATACCGCTGGAGTGGATGTCACGGAGGAGGAAATAATACCGCTGGAGTGGATGTCACGGAGGAGGAAATAATACCGCTGGAGTGGAATCACTGAGGAGGAAATAATACCGCTGGAGTGGATGTCACGGAGGAGGAAATAATACCGCTGGAGTGGATGTCACGGAGGAGGAAATAATACCGCTGGAGTGGATGTCACGGAGGAGGAAATAATACCGCTGGAGTGGATGTCACGGAGGAGGAAATAATACCACTGGAGTGGATGTCACGGAGGAGGAAATAATGCCGCTGGAGTGGATGTCACGGAGGAGGAAATAATACCGCTGGAGTGGATGTCACGGAGGAGGAAATAATAACGCTGGAGTGGATGTCACTGAGGAGGAAATAATACCGCTGGAGTGGATGTCACGGAGGAGGAAATAATACCGCTGGAGTGGATGTCACGGAGGAGGAAATAATACCGCTGGAGTGGATGTCACGGAGGAGGAAATAATACCGCTGGAGTGGAATCACTGAGGAGGAAATAATACCGCTGGAGTGGATGTCACGGAGGAGGAAATAATACCACTGGAGTGGATGTCACGGAGGAGGAAATAATACCGCTGGAGTGGATGTCACGGAGGAGGAAATAATACCGCTGGAGTGGATGTCACGGAGGAGGAAATAATACCGCTGGAGTGGATGTCACGGAGGAGGAAATAATACCGCTGGAGTGGATGTCACTGAGGAGGAAATAATACCGCTGGAGTGGATGTCACGGAGGAGGAAATAATACCGCTGGAGTGGATGTCACGGAGGAGGAAATAATACCGCTGGAGTGGATGTCACGGAGGAGGAAATAATACCGCTGGAGTGGATGTCACGGAGGAGGAAATAATACCGCTGGAGTGGATGTCACGGAGGAGGAAATAATACCGCTGGAGTGGATGTCACGGAGGAGGAAATAATACCGCTGGAGTGGATGTCACGGAGGAGGAAATAATACCGCTGGAGTGGATGTCACGGAGGAGGAAATAATACCGCTGGAGTGGATGTCACGGAGGAGGAAATAATACCGCTGGAGTGGATGTCACGGAGGAGGAAATAATACCGCTGGAGTGGATGTCACTGAGGAGGAAATAATACCGCTGGAGTGGATGTCACTGAGGAGGAAATAATACCGCTGGAGTGGAATCACTGAGGAGGAAATAATACCGCTGGAGTGGAATCACTGAGGAGGAAATAATACCGCTGGAGTGGAATCACTGAGGAGGAAATAATACCGCTGGAGTGGATGTCACGGAGGAGGAAATAATACTGCTGGAGTGGATGTCACGGAGGAGGAAATAATACCGCTGGAGTGGATGTCACGGAGGAGGAAATAATACCGCTGGAGTGGATGTCACGGAGGAGGAAATAATACCGCTGGAGTGGATGTCACTGAGGAGGAAATAATACCGCTGGAGTGGAATCACTGAGGAGGAAATAATACCGCTGGAGTGGAATCACTGAGGAGGAAATAATACCGCTGGAGTGGATGTCACGGAGGAGGAAATAATACCGCTGGAGTGGATGTCACGGAGGAGGAAATAATACCGCTGGAGTGGATGTCACGGAGGAGGAAATAATACCGCTGGAGTGGATGTCACGGAGGAGGAAATAATACCGCTGGAGTGGATGTCACGGAGGAGGAAATAATACCGCTGGAGTGGATGTCACGGAGGAGGAAATAATACCGCTGGAGTGGATGTCACGGAGGAGGAAATAATACCGCTGGAGTGGATGTCACGGAGGAGGAAATAATACCGCTGGAGTGGATGTCACGGAGGAGGAAATAATACCGCTGGTGTGGAATCACTGAGGAGGAAATAATACCGCTGGAGTGGATGTCACGGAGGAGGAAATAATACCGCTGGAGTGGATGTCACGGAGGAGGAAATAATACCGCTGGTGTGGAATCACTGAGGAGGAAATAATACCGCTGGAGTGGATGTCACGGAGGAGGAAATAATACCGCTGGAGTGGATGTCACGGAGGAGGAAATAATACCGCTGGAGTGGATGTCACGGAGGAGGAAATAATACCGCTGGAGTGGATGTCACGGAGGAGGAAATAATACCGCTGGAGTGGATGTCACGGAGGAGGAAATAATACCGCTGGAGTGGATGTCACGGAGGAGGAAATAATACCGCTGGAGTGGATGTCACGGAGGAGGAAATAATACCGCTGGAGTGGATGTCACGGAGGAGGAAATAATACCGCTGGAGTGGATGTCACGGAGGAGGAAATAATACCGCTGGAGTGGATGTCACGGAGGAGGAAATAATACCGCTGGAGTGGATGTCACGGAGGAGGAAATAATACCGCTGGAGTGGATGTCACGGAGGAGGAAATAATACCGCTGGTGTGGAATCACTGAGGAGGAAATAATACCGCTGGAGTGGATGTCACGGAGGAGGAAATAATACCGCTGGAGTGGATGTCACGGAGGAGGAAATAATACCGCTGGTGTGGAATCACTGAGGAGGAAATAATACCGCTGGAGTGGATGTCACGGAGGAGGAACTAATACCGCTGGAGTGGATGTCACGGAGGAGGAAATAATACCGCTGGAGTGGATGTCATGGAGGAGGAAATAATACCGCTGGAGTGGATGTCACGGAGGAGGAAATAATACCGCTGGAGTGGATGTCACGGAGGAGGAAATAATACCACTGGAGTGGATGTCACGGAGGAGGAAATAATACCGCTGGAGTGGATGTCACGGAGGAGGAAATAATACCGCTGGAGTGGATGTCACGGAGGAGGAAATAATACCGCTGGAGTGGATGTCACGGAGGAGGAAATAATACCGCTGGTGTGGAATCACTGAGGAGGAAATAATACCGCTGGAGTGGATGTCACGGAGGAGGAAATAATACCGCTGGTGTGGAATCACTGAGGAGGAAATAATACCGCTGGAGTGGATGTCACGGAGGAGGAAATAATACCGCTGGAGTGGATGTCACGGAGGAGGAAATAATACCGCTGGAGTGGATGTCACGGAGGAGGAAATAATACCGCTGGAGTGGATGTCACGGAGGAGGAAATAATACCGCTGGAGTGGATGTCACGGAGGAGGAAATAATACCGCTGGAGTGGATGTCACGGAGGAGGAAATAATACCGCTGGAGTGGATGTCACGGAGGAGGAAATAATACCGCTGGAGTGGATGTCACGGAGGAGGAAATAATACCGCTGGAGTGGATGTCACGGAGGAGGAAATAATACCGCTGGAGTGGATGTCACGGAGGAGGAAATAATACCGCTGGAGTGGATGTCACGGAGGAAGAAATAATACCGCTGGAGTGGATGTCACGGAGGAGGAAATAATACCGCTGGAGTGGATGTCACGGAGGAGGAAATAATACCGCTGGAGTGGATGTCACGGAGGAGGAAATAATACCGCTGGAGTGGATGTCACGGAGGAGGAAATAATACCGCTGGAGTGGATGTCACGGAGGAAGAAATAATACCGCTGGAGTGGATGTCACGGAGGAGGAAATAATACCGCTGGTGTGGAATCACTGAGGAGGAAATAATACCGCTGGAGTGGATGTCACGGAGGAGGAAATAATACCGCTGGAGTGGATGTCACGGAGGAGGAAATAATACCGCTGGAGTGGATGTCACGGAGGAGGAAATAATACCGCTGGAGTGGATGTCACGGAGGAGGAAATAATACCGCTGGAGTGGATGTCACGGAGGAGGAAATAATACCGCTGGTGTGGAATCACTGAGGAGGAAATAATACCGCTGGAGTGGATGTCACGGAGGAGGAAATAATACCGCTGGAGTGGATGTCACGGAGGAGGAAATAATACCGCTGGAGTGGATGTCACGGAGGAGGAAATAATACCGCTGGAGTGGATGTCACGGAGGAGGAAATAATACCGCTGGAGTGGATGTCACGGAGGAGGAAATAATACCGCTGGAGTGGATGTCACGGAGGAGGAAATAATACCGCTGGAGTGGATGTCACGGAGGAGGAAATAATACCGCTGGAGTGGATGTCACTGAGGAGGAAATAATACCGCTGGAGTGGATGTCACGGAGGAGGAAATAATACCGCTGGAGTGGATGTCACGGAGGAGGAAATAATACCGCTGGAGTGGATGTCACTGAGGAGGAAATAATACAGCTGGAGTGGATGTCACGGAGGAGGGAATAATACCGCTGGAGTGGATGTCACGGAGGAGGGAATAATACCGCTGGATATCACTGAGGAGGAAATATAACAGTATGATCTGAAGGATCAGGACCTCGAGGTGAGAAGGAGGCATGTATAGGAGGAAATATAACAGTATGATCTGAAGGATCAGGACCTCGAGGTGAGAAGGAGGCATGTATAGGAGGAAATATAACAGTATGATCTGAAGGATCAGGACCTCGAGGTGAGAAGGAGGCATGTATAGGAGGAAAGGCAAGATCATCTGAAAGCAGAGCAGATTATATTTGTTCATTCGTTCTCACCATTACCACTACCCCTTTCAACCTCAAAGAGAAGTTATAGTAGGGTCCATCGCCGACTCAGAATGATAGTCCTGTGACTAGTCAGCTACCAAAGCAGCTGCTCACGGTTTTACCCTCACAGTCTTATCAATCTGAAGGTGATTGTTGTCCATATGGGGTAATGGACTTATAGTAATAGATTATATTCAAGCATGACATTCAACATGAGATTGGAGGTAGAGGCGGGCAGCGTGGCTCTAAGATTTCTCATACTGGTCTTCCTCCATACCACAATACCACTATGTCCAGCATCTTCTCTCTCACTGCCACCCTGCCTTTCCTCCCCTCCAACTTGTCCCTTGCCATGACGTACTGTTGCTGTCCCCTCCAACTTGTCTGTTGTCATGACGTACTCTAGCTGTCCTCTTCTCATGACATATCCAAAGAATATGAACTGTCCTTGTCTGATGCGTGTCGCCAATTCTCTTTGTGATTCAACTCAGTTAACTCCCCTCGATACGATTGTCAGCCGTTCATGCTGCTCTTATCATTCTTCCATAAAACCACATCTCCACAGCTTCCACATCATTTCTCCTTTGTCTGCCAGTTGTCCATGATTCACTTCCATAATTGGCTCAATATAGCCCATAAGAACTTGTTTTTATCACTCCGATTGACAAAGGAATGTTGGGGAGAATATTCTTCATCTTGTGTACATTGCTGCCTTTGACTTGGCTATTCTACATTTAACTTCCATAGTATATCTTCCATCTGCTGTTATTGCAGCATACACACATATTTAAATACATTGTCTTGTTTCAGACTGATTCCACTTACTGTGATGACAGATTTAGGAAGACAGATTTTCTTTGTACTAACCATGACTTCTATTTGTTGTAATAACCATGACTTCTGTTGTTTTTTTTGTTGTAATAACCATGACTTCTTTTTTTTTGTTTTTTAATAACCATGACTCCTGTTTCTTCTATTTTTTAGGCTAAGTCCTTTGTTTTGACTACTGCTGCAATTATGGTGACGCTGATTGAAGTTAAGAAAGGTGACATCATGTGTGCAGTTAGGACCTTCTAAGAATTCTACATTTTAAAACTGAATAAAACATCTTCACCTCACGCTGATCGTACAGTTCTCTCAAACTATTAGCATGCAACTCTCTCTCTCTCTCTCTCTCTCTCTTCCTCTCTCTCAGTCAATTTCTCTCTTTATCTCGCTTTTTTCTCTATCTCTCTTACTTTAACTCTCTTTCTCTCTATCTTGTTTTCTCTGGGTGGATGGGATGTGTGGTTGGTGGGAGTGTGTGTGGGTGGGGAGATGTGTAGGTGTGGGGATGTGGTGGATGGGTGGGGGAATGTATGTGTTCCTGGTGTGTGTGTGTGTGCGTGTGTGTGCGCGTGCGTGCGTGTGTGCATGCGTGCGTGCGTGTGTGTGTGTGGGGGGGGGGGGGGGTTGGTTGGTTGGGTGGAGGATGTAAGGGTGAATGGGGGATATGTGGATGGGTGGTGGATGTGTCTCATAACATAGTAATATGCATTGTTTATGTTTACAAAATTCATTTGACAATGTTTTTCCTATGCACTGTTGATGAAAGAAGGATGAGTGATTGGAAGGGCAGAATGTAAGACGGGCCTGCGTGCCCAATTTGTTACCCTTTGAAAATAAAGTCCGTCCGTTCGTTCGTTCGTTCTTCCTTTCTCTCTTTCTCTCTGTCTTTCTCCCTCTGTGTGTCTCTCTCTCCCTCTCTCATCTCAAGACTGCTCTCTGTCGTCACGCTCCAAAACACTCCAGCGTGTATCTTTTCTGTTTTTGTCATGTCAACACATTTCTCTGGACATGTGATAAAATATTTGGTTGTGGGTAGAGATGCTGCTGCTAGGCAACCAATAACATACTCTCGGCTCCAGCACTTTGTTCAGTAGTGAGACTGGCAAGCAGACGTCCGGCAACACCTCCAGCCACGCCCTCTGACAGATGTAACGGAAAGGGGAGTGGCCTTGCAAGGCTAGACCGATAAGAACATCATCAATGGTCAGCTTACAGTCAAGCACAATTGTCACTGGACCTACAGGAAGACAAGAATAGTAGCAGTTGTGAGAAATTATTAACATTATTTGACATGGCAGAAAATTCAGTAATGTTTCCAAGGTGGCACACGATGTTTCCAAGGTGGCACATGATGTTTCCAAGGTGGCACACGATGTTTCCAAGGTGGCACACGATGTTTCCAAGGTGGCACACAATGTTTTCTGTTAGATATCTCCATTGTTACATTGACAAAACTGGTGTGGTGCATCCAAAATAGGACTCAAAACATGAATTAACCAACTGCTGGGTTCCTCCAAGTCGTGACAGCCACAGGAGTGGACAAGATGGGCAAGACAAGAAAATACAGGCACACATCACAATTATACAGGTAAAGCAAACATCACAGCCACAGAGATAAAGCAAACATCACAATTATAGAAATAAAGCAAACATCACAACCATAGGGATAAATAAAAAAAACTCACAGACATATAGATAAAGCAATCTTCACAATTATAGAGATAAAGCAAACATCACAGCCATATCGATAAATCTCTCTCTCTCTCTCTCTCTCTCTCTCTCTCTCTCTCTCTCTCTCTCTCTCGCTCTCTCTCTCTCTCTCTCTCTCACGCATGCACGCACACACGCACAGAGAGAGAGAGAGAGAGAAAGAGAGATAAAGCAAAAATCACAATTATAGAGATAAAGCGAACATCACAGCCACAGAGATCAATCAAACATCACCGTCATAGAGATAAAGCAAACATCACAATTATAGAGACAAAGCAAACATCACAGCCAAAGATATAAAGCAACAATCATAGCCATAGAGATGAAGCAAACATCACAGTCACTGAGATAAAGCAAACATCACAATCACAGAAAATATCACAATCATAGAAATGAAACAAACAAACAGCCATAGCAAACAACACAATCACAGAGATAAAGAAAATATAGAGATGAAGCAAGCAACACAATCACAGAGGTAAAGCAAACATTACAATTATAGTGATAAAGCAACATCACAATTATAGTGATTGCCATGACTGGTTTTTATAGTGTTATAGGTCATGGCATGATTGAGAATGAAAAGTTCGGTCATGGCAATGATAAAGCAAACATAACAATAATAGAGATAAAGCAAACTTCACAGTCATAGTGATAATGCGCATATCACAACCATAGAGATAAAGCAAACATCACAATTGCAGAGATAAAGCAAACATCAGAATTATAGAGATAAAGCAAATATCACAATTACAGAGATAAACAAAAATCACAATTATAGAGATAAAGGAAACATCACAATTATTTAGATAAAGCAAACGTAACATTTATACAGATAAAACAAACATACCAATTATAGAGATAAATAAACATCACAATCACAGACATAAAGCATACACCACAGCCACAGAGATAAATCAAACATCACAGCCACAGAGATAATTATAGTGATAAATTCAAATAAAACACTACAATTATAGAGATAAAGCAAATACCACAAAGATAAAGCAAACATCACATGTTCAAGCTCAAGATGGGATATTATTATATATTTGGTCTTGCCTGACCATGTGGCAGGAGTCGATGTGTGTGGAGAGTTTGAGAGACCCTGGAGTTGTTTAGCTTAACGCCCTTTGTTCTAAGCAAGTCTTACACAGGTAACTGACTTAATGCCTGACACTGCATGTATGATTCACCTGGATGTGGAATTCACCTGGATGTATGATTCACCTAGATGCATGATTCACCTGGATGTGGGATTTATGCTGGATGTATGATTCACCTGGATGTATGATTCACCTGGATGCATGATTCACCTAGATGCATGATTTACCTGGATGTGGAATTTATGCTGGATGTATGATTCACCTGGATGTATGATTCACCTGGATGCATGATTCACCTGGATGTATGATTCACCTGGATGTATGATTCACCTGGATGTATGATTCACCTGGATGTATGATTCACCTAGATGCATGATTCACCTGGATGTGGGATTTATGCTGGATGTATGATTCACCTGGATGTATGATTCACCTGGATGCATGATTCACCTGGATGTATGATTCACCTTGATGTTTGATTCACCTGGATGTATGATTCACCTGGATGTATGATTCACCTGGATGTGGGATTTACGCTGCATGTATGATTCACCTGGATGTTTGATTCACCTGGATGCATGATTCACCTGGATGTATGATTCACCAGGATGTATGATTCACCTGGATGTATGATTCACCTGGATGTATGATTCACTGGGATGTATGATTCACTGGGATGTATGATTCACTGGGATGTATGATTCACCTGGATGTATGATTCACCTGGATGTGGGATTTACGCTGCATGTATGATTCACCTGGATGTATGATTCACCTGGATGCATGATTCACCTGGATGCATGATTCACCTGGGTGTATGATTCACCAGGATGAATGATTCACCAGGATGTATGATTCACCTGGATGTATGATTCACCTGGATGCATGATTCACCTGGATGTATGATTCACCGGGATGTATGATTCATCTGGATGTGGGATTTACGCTGGATGTATGATTCATCTGGATGCGGGATTAACCCTGGATGTATGATTCACTTGGATGTATGATTCACCTGGATGTGTGATTCACCTGGATGTATGATTCACCTGGATGTATGATTCATCTGGATGTGGGATTCACGCTGGATGTATGATTCACTCGGATGAGTGATTCATGCTGATTGTATGATTCACCTACATGCATGTAGGATGGGAAGTGGCGTGTGTTGAAGTTGAAACACTGTCTAATGCAAGTTGACTAACCACAAGGGGCCATTTTGATACCGGACTGGATTGTGCGCACAGACCCGGAAATAAACCGGTACAAAGACCGGATCAGTTGTGTTGTTGTTTTAGTTTAACAAGGGACAATAACTGTGAGAAGTGCTAACGGGCAACTCTGGTAACAGTACACGGGCACTACTGGAGTACAGAAATACTGGGAAAGGGCAGACATAAAGACACGAGCGCAGACACACAGAACAGTGACTTGTTTGATGTTTGGGAAGATTGTGACAGAGTCTCTGGTCTTCTAGTGCACACTATAAACAGATGACACCAGAAGCTGGTGAACTGTGTCTGGTAGAGTTCATGTTGGTCTGGGTTATGTCACAATCTGAAGGTTTCAAACCCTGACCTCAAGCCTCTACTTCTTTCTTCTACTTCTATAAGAGCCAAACAAACCATTCATCATCATCATGTGCCATGCCAGTAAGCATGGGCGGCCATGTTTCACTCTCCTACACAATACATGTGTGTTTATATATGGCCAGAAACTATAACTGTGTGATTAGATAACGACAAACAACAATTGTGTAAATAATTAACACAAACAAATATGTCAACAGATAACAAAGAGAATTGTTGAGAGAAAGCAAGTTGTGAGAACACCAGTAACTGACGTACCAAGCTGGTTGCCATGTCTGACCAGGAGGTCGATGTTGGAGTAGATGCAGGAGATTCTGTTCAAGTATCGCTGAACTTTGTCCTTGCTGATAGCTGCAGGGAAAGATAACCGTGTCAGTGATAGCTTCAAGAGAAGATAACCAGGTTTCGTGTTGTATTTATACCATAATATCCCGTTCCACCTTTCTGGGTTATATTTTGGGATACGTACTGTCTTTCACCCAATGCCAGACACGGGCAATCCTAGAAATACATGAGTGTAAATCACATCTTGTGAGATGCGAGGCATAAGAAACTCAGCTGGAAAAAACAAGAAGAGATGGAAAGACAAATGGGAAACTAAGAACAGGTGTAGGGATACCACCAATTGCTGACTTTATAGAACAAAGAAGAATTAAATGGTTCGGACACGTAGCTAGAATGGAACAAGATCAACTAGTGACTAGAGCGTTCTACGTGAGAACATCGGGATACAGGGTGAGAGGATGACACAGGAAGAGTTGGCTAGATGGAGTACAAGAGACACTGAAGAAATCAAACATGAGGCTAATGCAGGCAACAAGACAAGCGGCACACAGAAGATTACGTCTGACTCCTCTCTGTCACGCTTCACGGCAACAGATGTAGGACATGAGAAGATTAGTCTGACGCCTCTCTGTCACGCTTCACGGCAACAGATGTAGGACATGAGAAGATTAGTCTGACGCCTCTCTGTCACGCTTCACGGCAACAGATATAAGACACGAGAAGAAGAAAGAAGGTCCTTTATTATTTAAGACAATGGACCTTTCATCATCACGAGCCATGTGCATAACTATGAAACCACATGTCCACTGCCATGAGATGTTTCTTGGCTTCTCTGCTGATTGTCCATGTTGTGTAGACATTCAACAACATTGGTTCTCATTAGCACCTGATGGCTACTCTATGTTTCCCTGCAGACAGGAGTAGAGCTGACAGGTTCAGCTGCTGTTGAGTTACAGCAGAGCACAGCCGTGGACATACATGTCACTGATTGTTTAACCATGCTTTTCTGTTTCTTTAATCGTCTTCTTATATCAGTTTAATTACGTTTAGAAAATATTTATTTAATTGCATTTTTAAGTGTGTTTAATCATGTTTGTATGTTTTTTTAACCATGTTCTGTTCAGAACAGTATGACATTAATACCGTGTTCCACATCTTCAACACACACACATGTGTCATGTTACACTTCGTTCAAGTTTGGTAGCTTTTCTTTTGTTCTGCTACATAATTTGCAGTGTTATGATGTTTGCTGTTTCATTTTGTGTATAATTGTCTGCATATTCGTGTGTCTGTCTATCTGCATGTGTGTCTGTTTGCATATGTGCCTATCTATATGACTGTGTATCCCACTATCTGTCTGTCTGTCTGTCTATTTGTCTGCTTGTGTGTCTATTTATTTATTTCTTAGTCTGTGTATATGCACATCTATCTATCAGCCTTACTCTGTTTATCCGTACATCTTACTTTTTGTATATCTGTCTTTCCATATGTCTGTCTTTACATCTGCTTATCTATCTGCCTGTCTTTGTATCTGCCTACCTGTCTTCCATCTCTGTGTGTATCTGTATGTTTGTTTCTGTACATCTGTATAACTGCTTGTCTGTGTGTCTATTTTTTTGTCTGTTTACCTTTCTACGTATCTGTCTTTGTGGCTATGTATCTGGTTGTCTGTCTGTTTACCTGTCGTATTTCCGTCTGTAGATATGTCTATCTGTATTATGTGTATTTGTCTATTTGTAAATCAGCCTACGAACAATGAACAGGTTAACAAAACGAGTCTGGGAGAACAGGAAGCTTACTGCCAAAACAAAAGTCCTTGTCTATCAAGCCTGTGTCCTTAGTACTTTTCTTTATGGCAGTGAAGCCTGGTCAACTTACTCACACCAAGAGAAACGTTTAAACAGCTTTCATATGCGGTGTCTGCGAAGATTACTTGGTATTAAGTGGCAAGACAAAATCACAAATACTGAAGTATTGGAAAGATCAGGTTGTGTGACAGTTTATTCCATGCTCAGTCTTCGTAGACTTGGTTTGGATAGGACATGTTAGGAGGATGGATGATGGTAGAATACCAAAGGAC
Organism: Cepaea hortensis; assembly: GCA_963921405.1. Taxonomy (NCBI): domain Eukaryota; kingdom Metazoa; phylum Mollusca; class Gastropoda; order Stylommatophora; family Helicidae; genus Cepaea; species Cepaea hortensis. Next base: position 104,160,930 of record OY992890.1, read on the forward strand.
ATCTTTTTTGGTGAATTACAGATGGGTAAGAGATCTCAGGGTCGGCCTCTACTACGATACAAAGATGTGTGTAAGCGGGACATGATTGATACAGGCACTGATAATGCACATTGGGAGCAAGTCGCCGCTGAACGTGTTGCATGGAGGGAAAACATCAGAAATGGAATAAAGTCAAAGGAGAAAATGTTTGCAGATAGGTCACACACTGAGCTTGTGAGACTTTAGATGTTGTGTGATGATGAAAATGACCATGTGTTCACATGCATCTATTGTAGGCAAACTTGTACAGTGCAAATTGGCCTGATCAGTCATATTCGCTACCGCCATGGGCTGTAGTTATTATGCCTTGCAATGTTACAAACTATCATCTGTCAAGACGGCAAGGTGCCAAATAATATCAGCCTATCTGGTGTCTGTGTATTTGGCCATCTACCTGTCTATATGTCTGCCAATCTTTGTATCTTCCTATATGTCTGTTTGTCCATGTATAACAGGGCTGTCTGCATATTTGTCTTTTTATCTATTTATCTGCCATTTTGTCTGTCTTTGTATCTCTCTGTCTGTTTGTCCATATATCTGCATATGTTAGTTAGTTAGTTAGTTAGTCGCAGTTCCAACTTCACAGCAACGGGTCGTCCCCATTATGCTCCATTCCTGTGCCAGTGAATATCACTGCATATGTGTTTGTCTGTCTGTCTATTTATCTCTCTATCTGCTTGTCTGTATATCTGCATATAAGTCTATCTGGATGTCTGTGTATCTGCTTATTTATAAGTGCATCTGCCTATTTATCTGTGTATCTAGCTATTTATCTGTGTATCTGTCTATTTATCTGTGTATCTACCTATTTTTTTATGTATCTGCCTATGTATCTGTGTATCTGCTTATTTATTTGTGTATCTGCCCAATTATATGTGTATCTACCCATTTATCAGTGTATCTGCCTAGTTAGCATTATATCTGCCTATTTATCTGTGTATCTGCTAATTTATCTGTGTATCTGCCTATTTATCTGTCTGCATATCTGTGTATCTGCATATTTAGGTGTCTATCTACCAATTTATCTGTGTATCTACCTAATTATCTGTGTATCTGCCTAATTATCTGTGTATCTGCCTATGTATCTGTGTATCTGCTTATGTATCTGCATATTTATCTGTGTTTCTGCCTATTTATCTGTGTTTATGCATATTTATCTGTGTATCTGCATAATTATCTGTGTATCTGCCTATTTATTTGTGTATTTGCTTATTTATCTGTTTATCTGCCAATTTATCTGTGTATCTACCTTGTTAGGTGTGTATCTGCATATTTATCTTTGTATCTGACTGGTTAGCTGTGTATCTGCCTATTTATATGTGTATCTGCCCATTTATCTGTATATATGCCTCTTTATATGTATATTTGCCAATTTATCTGTGTAGGCCTATATGCCTATTTATCTGTGTATCTGCCTATGTATCTATTTATCTGCCTATTTATCTGTGTATCTGCCTATTTATCTATGTATCTACCTTGTTAGGTGTGTAACTGCATATTTATCAGTGTATCTGCCTGATTAGCTGTGTATCTGTGTATCTGCCTATTTATCTGTGTATCTGCATGTCTATATGTCTTTGTTTCTGCCTTTTTATTTGTACATTTTCATGTTTGAATGTATGTCTGTCTGTGTCTCACCAAGAGTTTTTCTGAAGACATTGCCCGTCCATTCGTCGACCTGTCTGTCTGTCCATCCGTCCATCTGTCACTCTGTGTCTCACCTAGAGTCATTCTGAAGACACTGTCTATCTATCTGTCTGTATGCCTATATGTCAATCTGCCTGCCTGTCTGTCTGTCTGTCATCTGCCTGCCTGTGTCTCACCTTAAGTATTTCTGATGACACTGTCTGTCTGTCTGCCCGTGTATCACCTAGATTCTTCCTGAGGACACTGTCTGTCTGCCTGCCCATGTCTAACTTAGAGTCTTGCTGAGGACAATGTCTGCCTGTCTAATGTCTGTCTGCCTGTGTCTCACCTAGAGTCTTCCTGAAGACACTTCCTGTCTGTCTGCCTGTGTCTCACCTAGAGTCTTCCTGAGGACACTGTCTGTCTGTCTGTCAGCCTGTGTCTCACCTAGAGTCTTCCTGCCTGCCTGTCTGTCTGCCTGTGTCTCACCTAGGGTTTTTCTGAGGACAATGTCTGCCTGTCTGTATCTCACCTAGAGTCTTCCTGAAGACAATGTCTGTCTGTCTGTCTGAATCTCACCTAGTCTTCATGAGGATAATTTCTGTCTGTCTGTCTGTCTGTCTGTCTGTCTGTCTGTCTGTATCTCACCTAGAGTCTTCCTGAGGACAATGTCTGTCTGTCTGTGTCTCACCTAGAATCTTCCTAAGGACAATGTCTGTCTGTCTGTCTGTCTGTATCTCACCTAGAGTCTTCCTGAGGATAATGTCTGTCTGTCTGTCTATCTGTCTGTCTGTATCTCACATTCTCTTTAGGACAATGTCTGTTTGTCTGTATCTCACCTAGAGTTTTCCTTAGGACAATGACTGTCTGTCTGTATCTCACATTATCTTTAGGACAATGTCTGTCTGTCTGTCTGTCTGTATCTCACATTATCTTTAGGACAATGTCTGTTTGTCTGTATCTCACCTAGTGTCTTCCTTAGGACAATGCCTGTCTGTCTGTATCTCACCTAGAGTCTTCCTGAGAACAATGTCTGTCTGTATCTCACCTAGAGTCTTCCTGGGGACAATGTATGTTTGTCTGTCTGTATTTCACCTAGAGTCTTCCTGAGCTCAATGTCTGTCTGTATCTCACCTAGTGTCTTCCTGGGGACAATGTCTGTCTGTATCTCACCTAGAGTCTTCCTGAGGACAATTTCTGTATCTCACCTAGAGTCTTCCTAAGGACAATGTCTGTCTGTATCTCACCTAGAGTCTTCCTGAGGACAATGTCTGTCTGTATCTCACCTAGAGTCTTCCTGGGGACAATGTATGTTTGTCTGTCTGTATTTCACCTAGAGTCTTCCTGAGCTCAATGTCTGTCTGTATCTCACCTAGAGTCTTCCTGGGGACAATGTCTGTCTGTATCTCACATAGAGTCTTCCTGGGGACAATGTCTGTCTGTATCTCACCTAGAGTCTTCCTGAGGACAATGTCTGTCTGTATCTCACCTAGAGTCTTCCTGAGGACAATGTCTGCCTGTATTTCACCTAGAGTCTTCCTGAGCTCAATATCTGTCTGTATCTCACCTAGAGTCTTCCTGGGGACAATGTCTGTCTGTCTGTATCTCACCTAGAGTCTTCCTGGGGACAATGTATGTTTGTCTGTCTGTATTTCACCTATAGTCTTCCTGAGGACAATGTCTGTCTGTCTGTATCTCACCTAGTCTTCAAGAGGACAATGTCTGTCTGTCTGTATCTCACCTAGTCTTCAAGAGGACAATGTCTGTCTGTCTGTATCTCACCTAGAGTCTTCCTGAGGACAATGTATGTTTGTCTGTCTGTATTTCACCTAGAGTCTTCCTGAGGACAATGTCTGTCTGTCTGTATCTCACCTAGTCTTCAAGAGGACAATGTCTGTCTGTCTGTATCTCACCTAGAGTCTTCCTGAGCTCAGTGTCTGTCTGTCTGTATCTCACATAGAGTCTTCCTGAGTTTAATGTCTGTCTGTCTGTATCTCACCTAGAGTCTTCTTGAGGACAATGTCTGTCTGTCTGTCTGTCTGTCTGTCACCTAGAGTCTTCCTGAGGACAATGTCTGTCTGTCTGTATCTCACCTAGAGTCTTCATGAGGACACTGTCTGTCTGTCTGTCTGTCTGTCTGTCTGCCTGTATCTCACCTAGAGTCTTCCTGAGGACACTGTCTGTCTGTCTGCCTGTATCTCACCTAGAGTCTTCCTGAGGACACTGTCTGTCTGTCTGCCTGTATCTCACCTAGAGTCTTCCTGAGGACACTGTGCAGGTAGCCAGACTGACGGTCCCCGGGTTTCATCCACACAATGGGCAGCCTCAGGAGCTCCTTGCAGAGTCGTCGGTCTGTGGACAGTCGGCGAACATCACACACATTGTTAACATCATCATCAACATCACACACAATGTTAACACCATCATCACAGACAATGTTAACACCATCACCACACACAGTGTTACCATCATCAACATCACACACAATATTAACATCATCATCACACAATGGTAATATCATCACATAGACTGTTAACATCATCACACACATTGTTAACATCATCATCATCATCATCACACTGTTAACATAATCATCAAACACAATGTTAACATCATCATCACACACAGTGTTAAAATCATCATCACACACAATGTTAACATCATCATCACACACAATTCTAACACCATCATCACACACAATGTTAACATCATCATCACACACAATGTTAACATCATCATCACACACACTGTTAATATTATCATCACACACAATGTTAACATCATCATCATCATCATCACACACAATGTTAAAATCATCATGACACACATTGTTAACAATCATCATCACCACACATTGTTAACATCATCATCACACATGATGTTAACATCATCATCACACACATTGTTAACATCATCATTACACACAATGTTAACATCATAATCACACACAATGTTAACATCATCATCACACACACTGTTAATATTATCATCACACACAATGTTAACATCATCATCATCATCACACACAATGTTAAAATCATCATGACACACATTGTTAACAATCATCATCACCACACATTGTTAACATCATCATCACACATGATGTTAACATCATCATCACACACATTGTTAACATCATCATTACACACAATGTTAACATCATAATCACACACAATGTTAACATCATCCATTCATTCATCATGTACCATGCAGATAAGCATGGGCAGAGTCGTGGATCAACTCAGTGTTCCTGTCTTGACCATGCCATGTGGCCAAGCCATCCAAATATTTACTTCTCTGCCTTCCCCTTGTTCTCTTCCCCTCAATCTTGCCAGTTCTCCAATTTGTTTCTTCTCATAACGTGACCAAAAAATGTTGACTGTCTACGTCTAATTTCTCTAATCATTCATTCATTCATTCATTCATTCAGTAGCATGTCCTTTGCAGAATCTCGCTCCCATAACAACCTTCCGGAAAACTTCTCTATCACAAGCGAGATGTCCCACGTCCGATACACCCATCTGGAGATCTCCGCCGCATCCTGCACCCATCTTCTCTTTGGCCTTCCTCTTCCTCTCTTCCCAGGCATATACCCCTCCATTATTGTTCTCTCCAAATTTTCATGACGTTTCAAGTGACCAAAATATTTCAATTTTCTTTGTTTTATCGTCTTTAATAGCCAACCTTCTTCAATATTCAACTCTTGAAGTATGGATGCATTTGTTCTTTTCTTTACCCAAGATATTCTTAGAACTCGTCTATAACATTTATATTCAAAGGCGTTTATGCGCTGTTCAGCTTGTTTAGTAAGTGTCCATGTCTCACAGGCGTATGTTGCAATGGGAAAGATGCATGCTCTTAAAAATCTAATTTTTGTAGTTCTGTCTGTCCCACTCCATAATTTATTCAGCTGTTTTAGTCTTTGACGAGCAATTGATAGTCGCCGTTTAATTTCTTTCATTGTGTCACCGTTGTTGGTAATCAATGACCCAAGATATTCAAAATTTTCCACCATCTCCAATTTTTTACCATTAATTTATATTTCTTTCTCCATAGTAGTTTTATCTGTATGCATTATCTTTGTTTTTGCTATGTTAAGATATAAGTTGTGATTTTCACTATTCAGTTGGGTTGAAGCTATTAGGTTTTCTATGCCATTCTGTGTTGTGGATAGTAATACTGTATCATCAGCATATCGAATCTCCAGTATATCATGACCGCCGATATTTAGGGCATCACATAGCTCCCTGTTTATATCATCTCTTACATTTCTCATTATATTTTCAGCGTACAGGTTAAACAAATAGGGTGACAGCACGCAGCCCTGACGGACTCCTTGCTTGATGTCAAACCAATCTGATGCCTCGCCATCTATTCTAACTGCTGCTTGTTGGTCTAGATCAGTGGTTCTCAACCTTTTTTGGTCTGTGCCCCCTTCACCATATTTTCAGAATGTTATTCCCCCCCCCCCCCCCCTTTTCCGATCAAAAATTTGTCCCGTGCCCCCCTTCACCATATTTTCAGAACATCATTCCCCCCCCTTCCGATAAAAAATTTGGCCCGTGCCCCTCTTCACCATATTTTCAGAACGTCATTCCCCCCCTTTCATATTTCCTACCTAAAAATCCCCCCACCCCTACACAGTATATGTAAAAATGGAAGGTAAATATGTTAAAACAGGTCTAGACATCCACATAAAACGTGATTTGTAGGTCTACTTACTTTATAAAATGAATTTTAGAAGGATGAGACGTGCATAACTGTAAAGTATGAAGGGAAAAGCAATATCAAGTAATCGGTTCTTGTATTAACGCGATCTTGAAATGATCTTCATTCACCCCAGGAAACCCTAAACCCCCCCCCCCCCCCCCCCCCGGGGGGGGGGGGGGAATTCCCCACCGGTTGAGAACCACTGGTCGAGATAGAGCATTGTTACTACATGTGATGGAAAGCCCATATTCCTCATGATTTCCCAAAGTTTCTGATGTTGTACACAGTCAAATGCCTTTGAATAATCCACAAAACATGAGAATAGGTTTACATTAAATTCTCTGCACTTCTCTATTATTAAACGCATGTTGAATATGTGATCTCTTGTTCCTCTTCCTTGTCTAAATCCAGTTTGAACCACGTTAATCTCTTCTTCCATTTTCTTACAAAGTCTTCCCATTATGACTTTCAGTAGAATTTTACTTGCATGACTGATCAGGGCAACAGTTCTATAGTTGGTGCATAATTTCAGGTTGCCCTTTTTTGGTATTGGAATGAAGATAGTTCTCTTCCAATCTTTTGGCCATATACCATATTTCCAAATCTTTGTACATAATGCATGATATATGTGTATGCTTTCTTCTCCTCCCGCTTGAATTAGTTCAGCTGGTATCTCATCACATCCAGGTGATTTACCATTCTTCAGGTTCTTTATAGCCCAAGCAATTTCATCTAATGAGGGTTCAGGTTCTGTCTCTGCTGTCATTGGCTCATGTATCTCATTCATATCCTCACTGTCACTCATATCATACATTCCACTGCAATAATCCTGCCATATTTCTAGAATTTGTCTAGATTCTGTTAAGGTATTTCCCATCTTGTCACAGATAACATTCAATTGAGGTTGAACATTTCTTGTCAATAACTTCATTTCTTTGAACATTTCATAATTTCTTCATGTCTTATGATATTGTTCTATTCTGGTACAGCAATCTTGTATGTATTGCTTTTTGTCCTTTCTTGTGTCCTTTATTATTTCTCGAATTAAAGATTTATACTTCATCCTGCTGTTATCGGATTCATCTCCTTTCTGTTTCAGCTCCCTTCGTTGTTTTATTAATTCTAACGTGTCTGATGTAATCCATGGCTTAAGTTACTTTTTCTTGGTCGGAATGAAATCTTTGGCTGCAGTTATCAAGATATCTCTAGCATTTCTCTAATCAGTTTACGATTTTCATGTGTTTCCTGTAGGACTTGGTCATTGGTTTTTGTCTGTCTATGGTAATCTTTGCATTTTCTTCAGAAACCACATTTCCACAGCCATCAGATGTTTTTCAGCTTGTCTACTCATTGTCTACGCTTCACATCCATACAAAAGTATAGGTTCTATGTAGCACCTCAACACTTCTTTTCTCATTGTAATTGACATCTTTTTAATGGTCAGTATGTTTTTCATCTTGCAAAAGGCTTCCTTCGCCATGGCAATTCTGGTTTTAATGTCTTCAAGGCATCTCCCATCAGATGTTATGACTGTTTCGAGATAATTGTACCGATTTACTTGTTTATGAATATTCCCATTACTTGTATATTACATTTTCGTATTTCCTTCTTCCTAACTGTCAACTGTCATTTACTGCCAACATAGTACCTTGCGGTGTATGGCAGAGGGGTCTTTGAGCCTGAAGAATTAAAGGCCGCCTGGCTAGTGCAGTCGCCGCGAACTGTGCAGGTTAGAATTTTCTTTTTGCCCCCGACAGAAAAAAATCCCACACCTTACAGAGGGATCGAACCCGGGTCTCCTGAATGAGAGTCCGGCATTCTAGCCACTCCTCCCTTCTTCCTAGTGACGACCATAATCTGTGTCTTCTTACAATTTAATTCTACCCCTAGTTGTTCACTGTGTGCATCAACCACATCTACTAATTGTTGCAGGTCCTGCTCATTGTCTGTAATCAATACTGTATCATCCACATATCTAATGTTTTTGATGTTACGTCCCCCAATGTTGATTCCTTCCATATCTTCTATATTTCTGAAAATATGTTCACTGTACAGGGAAAAAAGATCTGGAGATATTAAACAACCCTGTCTCACACCTCTCTTAATAGGCTGATATTGACCTACTTCATTATCAATTCTTATGACAGCTTATTGTTTCCAATATATGTTTGTTACAAGTCTAAGGTCTTTCCCATCAATTTGTAGATCTGCAAGCATCTCCATCATGTTGACATGTCTTACTTTATCAAAAACCTTTGTGTAGTCAATAAAGCAAAAGTGTAGATCTTTGTTTACTTCTATAGAACATTCAATTAATGTTCTCAGTATATACACAGCATTTACTGAGCCCTTGCTTTCTACAAACCCACATTGTTCTTCTATTTCAGGTTGTATTTTCTTCTTAACTCTTTGCATGATAATTCTTAGCAAAATCTTTGTGATGTGACTCATTATACTAATTGCTCGATGTTGATCACATTCCAAGGCCAATGATTTCTTTGGGATTGCAATAAATATAGAATTACATAATTCAAGAGGTATATCTCCAGTATCATATATTGGAACGTTAGAACAATGAATGCAGATGGAAAGTTAGAAAACATCAAAAAAGAAATGAAGAGAGAGAAGATTAACATATTAGGAATATCGGAAACGAGATGGAAAGGAGCAGGGATAAGGACAGGAGAGGATTGTAAGATTATTTACTCTGGGGGAGAAGAACAGCAAAGAGGTGTAGCCATTATATTAGATAAGCAAACATCAAATTCTGTCAAAGGATATCATGCTGTGTCAGACAGAGTCCTATTAGTAAAATTAAACGGAAGACCTTTTAAAATAAATGTCATTCAAGTATATGCCCCAACAAGTGAAAGCAGTGAAGAAAGCATAGAGGAATTTTATAATGACGTGGAGTCTGCTTTGAAGAACTGCAAAAAATCAGAAATAAATATCATAATGGGTGATTTCAACGCAAAAATAGGACAGCAAGGCGATGGATGCAGTGTAGGCAATCGTGGTTTGGGAGAGAGAAATGAAAGAGGATACAGACTTGTAGAATGGGCAAAAGAACAAGAAATGGTTGTAGGAAACACCTGGTTTAAACAGCATCCTAGAAGATTATGGACATGGAGGAGTCCAGACAGCAGGATTAAAACCCAGATAGATTACATCCTGATTAGCAAAAGGTTTAGAAATGCGTTAACAGTCGTAAAAACAGTTCCAAATGCAGACTGTTACAGTGATCACAGATTAATTACAGGCACATTGAGGGTAAAGTTAAAGAAAGTCAAGTATACAGCAGGAAACCCTAAATATGACTTGTGCAAATTGAAAACTGACAAAGAAATACAAGATAATTTTAACATAGACGTAAAGAACAAATTTGATATATTGTCTGATCTAGAGATCCTGTTTCAAGATGTAGATGATCAATGGGAAACGATGAAGAATTCAATCAGTTGCGCAGCAGAAAAACTATTCCAAAAGTAAAGAAAGTGGGCCATAAGACATGGATGACTGAAGAAATTTTACAACTAATGGAAACAAGAAGACAGAACAAAAATAATCCTGCCAAATATGAAGAAATTCACAGAAAAGTGAGAACCTTATGTAAGGAGTCAAAAGAAACATGGCTTGAGAAAAATTGCAGAGAAATTGAAAAACAACACAACAGTAACAATGCGAACCTAATGCACAAAAGAATTCAGGAGCTTACTAATCAAAGAACACGTACATCAGCAGGCTGCCTAAAGACAAAAGATGGAAGAGTCATAATAGAAAAAGATCAGATATTACATGAATGGTCAGATTACGTGAAAAACCTGTATGACGACAACAGAGACGAACAGTATGATGTTCAAAATAATAATGAAGGACCAGCAATTTTGAAGATGGAGGTTCAGAATGCTCTTAACCATATGAAATCTGGCAAGACCCCCGGTTCAGACAGCGTCACAACAGAAATGATTAATGCTTTAGAAGAATATGGAATAGATCAAGTTACCAGTCTGCTTAATACAATATATGATACTGGAAATATACCTCAGGAGTTATGTAATTCTGTATTTATTGCAATCCCAAAGAAATCTGGAGCCTTGGAATGTGATCAACATCGAACAATTAGTATAATGAGTCACATCACGAAGATTTTGCTAAGAATTATCATGCAAAGAGTTAGGAGGAAAATACAACCTGAAATAGGAGAAGAACAATGTGGGTTTGTGGAAGGCAAGGGTACAGTAAATGCTGTGTATATACTGAGAAACATAATCGAACGTTCTATAGAAGTAAACAAAGATCTACACCTTTGCTTTATTGACTACACAAAGGCTTTTGATAAAGTGAGACATGTCAACATGATAAGGATGCTTGAAGATCTACAAATTGATGGAAAAGATCTTAGACTTGTAAAAAACATATATTGGAAACAACAAGCTGCCATAAGAGTTGATAATGAAGTAAGCCAATATCAGCCTATTAAAAGGGGTGTGAGACAGGGATGTGTAATGTCTCCAGATCTGTTTTCCCTGTACAGTGAAAGTATTTTCAGAAATATTGAAGATATGGAAGGAATCAACATTGGGGGACGATGCATCAATAACATTAGATATGCAGATGATACAGTCTTGATTGCAGACAATGAACAGGACCTGCAAAATTTAGTAGATGCGATTGTGACACACAGTGAACAACTAGGGTTAGAATTAAATTGTAAAAAGACACAGATTATGGTCATCACTAGGAAGGACGAAATACCACAATGTAATATACAAGTGAATGGGAATATTCTTCAACAAGTGAGCAGGTACAATTATCTCGGAACAGTAATAACATCTGATGGGAGATGCCTTGAAGAGATTAGAACAAGAATCGCCATGGCAAAAGTAGCCTTTAGCAAGATGAAAAACATATTGACCAATCAAAAGATGTCAATTGAAACGAGAAAGAGAGTGTTGAGATGCTACATTGAGCCTGTACTTTTGTATGGATGTGAAGCGTGGACAATGAGCAGTCAGGCTGAAAAACATCTGATGGCTGTAGAGATGTGGTTTCTGAGGAAAATGCAAAGAATACCATGGACAGCCAGAAAGACCAATGAACAAGTCCTTCAAGAAACAAATGAAGATCGTAAATTGATTAGAGAAATTAGACGTAGACAGTCAAAATTTTTTGGACATGTTATGAGAAGAAATGGATTGGAGAATTTGGTGACAACTGGTAAGATCGAGGGGAACAGACCAAGGGGAAGACCTAGAAGCAAGTACCTTGATGGCTTGGCCTTGTGGCATAGTCGAGACAGAAACACGGAGCTGATCCACGACTCTGGTGATCGAGTGAGATGGCAGAACATGACCGCCCACGCTTTCCGGCATGGCACATGATGGATGGATCATATATTGTGTTCAACAGTCTGGTGACTTGATCTAATCCATTATCTTCTAAAGCATTAATCATTTCTGTTGTGACGCTGTCTGAACCGGGGGTCTTGCCAGTTTTCATATGTTTAAGAGCATTTGTAACGTCCATCTTCAAAATTAAAGGTCCATCATTATTATGTCGAATATAATACTGTTCTTCTTTCTTATCATCATAAAGGTTTTCCACATAATCTGACCATACATGTAACATCTGATGTTTTTTCTATTATGATTTTGCCATCTTTAGTTTTTAGACAGCCTGTTGATGTACTTGTTCTTTTATTAGTAAGCTCCTGAATTCTTTTGTGCATTAATTTAGTATTTTTACTGTTATGTTGTTTTTCAATTTCTATGCAATTTGTCTCAAGCCATGCTTCTTTTTCCTCCTTACATAATGTTCTGACTTTTCTGTGAGTCTCTTATAATTGTCAGGATTATTTTTGTTGTGTCTTTTCGTTTCCATTAGTTGTAAAATTTCATCAGTCATCCATTTCTTATGACCCACTTTCTTTAATTTTGGAATAGTTGTTTCTGCAGCCAAACTGATTGAATTCTTCAACATTTCCCATTGATCATCCACATCTTTAAATATTATCTCTAGATCAGACAATATGTCACGTTTGTTATTTACTTCTATGTTAAAATTGTCTTGTATTTCCTTGCCATGTTTTAATGCACACAGATCATATTTAGTGTTTCCTGGTGTATACTTGACTTTCTTTAACTTTACCTTCAATGTGCCTACATTCAATCTGTGATCACTGTAACATCATCAACATACAAAATGCTGATATAAGCACAGACAACAATAACTTCACCAATACCCCTTACCCATTTGTCCACACACACACACACACACACACACACACACACACACACACATGCACGCACACATGCACGCACATGCTCACATACACACATGCACACACTCATACACACATAATATATTCAGACCCACCAACATGCACACGTTACTGACAACATGGTGTCACTGACATTCATCACCATGGCAGTTTCATAGACCACCCTGACCTTGTCATAGACCACACTGACACTGTCATAGACCACACTGACACTGTCATAGAGCACCCTGACATGGTCATAGAGTAACAAACACATGACCCATCTACTAACAGACACAGTAGCCACAGACTGACCAACCCAGGACCCACCGTGACGGAATCCAGTAAAGTTGACATACTTGAGGCGGGAGTGAGGCTTCAGGTTCAGCAGCCCCATAGACAGGCTGTCCATGAGGGACATGGACTCTCCGTTGTCGGCGGGGACTGTCAGGTAATCACTGCAGACCATCTCTTCGGCCGGAATCATGCTCTATGTGGGAAAGATAGAGCATTGTTTGAGCTGAGGACTAAGTGTGGTACTTCCAGTAACATCCTAGACCATTGTTTGAGCTGAGGACCAAGTGTGGTACTTCCAGTAACATCCTAGACCCTTGTTTGAGTTGAGGACCAAGTGTGGTACTTCCAGTAACATCCTAGACCCTTGTTTGAGCTGAGGATCAAGTGTGGTACTTCCAGTAACATCCTAGACCATTGTTTGAGCTGAGGACCAAATGTGGTACTTCCAGTAACATCCTAGACCATTGTTTGAGATGAGGACTAAGTGTTGTTCTTCCAGTAACATTCTAGACCATTGCTTCACGTTCTTAGCACTTGTTCATAAACGGATCATTCTCTCATGGTTTGTCACAGACATTTGTGATGTTACACAGAGCTACTGCCATAGAAAGTTACTGATAATTTCAGAATGTTACCAATTTCACAGAATGTTACTGATGTTATGGTAAGTTACTATCATAGAAAGTTACTGGTGTTACAGAAAATTACTACCATTGAAAGTTACTGGTGTTACAAAAAATTACTACCATAGAAAGTTCCTGGTATTACAGAAAATTACTTGCATAGAAAGTTACCGGTGTTACAGAAAATTACTACCATAGAAAGTTAATGATTTTACAGATTGTTACACTGAGTTACAACCATAGAAAGTTACTGGTGTCACTGAAAGTTACTTACGTTACACAGAGTTACAGAGGGTACAGAGAGTTACTGTCATAAAAATATACTGAATGTTACAGAATGTTATTGCTGTGACAGAAATCTACTGATAAAACAGAAAATCACTGATAATACAGAAAGTTACAGAAATTACAGAATGTTCTTCAAGTTACAGACAGGGATGAAATAGAAAGTTACTGATTTCAAAGGAAGCAGATGTCAGGTGAAATAGCTGACATTACAGACAGTTAATGATGTCAATGGTAGCTGTCCGTCATAAACATACGTGGATGTTTTCTATCATAAACATACCTGTATGTAGTCAGTAACACACATGAATGCTGTCACTAATATACCTGTATGCTGTCACTAATATACCTGTATGTTGTCACTAACACCTGTATGTTGTCACTAACACCTGTATGTTGTCATTAATATACCTGTATGTTGCCACTAACACCTGTATGTTGTTACTAACACCTGTATGTTGTCACTAATACACCTGTATGTTGTCACTAATATACCTGTATTTTCTCACTAACATACCTGTATGTTGTCACTAAAACCTGTATGTTGTCACTAATATACCTGTATGTTGCCACTAACACCTGTATGTTGTCACTAACACCTGTATGTTGTCACTAATACACCTGTATGTTGTCACTAACACTTGTATGTTGTCACTAACACCTGTATGTTGCCACTAATATACTTATATGTTGTCACTAATATACCTGTATGTTGTCACAATGCACCTGTATGTTGTCACTAATATACCTGTATGTTGTCACTAACACCTGTATGCTGTCACTAATACTTGTATGTTGTCACTAATATACCTGTATGTTGTCACTAATATACCTGTATGTTGTCACTAATATACCTATATGTTGTCACTAATATACCTGTATGTTGTCACTAATATACCTGTATGTTGTCACTAATATACCTATATGTTGTCACTAATATACCTGTATGTTATCACTAATACTTGTATGTTGTCACTAACACATGTATGTTGTCACTAATATACCTGTATTTTGTCACTAACACACCTGTATGTTGTCACTAACACCTGTATGTTGTCACTAATACTTGTATGTTGTCACTAACACATGTATGTTGTCACTAAAACACCTGTATGTTGTCACTAACACCTATATGTTGTCACTAATATACCTGTATGTTGTCACTAATACACCTGTATGTTGTCACTAACCACCTATATGTTGTCACTAATACACCTGTATGTTATCACTAATATACCTGTATTTTGTCACTAATATACCTGTATGTTATCACTAATATACTTGTATGTTGTCACTAATATACCTTATGTTGTCACTAACACCTGTAAGTTGTCACTAATATACCTGTATGTTGTCACTAATATACCTATATGTTGTCACTAATATACTTGTATGTTGTCACTAATATACCTATATGTTGTCACTAATATACCTATATGTTGTCACTAATATACCTGTATGTTATCACTAATACTTGTATGTGGTCACTAACACATGTATGTTGTCACTAACATACTTGTATGTTGTCACTAATATACCTGTATTTTGTCACTAACACACCTGTATGTTGTCACTAACACCTGTATGTTGTCACTAATCCTTTATATGTTGTCACTAACACATGTATGTTGTCACTAATACACCTGTATGTTGTCACTAACACCTATATGTTATCAATAATATACCTGTATGATGTCACTAATACACCTGTATGTTGTCACTAACACCTATATGTTGTCACTAATACACCTGTATGTTGTCACTAATATACCTGTATGTTGTCACTAACACCTATATGTTGTCACTAATATACCTGTATGTTGTCACTAATACTAGTATGTTGTCACTAACACATGTATGTTGTCACTAATACACCTGTATGTTATCACTAATATACCTGTATGTTGTCACTAACACCTGTATGTTGTCACTAATATACTTGTATGTTGTCACTAATACACCTGTATGTTGTCACTAATATACCTGTATGTTATCACTAATATACCTGTATGTTGTCACTAATATACCTGTATGTTTTCACTAATATACCTGTATGTTGTCACTAATATACCTGCATGTTATCACTAATACACCTGTATGTTGTCACTAATATACCTGTGTGTTGTCACTAATACACCTGTATGTTGTCACTAATATACCTGTATGTTGTCACTAATATACCTGTATGTTATTACTAATATACCTGTATGTTGTCACTAATATACCTGTATGTTTTCACTAATACACCTGTACGTTTTCACTAATATACCTGTATGTTGTCACTAATATACCTGTATGTTGTCACTAACACCTGTATGTTGTCACTAATATACCTGTATGTTGTCACTAACACCTGTATGTTGTCACTAATACACCTGTATGTTGTCACTAATATACCTGTATGTTGTCACTAACACATGTATGTTGTCACTAATATACCTGTATGTTGTCACTAATATACCTGTATGTTGTCACTAATACACCTGTATGTTCTCACTAACACCTGTATGTTGTCACTAATACACCTGTATGTTGTCACTAATACACCTGTATGTTGTCACTAATACCTGTATGTTGTCACTAACACCTGTATGTTGGCACTAACACTGGTATGTTGTCACTAATACCTGTATGTTGTCACTAATATACCTGTATGTTGTCACTAACATACCTGTATGTTGTCACTAACACACCTGTATGTTGTCACTAACATACCTGTATGTTGTCACTAACACCTATATGTTGTCACTATCACCTGTATGTTGTAACTAATACACCTGTATGTAGTCACTAATATACCTGTATGTTGTCACTAATACACCTGTATGGTGTCGCTAATATATATGTATGTAGTCACTAACACCTGTATGTTGTCACCAATATACCTGTATGTTGTCACTAATACACCTGTATGTTGTCACTAACACCTTTATGTTGTCACTAATACCTGTATGTTGTCACTAACACCTGTATGTTGTCACTAATACCTGTATGTTGTCACTTATACCTGTATGTTGTCACTAACACCTGTATGTTGTCACTAATACCTGTATGTTGTCACTAATACACCTGTATGTTGTCACTAATACCTGTATGTTGTCACTAATACCTGTATGTTGTCACTAACACCTGTATGTTGTCACTAATACCTGTATGTTGTCACCAACACCTGTATGTTGTCACTAATACCTGTATGTTGTCACTAACACCTGTATGTTGTCACTAACACTGGTATGTTGTCACTAATACCTGTATGTTGTCACTAATATACCTGTATGTTGTCACTAACATACCTGTATGTTGTCACTAACACACCTGTATGTTGTCACTAACATACCTGTATGTTGTCACTAACACCTATATGTTGTCACTATCACCTGTATGTTGTCACTAATATACCTGTATGTTGTCACTAACACCTGTATGTTGTCACTAATACCTGTATGTTGTCATTAATACCTGTATGTTGTCACTAACACCTGTATGTTGTCTCTAATACCTGTATGTTTTCACTAATATCTGTATGTTGTCACTAACACCTGTATGTTGTCACTAATACCTGTATGTTGTCACTAATACCTGTATGTTGTCACTAGTATACCTGTATGTTGTCATTAACACCTGTATGTTGTCACTAATACCTGTATGTTGTCACTAACACCTGTATGTTGTCACTAATATACTTGTATGTTGTCACTGATACCTGTATATTGTCACTAATATACCTGGATCGTGTAGAGAGCGCATGAGGTGAGTTAGATGAAACACTTGGATGGTGTGGTGAGCGCATGAGGTGAGTTAGATTTAACACTTGGAGGGTGAGCGGTATGCAGGTGTGTTAGATCAAACACCTGGATTATTATGTGTTGTGAGTGCATGCAGGTGTGTTAGATCAAACACCTGGATTATTATTGTAACCTACCTGGACGTGCAGTAGCGGGAATGGCCAGGTGGATACCAGGTAGGTCAAGGCCTTGAGCTGGCGCTGTAGGATGGCCTCGGTCAGCAGGCAAGGATAGAGGTCGGAGGGCAAGGCGTTGAGTTTCATGGACTCCAGACGCCCTGGGCCGGTCACTGTCTGGTACAGGCAGAGTTCCCGCAGCTTCCTGCGGGCAGGGACAGGCATTAGTGGTCCCCATCTCTCTGTTTGTGTACCTTAACCTCCATGCACTTGTCTGTCTATTCACGACTCTGGTCCGTCTCTGTCTGTTTCTGTCTATCAAGAACTCTTGTCTGTCTCTGACTGTGTTAGTCTCCCTTTATCTCTCGCCATATCTCACTTTATACAGCCCAGGTACACAAGCACAGCGTGGCCCAAGCACAACAAGCGTACACAACATTTGTTGAGACACAACCAACATACACAACACTTGTTGAGACACAGTCTACATACACAACATTTGTTGAGACACAGCCATCATAGACAACATTTGTTGAGACACAGTCTACATACACAACATTTGTTGAGACACAGCCATCATAGACAACATTTGTTGAGACACAGTCTACATACACAACATTTGTTGAGACACAATCTACATACTCGATATTTGTTGAGACACAATCTACATACACAATATGTGTTGAGACACACTAAGCATACACAACATGTGTTGAGACACACTCAGTATACACATGTGATCAGACACAACTTTCAGCCGATAGCTCAGACAGGACCAACAGCAGTCCCCCAACAGCAGTCCCCCAACAGTATGGAATAGACATTACAGGTCTGAGGGAATCAGAAACCTCAAATTTGTGGATGAGAAGCCTCAAATATGTGGAAGAGAAGCCTCAAACATGTAGATGAGAAAACTCAAATATGTGGACGAGAAAACTCAAACATGTGGATGAGAAACCTTAGATATGTGGATGAGAAACATCAAATACGTGGATGAGAAACCTCTGACACGTGACTCAATATTCTGAGAGATTAATAAACTTCAAACATGTGACTAAGCATTCTGAGAGATTTATACACCTGAAACATATGACTAAACATTTTGAGAGATTTATAAACCTCAATCATGTCACTAAACATTCTGAGAGATTTATAAAACCTCAAACATGTGACGAAACATTCTCAGAGATTTATAAACCTCAAACATATGACTAAACATTCTGAGAGTTGAATAAACCTCAAACATGTGACTAAACATTCTGAGAAGGTCAGAAATGTCAAACATGTGACTAAACATTCTGGGAGATTTATAAACCCCAAACAAATAAATAAATATTCTGGGGGATTTATAAACCTCAAACATGTGACTAAATATTTTAAGAGATTTATAAACCCCAACCATATGACTAAACATTCTGAGAAGATAAGAAACCCGAAACATGTGACTAAATATTCTGGGAGATTTATAAACCTCAAACATATGACTAAACATTCTGAGAGATTTATAAACCTCAAAAATGTGATTAAACATTCTGATTTTGTTGGTATATTAGTTACAGTATACAACATAACAGGGAACCTCACAGGAAGAATTGTTGTTGTATTACATGCAGTATACAACATAACGGACAACCTTACAGCAGGAATTGTTGTTTTATTACAAGCTTTACAATCATAATGTGTGTGTGTGTGTGTGTGTGTGTGTGTGTGATGGTGCATGTAAAACTACTACTATTGTTTGTGTGTTGGTTTGAATGTGTATGAGCGTGCATTGGTTTGTATTATTATTGAGTGTGTCTGCGTGTCTATGAGGCTGTGTGTGTATGTGTTATTGTGTATTGGAGTGAATACATGTGTTTGTGGTGAGGAATGGGAGCATGTGTGTGTGGCAAGAGGCACGGACAGTATTCGTGAAATCAACACACAAATCACAGACATACACGGTAATTTAGAAACGCCTACATTAAGAGGAAATAACTGTGACTGACCTGGGAGAACAGATTGCCTCCCCCTGGATGTCCTTGACAAAGCCCAGCTGACCCTGGGAGTCCCGGTACAAGTGATAGATAAAGTGGGCTTCGGTCATCCACAGCGGGTGGCGCCGGAGGCTGGCCTCGTAGCTGTCGTAGTCCTGGCTGCTGTTGTCGTGCTGGTTGAAGTCTGCCGTGATGTAGTCCACTTCGTTCATAGCGTCCGTCATTGCCATGACAACAGAGTTGGGTGTAGTTGTGGTTGGCGGGTTGGTTACATACCGGAAGTGGACAGATGCAGGAGAAATCGCTGGTGTGATCAGCTGTGGTGGTCACAGACAACAACCTGCATACAACTGTATACTGCTCAAATATAGACTGTTTCAGTTCAGACTATAAATGTAATGTCTGACTTGTCGTTTGTTTACATAATCGTAATAAATTCCAAGCAAACACAGGTCAGGTAATGCGGGAAGCAAATCATTTCTGCTACATGCCATGTGGTCTTGAGGCAGACATTTTTTCTGTCCACTGTGACATGGATACAGATCAAATAACATCTATGACAGAAAAGGACAAGGCTATAGATCTATGTTCTAATCATGATTAGAGAGGGACTGGAGTTCTGGTGTGTCTGGCCCCGCCATGTCTGTTTTTGTACATCTGACTTAATAATGCACCAGGTGAGATTCGCAAGAACTAACATCTCACGGATGTATGAGGTCAACATATCCTCTCACACATGTATGAGGCCAAGCCACGGCATGTTAGCATCAACATCGCCAGTAAGTTCCCACAAACACAACTTTATCTGTAAGTTCCCACAAACACAACTTTATCCGTAAGTTCCCACAAACACAACTTTATCCGTAAGTTCTCACAATCACAACTTATACGTAAGGTCCCGCTAAAACTTTATCCCTGAAGCTCCCACTAAAATTTCATCACCAAGTTCCCACTACAGCAACCTTATCTCCAAGTTCTCTCAGTAACTTAATTCCGTTCTTAAAACAACCCCATTCACAAGTTCCCACAAGAACTTTTATATCCACACGCCCCAATAACATATTTAACTCTAAGTTCCCACCATAAAACAGCGTTAACCCGTAGTTCACACACAACAACTATACCCCCAAGTTCACACAACATCAACGATACTCCCAAGTTATACCCCCCCCCCCCCAAGTTCAAACAACAACTACACCCCCAAGTTCACACAACAACTATTCCCCCAAGTTCACACAACAACTATTCCCCCAAGTTCACACAACAACATCTATACCCCCAAGTTCACACAACAACTATTCCCCCAAGTTCACACAACAACTATAGCCCCAAGTTAACACAACAACTATACCCCCCCCCCCCAAGTTTACACAACAACTATACACCCAAGTTCACACAACATCAACAATACTCCCAAGTTCACACAACAACTATACCACAAGTTCACACAACAACTATAACCACCCCCCCCCAGTTCACATAACAACTATTCCCCCAAGTTCACACAACAACTATACCCCCAAGTTCACACAACATCAACAATACTCCCAAGTTCACACAACAACTATAGCCCCAAGTTAACACAACAACTATACCCCCCCCCCCCCCCCCAAGTTCACACAACAACTATACCCCCAAGTTCACACAACATCAACAATACTCCCAAGTTCACACAACAACTATACCCCCCCCCCCCAAGTTCACACAACAACTATACCCCCAAGTTCACACAACAACAACTGTACCCCCAAGTTCACACAACAACAACTATACCCCCAAGTTCACACAACATCTATACCCCCAAGTTCACACAACAACTATACCACAAGTTCACACAACAACTATAACCCCCCCCCCCCCCCCCCCCAAGTTCACACAACAACTATTCCCCCAAGTTCACACAAAAACTATAGCCCCAAGTTAACACAACAACTATATCCCCCCCCCCCCCCCCCCCGAGTTCACACAACAACAACTATACCCCAAAGTTCACACAACAACAACAACAATACCCCCAAGTTCACACAACAACAACTATACCCCCAAGTTCACACAACAACAACTATACCCCCAAGTTCACACAACAACAACTATACCCCCAAGTTCACACAACAACAACTATACCCCCAAGTTCACACAACAACAACTATACCCCCAAGTTCATACAACAACTATACCCCCAAGTTCACACAACAATAACTATACCCCCAAGTTCATACAACAACAACTATACCCCCAAGTTCACACAACTGTACCCCTAAGTTCACACAACAACAACTATACCCCCAAGTTCACACAACAACAACTATACCCCCAAGTTCACACAACAACTATAGCCCCAAGTTAACACAACTATACCCCCCCCCCCCAAGTTCACACAACAACTATACCCCCAAGTTCACACAACATCAACAATACTCTCAAGTTCACACAGCAACTATACCACAAGTTCACACAACAACTATAACCCCCCCCCCCCCCCCCAAGTTAACACAACAAGTATACCCCCTCCCCAAGTTCACACAACAACTATACCCCCAAGTTCACACAACATCAACAATACTCCCAAGTTCACACAACAACTATAGCCCCAAGTTAACACAACAACTATACCCCCCCCCCAAGTTCACACAACAACTATACCCCCAAGTTCACACAACATCAACAATACTCCCAAGTTCACACAACAACTATACCACAAGTTCACACAACAACTATAACCCCCTCCCCCCCCCCCCAAGTTCACACAACAACTATACCCCCAAGTTCACACAACATCAACAATACTCCCAAGTTCACACAACTATACCCCCCCCCCCCAAGTTCACACAACAACTATACCCCCAAGTTCACACAACAACAACTGTACCCCCAAGTTCACACAACAACAACTATACCCCCAAGTTCACACAACATCTATACCCCCAAGTTCACACAACAACTATACCACAAGTTCACACAACAACTATAACCCCCCCCCCCCCCCCAAGTTCACACAACAACTATTCCCCCAAGTTCACACAACAACTATAGCCCCAAGTTAACACAACAACTATACCCCCCCCCCCCCCGAGTTCACACAACAACAACTATACCCCAAAGTTCACACAACAACAACAATACCCCCAAGTTCACACAACAACAACTATACCCCCAAGTTCACACAACAACAACTATACCCCCAAGTTCACACAACAACAACTATACCCCCAAGTTCACACAACAACAACTATACCCCCAAGTTCACACAACAACAACTATACCCCCAAGTTCATACAACAACTATACCCCCAAGTTCACACAACAATAACTATACCCCCAAGTTCATACAACAACAACTATACCCCCAAGTTCACACAACTGTACCCCTAAGTTCACACAACAACAACTATACCCCCAAGTTCACACAACAACAACTATACCCCCAAGTTCACACAACAACAACTATACCCCCAAGTTCACACAACAACAACTATACCCCCAAGTTCACACAACAACAACTATAACCCCAAGTTCATACAACAACAACTATACCCCCAAGTTCACACAACTGTACCCCTAAGTTCACACAACAACAACTATACCCCCAAGTTCACACAACAACAACTATACCCCCAAGTTCACACAACAACAACTATACCCCCAAGTTCACACAACAACAACTATACCCCCAAGTTCACACAACAACAACTATACCCCCAAGTTCACACAACAACAACTATACCCCCAAGTTCACACAACAACTATAACCCCAAGTTCACACAACAACAACTATACCCCCAAGTTCACACAACTGTACCTCTAAGTTCACACAACAACAACTATACCCCCAAGTTCACACAACAACAACTATACCCCCAAGTTCACACAACAACTATAACCCCAAGTTCACACAACAACAACTATACCCCCAAGTTCACACAACTGTACCCCTAAGTTCACACAACAACAACTATACCCCCAAGTTCACACAACAACAACTATACCCCCAAGTTCACACAACAACAACTATACCCCCAAGTTCACACAACAACAACTATACCCCCAAGTTCACAGAACTGTACCCCTAAGTTCAAACAACAACATCAACTATACCCCGAAGTTCACAAAACAACAACAACTGTACTCTATTCAACTCCACTCAACAACAACTACCGTACCCTCAAATATTTCTCCCCTCAACCCCAACAAAGACTTCCTGGCAGACATAAACTGCAGAGGTCAAGGTAGTCCATGAAACGCAAATTGATCTGGAATTGTTCCAACCTAGGTGACCTTTCACCTCTTCACCTTCAAATATTGTGGTTCCTTAAACTGTACGCTAGTAGCCAATGTGCTTACTCTACCTACGAGGCATTGTTACAGTTACACATATGTTATTTCACCTACCTACTCACCGAGGGACACTCCTGCACACCTATTCTGTCATCAGTAATGTGTGAGTGTTTAAGCTGGAACAGCGCGTGACTGACAGAAACACACAATACAAAATCACAGACTGAAGAAAGCTGGCCGAAACAACACATGTAAACAAACAATGTGTCAACGACTTGTAGGCACTCCTGTGCTTCCTCGCGCTCCCTGGCAACACTCTTTGATTCTCTGCCTCCTCCACTTTGTGAGACAGCACGCGAGGGTGCGTGCCGCTACCTGGTGGCGAGGGAGGTGTGCATTCGGCGTCACGTGAACCTGCTGCATGCACGATTCTGCAACCAGAGATCGAGTGAGTCGGACAGATAGACTGGAATGTTGGAGTGGCAGCGAAAGGGCATCTTTACCAGTTACCTAGCATGGAACATTGAACTGGCACTTAGAGGTGGGCACTGAATGTTGACAGTTCCAGAACACTGAAAGGGCACTTACAGGTGGGCACTGCAAGTTGACTGATCTAGAACACCGAAAGGGCACTTACAGGTGGGCAATGCAAGTTGACTGATCTAGAACACTGAAAGGGCACTTACAGGTGGGCAATGCAAGTTGACTGATCTAGAACACTGAAAGGGCACTTACAGGTGGACACTGCAAGTTGTCTGGTCTAGAACATTGAACTGGCACTTACAGGTGGGCACTGCAAGTTGTCTGGTCTAGAACATTGAAAGGGCACTTACAGGTGGGCACTGCAAGTTGTCTGGTCTAGAACATTGAAAGGGCACTTACAGGTGCGCACTGCAAGTTGTCTGGTCTAGAACATTGAACTGGCACTTACAGGTAGGCACTGCAAGTTGACTGTTCTGGAACATTGAGCTGGCACTTACTGTAGGTTGGCTGGACTAGAACATTGAAAGGGCACTCGGGTTGACTCAGCCGAGGATGTGTACCAGTGTTGTGTGAGAGATGACTCTAGCAAGCTAGATGTGGCAATACGTGAGCCATTGAGTGAGAACGAACGAAAGAACGAACGAACGAATGAAGGAATTTTATTTTCAAAGGGTAACACTTTGGGCACGCAGGCCCGTCTTACAAATGGCCCATCCAATCACTCATCTTTCATTCATCAATTGTGCATGTTACATTCACATAGGGGAAAAACCCATTGTCAAATGGATTACATGGATTGTGTGAGAGATGACTCTAGCTAGATATATTTGGCAATACATGAGTCAGTGAGTGAGAGATGACTCTAGCAAGCTATATTTGGCAATACGTGAGTCAGTGAGTGAGAGATGACTCTATCAATCTATATTTGGCAATACGTGAGTCAGTGAGTGAGAGGTGACTCTAGGAAGCTAGATGCTATAGACAAAATCACGATTAAATCAACGTAAGAGGGAAGTCGAGTTAGTGTAACTTCACAGAACACAACCACCAGTGACAGACAAGAAAAGCAATATAGACGGCCAGCGATAACTGCTACAGGAGTGAATACGGGACAAGCAACATAGACGGCCAGGGGTAACTGCTACAGGAGTGAACGAAAGAACGATCGAAAATCTTTATTTTCAAAGGGTTAAGAATTGGGCACGCAGGCCTGACTGGGCATTCTGCCCTTCTTCTCTATTTCCTAGCATATATTCTTTCATTCAACATCAATTACGAAGCAAATTTTTGACAACAAAAGAACAATAAGCATTAAAACGCATGGAAAATAATCAATAACAAATGACTCACTGAGGCAATGTTTAACATGGGCATTATAAATACCTAAGGAAGGTGTAACGTGCCAACATATGGGCATGTTTTTTGGCTAGTTGTCGTTTGAGATAATTTATCACTATTATTGTATTTTTTTTTGGTTTTTTTTTGTTTATGGGGGAATGTAGTCTGTACTGAGGTAGTGTTGAAACAGGTTGCGAATGTATGCATAATGGTTGGTGGTGTCTTTGATTTCTTGTGGAAGATTGTTCCACAACTGAGCGGTAGAGTATGCTAAGCTTGTTTTATATAAGTCTATCCTAGGTTTAGGGACATGAAGTATATTTAATAGTTCGCTATGTCTTGCGTTATATTTAAACAATGGCCAAAGGTAGCTTGGAGCATTTTGAAATAGGATTTTGTGAATTAGTTTAGCCTTATTAAAAAGTAGGCGTTTGTGGAGTGGCAGTAACTGAAGACGTTTATGTAGGTTAGAATTGTTGGTAAGCTTTTCACTATTAAGTAAACGCACTGCCCTTTTCTGGAGTGAATAAAGGCGTTTTGTTATTGATTTGGCGCATCCATCCCAGATTGTGGAGCAATAATCAATATGTGTTTGTATATGGGAAGTATAGAATATCTTTCTTGTGTTTTCGTCAAGGAAATTTTTAATTTTGGCAAGTTGGTATACTTTTTTGGCTATTTGTTTAACGAGAGCATGAACATGGGAGTTAAAGGTTAGATTTTGATCTATGATAAGACCCAGTGCCTTGTGCTCGGTTACACTTTCTATAGGCATGCTACCAATGTGCAGCTGTAGAGTTCTCTGCTAGTTTAGCATGTGAAGACTTTGCCTGGTTCCTATTAACATAGATTTTGTTTTAGAAATGTTAATTTGCATCCGGTTTGCATGACCCCAGTTAACTACACTACTTATTTCCTGTTGCAAGGATAACTCTAGCACATTACGATCAATAGCGTTTGTATATTCTGTGCAGTCATCAGCAAATAGATCGCAGGACGATGACAGATATAAAGGAAGATCATTTATATAAATGGCAAATAACAGAGGGCCAAGAATAGACCCCTGAGGTACTCCAATATTAATGGTAATGGCTTGTGATAAAGATTTATTGTGTGATACTATTTGCTTTCTGTCTAATAAAAATGATTTTATTAATGTCACTATATTAAAGCTTACTTTCATTGTTTCTAGTTTTTTAATTAGAATAGTAGGGTCTAAAATATCTACTGCTTTTCTAAAGTCTATAAACACAGCTCTACATAGAGTATTGTTGTTAATATTTTGATGCCAATTTTCTATCATATTTGTTAGGGCCGTATGACAAGAGTATTTTGGCCGAAATCCTGATTGACTGTCAGCTATTAGTTTGTGGCGAACTAAGTGCTCTAGTGTTGTTTTGTGGATGTGCGTTTCTAGCGGTTTGGATAGTGAGGATAATATGGAAATTTGCCTATAATTACTCATGAGACGATCGTTTAGAGAACCAGCTTTTTAATGAGGATACACTTTAGCGATTTTAAAGGCTGATGGGAAGTGACCTTTGGTGAGACATTGATTATATATAAAAGTTAGTTACTCGCAAATCGCCGGTGCAGCATGGCGAAGGATCCGATTACTGATTCCATCTAGTCCTGATGAGTTATTGTTTTTTTAGGTTACTGAGATGAGTAAATACTTCAGTAATCGTCATTAGCGGTATGTTGGAGGGAATGTCTCCATAGCATTTGTTCTCACAGAATGATGATAATAAAGATATGTCATGAGGCGCATTTGGTATTGCAGCCCTCAGTTGGTTTATGTCGGACTGAAAGAATCTACTGAATTGATCACATGTAACCTGATTTGATGGTATTGATTGTGATGATTTGTGTTTGTTTGTCAAGGTATTAATTGCTTTCCATATATCTTTAGTGTTGGTTTTATCTATTATTAAGTTCTTAAAATAGTTTTTCTTTTCCTTCCGAATAACATATTGAACTTTGTTTCTCAGACTACGGTACATAGTTAGATCTCTATTTTTATGTGCCCTGTCCCGGTCTCTCATAAGTTCAACTACCTCCTGTGTGATCCACGGGGGCTTAGTGTGATGTTTAACACGAACTTCCTTAAATGGAACATGCTTATCAAATATGCTTAGAAAGGTCTTCAGCCAGTGGTCCAGAGCATCGTCTGGGTCAGGAAGTTAGTAAATATAGTCCAGAGATGAGTTGAGCAAGTCTTGTAAAAAGACATTTCGATTGAAATTTTTATAATTTCTATATTTTATACTTCTTCTTCTTCTTCTTCGTTCATCCGGAGTTTTTTTTTTTCGGATGTGATTGCGTTGTGCTTGTTTACAGCAGAGCTGCGTTCTTGCGCCGTTAGGCCGACACATCCGACTTCTGCGGGCATTTGTTGACCGGGTTAACCTTCCCGGTATTTTATACTTATATGTTTGTGATTTGGAGTTTTGGTACCTCTTTTCGACCACGTGCAACATACTGGGTAGTGATCGCTCATTGCATTAATAGGTACAGTACATTCTGTGATGTTGTCAGCACACGTAGTATAAATATGATCTATAAGTGTTGCAGATGATTTAGTTATTCTAGTGGCTTGTTTGACTAACTGTTGGAAGTTATATGACTCTATTATGTTTGCCAGCGGTAATTGCTACAGGAGTAAATACAGGAAATAAGACAAAAAATATTCTCATCTTTGTTGTGACCATGGGAACAGTTCTCCACCCCACATACGCCATCTTTGTTGTGACCATGGGAACAGTTCTCCACCCCACATACGCCATCTTTGTTGTGATCATGAGGCCAGTTCTCCACCCCACATACGCCATCTTTGTTGTGACCAGGAAGCCAGTTCTCCACCCCACATACGCCATCTTTGTTGTGACCAGGAAGCCAGTTCTCCACCCCACATACGTCATCTTTGTTGTGACCATGAAGTCAGTTCTCCACCCCACATACGTCATCTTTGTTGTGACCATGAAGCCAGTTCTCCACCCCACATACGTCATCTTTGTTGTGACCATGAAGCCAGTTCTCCACCCCACATACGTCATCTTTGTTGTGACCATGAAGCCAGTTCTCCACCCCACATACGTCATCTTTGTTGTGACCAGGAAGCCAGTTCTCCACCCCACATACGCCATCTTTGTTGTGACCATGAAGCCAGTTCTCCACCCCACATACGCCATCTTTGTTGTGACCAGGAAGCCAGTTCTCCACCCCACATACGCCATCTTTGTTGTGACCATGAAGCCAGTTCTCCACCCCACATACGCCATCTTTGTTGTGACCAGAAGACCAGTTCTCCACCCCACATACGCCATCTTTGTTGTGACCAGAAGGCCAGTTCTCTGCCCCACAGACGCCATCTTCCCAGGCACGAATATTGTGAAGCCAAGTGTCAGGCTGAGCGCCTGCCTGGGAACACGTCAGAGGAAGCAGGCATTTAGGCCAGCTCACCTCGCCTTCTGAAGGCAGGTAGAAATAACTGCTTATCTGGGCGAAGGTAGACTCACACCTGATCCGATGTTTGAATATGCTCCTCACCTACGTGAGAGGTAACTGGCACAGCGGACAGCCAGCCACAACTTAGGAGATTGAGCAACAGGCTGTCAGACTGTCCGATTCTTCAAGAGGACTGTATCAGGCGCCAGCGACCACGACACTTTGATCCTTGATGTGATATGATATAATAAGGATATTGGTGCCGCATATTTGGTTATTTGTATCCCACTTTCACTGTTTGAACACAGAAGTCACAAACAATATGTTGCACGATTTATTGCCAGGCATAGTTAGGTGCATGTCTGCACATTGCAGCCTTATATTTATATGATACGAAGTGAATAAATGAATAAAACGTTGACTGCAATAATTAAAACACGTATTCACTCACGGACTTAGTTCCAATGTGGAACATCTCTTTTCCACACTGTAATTTCAAATTTAGAATGAACAAAGAAGTTATCTGATTGTTGGACAATTTAAACATAAAGATCTGATAATAATCTGATTGTTGGACAATTTAAACACTGGCGGTAAAGATCTGATAATAATTAAATCAAACATGTACTGGCATAAAAACAGCTGTAACACTTGACAACCTAATGGAAATACATCAAACAAGGTATTAGGCAGGGTTGTGTTAGACAGGGGCTCTGTTTATTTCGTGAAGGGAAATAATAATGAGATTCATGCAAGGTACGTCAGTGTCATATGGTAATTGCCAGGCGTCTAGATTAGGAACTGATTTGCACACACGTCAGTTAACAAAAACAGCTAGAACAACAAATTAGAGAACTAATTAGCACAGTGAAAGCTAGGTCATGAAGTCGTGTTGTTTGACAACGCGACTGTCGCAAGGACACACTTCAGCTCTACACTTCAACATGAACAGACGCTTCATCTCAGACCGGCCATTAGGAAACATTTCACAGAGATGCTCCAGCACTCTTCGCTCACTAACACTCACTAGCTCAGCCAGACGAACACATGTAAGCTCATGCACTCATACTCCTCAACAGACAGCCGTCGATATAATGTGCTAGGCAATTGTAACTCGGATCCTCGCTTTGAACGCCGACCGTACCTGCCGGGAAGGTGCTGGAAGTCTGACCCCCGGTAGGTGATAGCACCGGACGCCAACCACACGCAAAGGGGATATGTGGTCACAATAGGGACACTATAAGGAGGCGTGAGAGTTAGTCAGGAATGATCTGTGGCGGGAGTACATTGCATCAGTTAGATGGTAGTTACCGCAAGATGTGAGTCAGGAATGGTCGGTGGCGGGAGTACATTGCATCAGTTAGATGATAGTAACGTGAGAGTGAGTCAGGAATGGTCTGTGGCGGGAGTACATTGCATCAGTTAGATGGTAGTAACGTGAGAGTGAGTCTGGAATGGTCGGTGGCGGGAGTACATTGCATCAGTTAGATGGTAGTAACGTGAGAGTGAGTCTGGAATGGTCGGTGGCGGGAGTACATTGCATCAGTTAGATGGTAGTAACGTGAGAGTGAGTCTGGAATGGTCTGTGGCGGGAGTACATTGCATCAGTTAGATGGTAGTAACGTGAGAGTGAGTCTGGAATGGTCTGTGGCGGGAGTACATTGCATCAGTTAGATGATAGTAACGTGAGAGTGAGTCTGGAATGGTCTGTGGCGGGAGTACATTGCATCAGTTAGATGGTAGTAACGTGAGAGTGAGTCTGGAATGGTCTGTGGCGGCAGTACATTGCATCAGTTAGATGGTAGTTAACGCAAGATGTAAGTCAGGAATGGTCTGTGGCGGGAGTATATTGCATCAGTTAGATGGTAGTAACGTGAGAGTGAGTCAGGAATGGTCTGTGGCGGGAGTACATTGCATCAGTTAGATGGTAGTTAACGTGAGAGTGTCAGGAATGATCTGTGGCGGAAGTACATTGCATCAGTTAGATGGTAGTAACGTGAGAGTGAGTCAGGAATGGTCGGTGGCGGGAGTACATTGCGTCAGTTAGATGGTAGTTAACGTGAGAGTGAGTAAGGAATGGTCTGTGGCGGGAGTACATTGCATCAGTTAAATGGTAGTTAACGCAAGATGTGAGCCAGGAATGGTCGGTGGATGGAGTACATTGCATCAGTTAGATGGTAGTAACGTGAGAGTGAGTAAGGAATGGTCTGTGGCGGGAGTACATTGCATCAGTTAGATGGTAGTAACGTGAGAGTGAGTCTGGAATGGTCTGTGGCGGGAGTACATTGCATCAGTTAGATGGTAGTAACGTGAGAGTGAGTCTGGAATGGTCTGTGGCGGGAGAACATTGCATCAGTTAGATGGTAGTAACGTGAGAGTGAGTCTGGAATGGTCGGTAGCGGGAGTACATTGCATCAGTTAGATGGTAGTAACGTGAGAGTGAGTCTGGAATGGTCGGTAGCGGGAGTACATTGCATCAGTTAGATGGTAGTAACGTGAGAGTGAGTCAGGAATGGTCTGTGGCGGGAGTACATTGCATCAGTTAGATGGTAGTTAACGTGAGAGTGAGTCAGGAATGATCTGTGGCGGGAGTACATTGCATCAGTTAGATGGTAGTAACGTGAGAGTGAGTCAGGAATGGTCTGTGGCGGGAGTACATAGCATCAGTTAGATGGTAGTTAACGTGAGAGTGAGTAAGGAATGGTCTGTGGCGGGAGTACATTGCATCAGTTAGATGATAGTTAACGTGAGAGTGAGTCAGGAATGGTCTGTGGCGGGAGTACATTGCATCAGTTAGATGGTAGTTAACGCAAGATGTGAGCCAGGAATGGTCGGTGGCGGGAGTACATTGCATCAGTTAGATGGTAGTAACGTGAGAGTGAGTCAGGAATGGTCTGTGGCGGGAGTACATTGCATCAGTTAGATGGTAGTAACGTGAGAGTGAGTCTGGAATGGTCTGTGGCGGGAGTACATTGCATCAGTTAGATGATAGTAACGTGAGAGTGAGTCAGGAATGGTCTGTGGCGGGAGTACATTGCATCAGTTAGATGGTAGTAACGTGAGAGTGAGTATGGAATGGTCTGTGGCGGGAGTACATTGCATCAGTTAGATGGTAGTAACGTGAGAGTGAGTCTGGAATGGTCGGTGGCGGGAGTACATTGCATCAGTTAGATGGTAGTAACGTGAGAGTGAGTCAGGAATGGTCTGTGGCGGGGGTACATTGCATCAGTTAGATGGTAGTTAACGCAAGATGTGAGCCAGGAATGGTCTGTGGCGGGAGTACATTGCATCAGTTAGATGGTAGTTAACGCAGATGTGAGTCAGGAATGGTCTGTGGCGGGAGTACATTGCATCAGTTAGATGGTAGTAACGTGAGAGTGAGTCAGGAATGGTCTGTGGCGGGAGTACATTGCATCAGTTAGATGGTAGTAACGTGAGAGTGAGTCAGGAATGGTCTGTGGCGGGAGTACATTGCATCAGTTAGATGGTAGTTAACGCAAGATGTGAGCCAGGAATGGTCTGTGGCGGGAGTACATTGCATCAGTTAGATGGTAGTTAACGCAGATGTGAGTCAGGAATGGTCTGTGGCGGGGGTACATTGCATCAGTTAGATGATAGTAACGTGAGAGTGAGTCAGGAATGGTCTGTGGCGGGAGTACATTGCATCAAGTAGAGGGTAGTAACGTGAGAGTGAGTCAGGAATGGTCTGTGGCGGAAGTACATTGCATCAGTTAGATGGTAGTAACGTGAGAGTGAGTCAGGAATGGTCTGTGGCGGGAGTACATTGCGTCAGTTAGATGGTAGTTAACGTGAGAGTGAGTCAGGAATGGTCTGTGGCGGGAGTACTTTGCATCAGATAGATGGTAGTTAACGCAGATGTGAGTCAGGAATGGTCTGTGGCGGGAGTACATTGCATCAGTTAGATGGTAGTAACGTGAGAGTGAGTCAGGAATGGTCTGTGGCGGGAGTACATTGCATCAGTTAGATGGTAGTAACGTGAGAGTGAGTCAGGAATGGTCTGTGGCGGGTGTACATTGCATCAGTTAGATGGTAGTTAACGTGAGAGTGAGTCAGGAATGGTCTGTAGCGGGAGTACATTGCATCAGTTAGATGGTAGTAACGTGAGTGTGAGTCAGGAATGGTCTGTGGCGGGAGTACATTGCATCAGTTAGATGGTAGTTAACGCAAGATGTGAGCCAGGAATGGTCTGTGGCGGGAGTACATTGCATCAGTTAGATGGTAGTTAACGCAGATGTGAGTCAGGAATGGTCTGTGGCGGGAGTACATTGCATCAGTTAGATGGTAGTAACGTGAGAGTGAGTCAGGAATGGTCTGTGGCGGGAGTACATTGCATCAGTTAGATGGTAGTTAACGCAAGGTGTGAGCCAGGAATGGTCTGTGGCGGGAGTACATTGCATCAGTTAGATGGTAGTTAACGCAGATGTGAGTCAGGAATGGTCTGTGGCGGGGGTACATTGCAGAAGTTAGATGGTAGTAACGTGAGAGTGAGTCAGGAATGGTCTGTGGAGGAGTACATTGCATCAGTTAGATGTTAGTAACGTGAGAGTGAGTCAGGAATGGTCAATGGCGGGAGTACATTGCATCAGTTAGATGGTAGTTAACGCAGATGTGAGTCAGGAATGGTCTGTGGCGGGAGTACATTGCATCAGTTAGATGGTAGTATCGTGAGAGTGAGTCAGGAATGGTCTGTGGCGGGAGTACATTGCATCAGTTAGATGGTAGTTAACGCAAGATGTGAGCCAGGAATGGTCTGTGGCGGGAGTACATTGCATCAGTTAGATGGTAGTTAACGCAGATGTGAGTCAGGAATGGTCTGTGGCGGGAGTACATTGCATCAGTTAGATGGTAGTAACGTGAGAGTGAGTCAGGAATGGTCTGTTGCGGGAGTACATTGCATCAGTTAGATGGTAGTAACGTGAGAGTGAGTCAAGAATGGTCTGTGGCGGGAGTACATTGCATCAGTTAGATGGTAGTTAACGCAAGATGTGAGCCAGGAATGGTCTGTGGCGATAGTACATTGCATCAGTTAGATGGTAGTTAACGCAGATGTGAGTCAGGAATGGTCTGTGGCGGGGGTACATTGCATCAGTTAGATGATAGTAACGTGAGAGTGAGTCAGGAATGGTCTGTGGCGGGAGTACATTGCATCAAGTAGAGGGTAGTAACGTGAGAGTGAGTCAGGAATGGTCTGTGGCGGAAGTACATTGCATCAGTTAGATGGTAGTTAACGTGAGAGTGAGTCAGGAATGGTCTGTGGCGGGAGAACATTGCATCAGATAGATGGTAGTTAACGCAGATGTGAGTCAGGAATGGTCTGTGGCGGGAGTACATTGCATCAGTTAGATGGTAGTAACGTGAGAGTGAGTCAGGAATGGTCTGTGGCGGGAGTACATTGCATCAGTTAGATGGTAGTAACGTAAGAGTGAGTCAGGAATGGTCTGTGGCGGGTGTACATTGCATCAGTTAGATGGTAGTTAACGTGAGAGTGAGTCAGGAATGGTCTGTGGCGGGAGTACATTGCATCAGTTAGATGGTAGTAACGTGAGTGTGAGTCAGGAATGGTCTGTGGCGGGAGTACATTGCATCAGTTAGATGGTAGTAACGTGAGTGTGAGTCAGGAATGGTCTGTGGCGGGAGTACATTGCATCAGTTAGATGGTAGTTAACGCAGATGTGAGTCAGGAATGGTCTGTGGCGGGAGTACATTGCATCAGTTAGATGGTAGTAACGTGAGAGTGAGTCAGGAATGGTCTGTGGCGGGAGTACATTGCATCAGTTAGATGGTAGTTAACGCAAGATGTGAGCCAGGAATGGTCTGTGGCGGGAGTACATTGCATCAGTTATATGGTAGTTAACGTAGATGTGAGTCAGGAATGGTCTGTGGCGGGGGTACATTGCAGAAGTTAGATGGTAGTAACGTGAGAGTGAGTCAGGAATGGTCTGTGGCGGGAGTACA
Organism: Cepaea hortensis; assembly: GCA_963921405.1. Taxonomy (NCBI): domain Eukaryota; kingdom Metazoa; phylum Mollusca; class Gastropoda; order Stylommatophora; family Helicidae; genus Cepaea; species Cepaea hortensis. The sequence goes on from OY992890.1 coordinate 104,196,165, forward strand.
TTGCATCAGTTAGATGGTAGTAACGTGAGAGTGAGTCAGGAATGGTCAGTGGCTGGAGTACATTGCATCAGTTAGATGGTAGTAACGTGAGAGTGAGTCAGGAATGGTCTGTGGCGGGAGTACATTGCATCAGTTAGATGGTAGTAACGTGAGTGTGAGTCAGGAATGGTCTGTGGCGGGAGTACATTGCATCAGTTAGATGGTAGTTAACGCAAGATGTGAGCCAGGAATGGTCTGTGGCGGGAGTACATTGCATCAGTTAGATGGTAGTTAACGCAGATGTGAGTCAGGAATGGTCTGTGGCGGGAGTACATTGCATCAGTTAGATGGTAGTATCGTGAGAGTGAGTCAGGAATGGTCTGTGGCGGGAGTACATTGCATCAGTTAGATGGTAGTTAACGCAAGATGTGAGCCAGGAATGGTCTGTGGCGGGAGTACATTGCATCAGTTAGATGGTAGTTAACGCAGATGTGAGTCAGGAATGGTCTGTGGCGGGGTACATTGCATCAGTTAGATGGTAGTAACGTGAGAGTGAGTCAGGAATGGTCAGTGCCGGGAGTACATTGCATCAGTTAGATGGTAGTAACGTGAGAGTGAGTCAGGAATGGTCTGTGGCGGGAGTACATTGCATCAGTTAGATGGTAGTTAACGTGAGAGTGAGTCAGGAATGGTCTGTGGCGGGAGTACATTGCATCAGTTAGATGGTAGTTAACGCAAGATGTGAGCCAGGAATGGTCTGTGGCGGGAGTACATTGCATCAGTTAGATGGTAGTTAACGCAGATGTGAGTCAGGAATGGTCTGTGGCGGGGGTACATTGCAGAAGTTAGATGGTAGTAACGTGAGAGTGAGTCAGGAATGGTCTGTGGCGGGAGTACATTGCATCAGTTAGATGGTAGTAACGTGAGAGTGAGTCAGGAATGGTCAGTGGCGGGAGTACATTGCATCAGTTAGATGGTAGTAACGTGAGAGTGAGTCAGGAATGGTCTGTGGCGGGAGTACATTGCATCAGTTAGATGGTAGTTAACGTGAGAGTGAGTCAGGAATGGTCTGTTGCGGGAGTACATTGCATCAGTTAGATGGTAGTAACGTGAGAGTGAGTCAAGAATGGTCTGTGGCGGGAGTACATTGCATCAGTTAGATGGTAGTTAACGCAAGATGTGAGCCAGGAATGGTCTGTGGCGATAGTACATTGCATCAGTTAGATGGTAGTTAACGCAGATGTGAGTCAGGAATGGTCTGTGGCGGGGGTACATTGCATCAGTTAGATGATAGTAACGTGAGAGTGAGTTAGGAATGGTCTGTGGCGGGAGTACATTGCATCAGTTAGATGGTAGTAACGTGAGAGTGAGTCAGGAATGGTCTGTTGCGGGAGTACATTGCATCAGTTAGATGGTAGTAACGTGAGAGTGAGTCAAGAATGGTCTGTGGCGGGAGTACATTGCATCAGTTAGATGGTAGTTAACGCAAGATGTGAGCCAGGAATGGTCTGTGGCGATAGTACATTGCATCAGTTAGATGGTAGTTAACGCAGATGTGAGTCAGGAATGGTCTGTGGCGGGGGTACATTGCATCAGTTAGATGATAGTAACGTGAGAGTGAGTCAGGAATGGTCTGTGGCGGGAGTACATTGCATCAAGTAGAGGGTAGTAACGTGAGAGTGAGTCAGGAATGGTCTGTGGCGGAAGTACATTGCATCAGTTAGATGGTAGTTAACGTGAGAGTGAGTCAGGAATGGTCTGTGGCGGGAGAACATTGCATCAGATAGATGGTAGTTAACGCAGATGTGAGTCAGGAATGGTCTGTGGCGGGAGTACATTGCATCAGTTAGATGGTAGTAACGTGAGAGTGAGTCAGGAATGGTCTGTGGCGGGAGTACATTGCATCAGTTAGATGGTAGTAACGTAAGAGTGAGTCAGGAATGGTCTGTGGCGGGAGTACATTGCATCAGTTAGATGGTAGTAACGTGAGTGTGAGTCAGGAATGGTCTGTGGCGGGAGTACATTGCATCAGTTAGATGGTAGTAACGTGAGTGTGAGTCAGGAATGGTCTGTGGCGGGAGTACATTGCATCAGTTAGATGGTAGTTAACGCAGATGTGAGTCAGGAATGGTCTGTGGCGGGAGTACATTGCATCAGTTAGATGGTAGTAACGTGAGAGTGAGTCAGGAATGGTCTGTGGCGGGAGTACATTGCATCAGTTAGATGGTAGTTAACGCAAGATGTGAGCCAGGAATGGTCTGTGGCGGGAGTACATTGCATCAGTTATATGGTAGTTAACGTAGATGTGAGTCAGGAATGGTCTGTGGCGGGGGTACATTGCAGAAGTTAGATGGTAGTAACGTGAGAGTGAGTCAGGAATGGTCTGTGGCGGGAGTACATTGCATCAGTTAGATGGTAGTAACGTGAGAGTGAGTCAGGAATGGTCAGTGGCGGGAGTACATTGCATCAGTTAGATGGTAGTAACGTGAGAGTGAGTCAGGAATGGTCTGTGGCGGGAGTACATTGCATCAGTTAGATGGTAGTAACGTGAGTGTGAGTCAGGAATGGTCTGTGGCGGGAGTACATTGCATCAGTTAGATGGTAGTTAACGCAAGATGTGAGCCAGGAATGGTCTGTGGCGGGAGTACATTGCATCAGTTAGATGGTAGTTAACGCAGATGTGAGTCAGGAATGGTCTGTGGCGGGAGTACATTGCATCAGTTAGATGGTAGTATCGTGAGAGTGAGTCAGGAATGGTCTGTGGCGGGAGTACATTGCATCAGTTAGATGGTAGTTAACGCAAGATGTGAGCCAGGAATGGTCTGTGGCGGGAGTACATTGCATCAGTTAGATGGTAGTTAACGCAGATGTGAGTCAGGAATGGTCTGTGGCGGGGTACATTGCAGAAGTTAGATGGTAGTAACGTGAGAGTGAGTCAGGAATGGTCTGTGGCGGGAGTACATTGCATCAGTTAGATGGTAGTAACGTGAGAGTGAGTCAGGAATGGTCAGTGCCGGGAGTACATTGCATCAGTTAGATGGTAGTAACGTGAGAGTGAGTCAGGAATGGTCTGTGGCGGGAGTACATTGCATCAGTTAGATGGTAGTTAACGTGAGAGTGAGTCAGGAATGGTCTGTGGCGGGAGTACATTGCATCAGTTAGATGGTAGTTAACGCAAGATGTGAGCCAGGAATGGTCTGTGGCGGGAGTACATTGCATCAGTTAGATGGTAGTTAACGCAGATGTGAGTCAGGAATGGTCTGTGGCGGGGGTACATTGCAGAAGTTAGATGGTAGTAACGTGAGAGTGAGTCAGGAATGGTCTGTGGCGGGAGTACATTGCATCAGTTAGATGGTAGTAACGTGAGAGTGAGTCAGGAATGGTCAGTGGCGGGAGTACATTGCATCAGTTAGATGGTAGTAACGTGAGAGTGAGTCAGGAATGGTCTGTGGCGGGAGTACATTGCATCAGTTAGATGGTAGTTAACGCAAAATGTGAGCCAGGAATGGTCTGTGGCGGGAGTACATTGCATCAGTTAGATGGTAGTAACGCAGATGTGAGTCAGGAATGGTCTGTGGCGGGAGTACATTGCATCAGTTAGATGGTAGTAACGTGAGAGTGAGTCAGGAATGGTCTGTGGCGGGAGTACATTGCATCAGTTAGATGGTAGTAACGTGAGAGTGAGTCAGGAATGGTCAGTGGCGGGAGTACATTGCATCAGTTAGATGGTAGTTAACGTGAGAGTGAGTCAGGAATGGTCTGTGGCGGGAGTACATTGCATCAGTTAGATGGTAGTTAACGCAAAATGTGAGCCAGGAATGGTCTGTGGCGGGAGTACATTGCATCAGTTAGATGGTAGTAACGTGAGAGTGAGTCAGGAATGGTCTGTGGCGGAAGTACATTGCATCAGTTAGATGGTAGTTAACGCAAGATGTGAGCCAGGAATGGTTTGTGGCGGGAGTACATTGCATCAGTTAGTCGCAGATGTGAGTCAGGAATGGTCTGTGGCGGGGGTACATTGCAGAAGTTAGATGGTAGTAACGTGAGAGTGAGTCAGGAATGGTCTGTGGCAGGAGTACATTGCATCAGTTAGATGGTTGTAACGTGAGAGTGAGCCAGGAATGGTCAGTGGCGGGAGTACATTGCATCAGTTAGATGGTAGTAACGTGAGTGTGAGTCAGGAATGGTCTGTGGCGGGAGTACATTGCATCAGTTAGATGGTAGTTAACGCAAGATGTGAGCCAGGAATGGTCTGTGGCGGGAGTACATTGCATCAGTTAGATGGTAGTTAACGCAGATGTGAGTCAGGAATGGTCTGTGGCGGGAGTACATTGCATCAGTTAGATGGTAGTATCGTGAGAGTGAGTCAGGAATGGTCTGTGGCGGGAGTACATTGCATCAGTTAGATGGTAGTTAACGCAAGATGTGAGCCAGGAATGGTCTGTGGCGGGAGTACATTGCATCAGTTAGATGGTAGTTAACGCAGATGTGAGTCAGGAATGGTCTGTGGCGGGGGTACATTGCAGAAGTTAGATGGTAGTAACGTGAGAGTGAGTCAGGAATGGTCTGTGGCGGGAGTACATTGCATCAGTTAGATGGTAGTAACGTGAGAGTGAGTCAGGAATGGTCAGTGGCGGGAGTACATTGCATCAGTTAGATGGTAGTAACGTGAAAGTGAGTCAGGAATGGTCTGTGGCGGGAGTACATTGCATCAGTTAGATGGTAGTTAACGTGAGAGTGAGTCAGGAATGGTCTGTGGCGGGAGTACATTGCATCAGTTAGATGGTAGTTAACGCAAAATGTGAGCCAGGAATGGTCTGTGGCGGGAGTACATTGCATCAGTTAGATGGTAGTAACGTGAGAGTGAGTCAGGAATGGTCTGTGGCGGAAGTACATTGCATCAGTTAGATGGTAGTTAACGCAAGATGTGAGCCAGGAATGGTTTGTGGCGGGAGTACATTGCATCAGTTAGTCGCAGATGTGAGTCAGGAATGGTCTGTGGCGGGGGTACATTGCATCAGTTAGATGGTAGTTAACGCAAGATGTGAGCCAGGAATGGTCTGTGGCGGGAGTACATTGCATCAGTTAAATGGTAGTAACGTGAGAGTGAGTCAGGAATGGTCTGTGGCGGAAGTACATTGCATCAGTTAGATGGTAGTTAACGCAAGATGTGAGCCAGGAATGGTCTGTGGCGGGAGTACATTGCATCAGTTAGATGGTAGTTAACGCAGATGTGAGTCAGGAATGGTCTGTGGCGGGGGTACATTGCAGAAGTTAGATGGTAGTAACGTGAGAGTGAGTCAGGAATGGTCTGTGGCAGGAGTACATTGCATCAGTTAGATGGTTGTAACGTGAGAGTGAGCCAGGAATGGTCAGTGGCGGGAGTACATTGCATCAGTTAGATGGTAGTAACGTGAGAGTGAGTCAGGAATGGTCTGTGGCGGGAGTACATTGCATCAGTTAGATGGTAGTAACTTGAGAGTGAGTCAGGAATGGTCTGTGGCGGGAGTACATTGCATCAGTTAGATGGTAGTAACGTGAGAGTGAGTCAGGAATGGTCTGTGGCGGGAGTACATTGCATCAGTTAGGTGGTAGTTAACGTGAGAGTGAGTCAGGAATGGTCTGTGGCGGGAGTACATTGCATCAGTTAGATGTTAGTTAACGCAAGATGTGAGTCAGGAATGGTCTGTGGCGGGAGTACATTGCATCAGTTAGATGGTAGTTAACGCAAGATGTGAGTCAGGAATGGTCTGTTGCGGGAGTACATTGCATCAGTTAGATGGTAGTAACGCAAGATGTGAGTCAGGAATGGTCTGTGGCGGGAGTACATTGCATCAGTTAGATGGTAGTTAACGCAGATGTGAGCCAGGAATGGTCTGTGACGGGAGTACATTGCATCAGTTAGATGATAGTTAACGCAGATGTGAGCCAGGAATGGTCTGTGACGGGAGTACATTGCATCAGTTAGATGGTAGTAACGTGAGAGTGAGTCAGGAATGGTCTGTGGCGGGGGTACATTGAATCAGTTAGATTGTAGTAACGTGAGAGTGAGTCAGGAATGGTCTGTGTCGGGAGTACATTGCATCAGTTAGATGGTAGTTAACGCAATATGTGAGACAGGAATGGTCTGTGGCGGGAAAACATTGCATCAGTTAGATGGTAGTTACCTGAGAGTGAGTCAGGAATGGTCTGTGGCGGGAGTACATTGCATCAGTTAGATGGTAGTAACGTGAGAGTGAGTCAGGAATGGTCTGTGGCGGGAATACTTTGCATCAGTTAGATGGTAGTAACGTGAGAGTGAGTCAGGAATGGTCTGTGGCGGGAGTACATTGCATCAGTTAGATGGTAGTAACGTGAGAGTGAGTCAGGAATGATCTGTGACGGGAGTACATTGCATCAGTTAGATGGTAGTAACGTGAGAGTGAGTCAGGAATGGTCTGTGGCGGGAGTACATTGCATCAGTTAGATGGTAGTTAACGCAGATGTGAGCCAGGAATGGTCTGTGACGGGAGTACATTGCATCAGTTAGATGGTAGTAACGTGAGAGTGAGTCAGGAATGGTCTGTGGCGGGAGTACATTGCATCAGTTAGATGGTAGTTAACGCAGATGTGAGCCAGGTATGGTCTGTGACGGGAGTACATTGCATCAGTTAGATGGTAGTAACGTGAGAGTGAGTCAGGAATGGTCTGTGGCGGGAGTACATTGCGTCAGTTAGATGGTAGTAACGTGAGAGTGAGCCAGGAATGGTCTGTGGCGGGAGTACATTGCATCAGTTAGATGGTAGTTAACGTGAGAGTGAGTCAAGAATGGTCTGTGACGGGAGTACATTGCATCAGTTAGATGGTAGTTAACGCAGATGCGGCCGACTGGTGGTGTTCTTGTTTACCGTGGTTAACACAGCGTCCTGAAGCAATTAAACTCATCTCTTCATCGTTTTACTGTGTGTTCCTGAGTGGCTGTTCCTTCGTTTGACTGTGTTGATCTTTGACGAGACGACGGTTGACGCAGAGTGCCTCCCCGCAGGTCTTGGCCGTTGGTCTGGGGACCCTCAAGGTCACCCTGCCTCTGGACAACAGATGAGTCGACCGGCTACCATTATACGAAACGTCCGCTCCTTGATATTGGTGGGCTTACGCTCCGTGACAGTCAGGAACATCGCTTGATGAGCATAATGTAAATAACTCTCGTTATGCTGACGACGCAGTTTTCATGATTCAAAACAGTGGGCAGATTAAAGAGATGTGGGATATTGCTGCTACAGAAAGTCAAAACATAAGTCTTTGTCTGAATAACGGAAACACAGAAGTAATGATCGTTTCCGATCAAACAAAAAAGTCTTCCCAAATACGAAGTCAAAGTAATTGGAGCTAGTCTGAAACTAGTCCAAATAGTTCGGTATTTGGGTACTTTGGATGACAGCGGATGGAAGATGTACTAAAGAATTTAAATATAGAATAGTGCAAGCAAAAAGTCGCATTTAACCAAACGAATAATATTCTCTGCAAAATAAATAGGGGAAAAAATACATAGGGGAAAAATACATAGGGGAAAAAATATAACCGTTAAGTAACTATGAATGAGCAGCAGCACCAAACAAGTGAACTAAGTGTGTCAATTAAAGTAGCGGTAATATTTCTAGGATATTGCCTCCACTGTCAGGTAACAGACTTATGATATACCTTCACTGTCAGAGCACAGACTTATGATATACCTCCACTATCAGGGTACAGACTTATGATATACCTCCATTGTCAGGGTACAGACTTATGATATACCTCCACTATCAGGGTACAGACTTATGATATACCTCCATTGTCAGGGTACAGACTTATGATATACCTCCACTGTCAGGGTACAGACTTATGATATACCTCCACTATCAGGGTACAGACTTATGATATACCTCCACTATCAGGGTACAGACTTATGATATACCTCCACTATCAGGGTACAGACTTATGATATACCTCCATTGTCAGGGTACAGACTTATGATATACCTCCATTGTCAGGGTACAGACTTATGATATACCTCCATTGTCAGGGTACAGACTTATGATAAGCTCATTGTATCTTTGTTAATCTTGGTGAGAACCAGAACGCACGAACGAACACACTTATTGTAAAATGTTAAGAACCGGGCAGTCTCTTCTGATCTGAGTATCTTCTTATCTTTTGATTTAGCAAATGTCAAGGTATCTTTACTACGCCTTTTAGAGTTCTTATCAGCTTCTTCGAGCTATCCTTGGTGTACAGAAGTGTATTATCGACAATTAGCAGATAGGTGAGGATTTAAGTGAAAGTTGAATAAATGTGCTTTATAGAAGAATGACGAAAGCACAATGGACAGATTAAAAGAGTAAACAAAACCGTTATCTATCACAGAGAACCCGTTCCTCACATCAGGGGTAGACAGTACGCATTCTTTGGGCACCTCATGAGAAAGGGAAAACTGGGGTAAGTTGTGACAATAGGAAAACTGGAGGGGAAGCAGAAATGGATGGACACACACACACACACACACACACACACACACACACACAAACACTCACACACACACACACACCCACCCACCCACACACCCACACACACACACACACACCTACCCGCCAACTAAAGGACACCTGGTCAACGTGCTTGGCTAGAGACTAACGTTTTGCTTCTAGTTTACTCTAGCCAATGAAAGCATGAGTCCGCATGGTTAAGTTTATCCTAGCCAATGAAAGCATGAGTCCACATGGTTAAGTTTACTCTAGCCAATGAAAGCATGAGTCCACATGGTTAAGTTTACCCTAGCCAATGAAAGCATGAGTTCACATGGTTAAGTTTACCCTAGCCAATGAAAGCATGAGTCCGCGTGGTTACGTTTACCCTAGCCAATGAAAGCATGAGTCCACATGGTTAAGTTTACTCTAGCCAATGAAAAGCTGAGTCCACATGGTTAAGTTTACTCTAGCCAATGAAAAGCTGAGTCCACATGGTTAAGTTTACCCTAGCCAATGAAAGTATGAGTCCACATGGTTAAGTTTACCCTAGCCAATGAAAGCATGAGTCCACATGGTTAAGTTTACTCTAGCCAATGAAAACATGAGTTCACATGGTTAAGTTTACCCTAGCCAATGAAAGCATGAGCTCACATGGTTAAGTTTACCCTAGCCAATGAAAGCATGAGTCCACATGGTTAAGTTTACCCTAGCCAATGAAAGCATGAGCCCACCTGGTTAAGTTTACCCTAGCCAATGAAAGCATGAGTCCACATGGTTAAGTTTACTCTAGCCAATGAAAGCATGAGTCCACTTGGTTAAGTTTACTCTAGCCAATGAAAGTATGAGTCCACATGGTTAAGTTTACCCTAGCCAATGAAAGCATGAGTCCACATGGTTAAGTTTACTCTAGCCAATGAAAGCATGAGTTCACATGGTTAAGTTTACCCTAGCCAATGAAAGCATGAGCTCACATGGTTAAGTTTACCCTAGCCAATGAAAGCTTTAGTCCACATGGTTAAGTTTACCCTAGCCAATGAAAGCATGAGTCCACATGGTTAAGTTTACTCTAGCCAATGAAAGCATGAGTCCACATGGTTAAGTTTACTCTAGCCAATGAAAGTATGAGTCGACATGGTTAGAATTTTGTTGTGTTTTTTACTTCTTGTTCAAGTTAACCAATTAAACCATGGGCTGACATGGCTAGAGAGTGGAATATGTTACTTCATTTCTTAACCATGCCAATTAAAGCAATTTGGCGCTGTTCTTTTCGCGATGAGGATGAAAGAAGTTACAGACAATTGGGAGTTTTTGTGCTCTTAGCCAAAGTTCAAGTTTGTGTATTTACCTCAGCAACCTAGATCTGGGCACTCGTGCATGACGTGCACCGCGACCTGTGAATTATTTCAGATGTCAGCACGAGAGAAATCTGCGTACTTATTATCTTGTTGTGTTTGTAGCGTGGTCCGGGAGTTTGATGTCATGCGTGTCGCTCGAGGGAGTCGCAAGGCGCACATTTTCGGTACATAAAGTTGTGTGTCTGTGTGGTTGACGAGTGATTTATCTGTGTGGTTGAGGAGTTACCTGTCTTTGTGGCTGCCCATGTGGTCGCAAAACTGATTGTCAAGTAATCAACAGGTAAAATGTGCCTCAGAGACAATCACTAGCACGTTCAACAAAGATTAAAGTGTTAAACATTGTTAAAAATGGTTAAACATTGTTAGAAATGGTTAAACAGTAACAACAGTGTTAAACAGTGACAACATTTGTTTTATAAACGCTGAGAGTTTTTCATTATAAGAAAATATTTAAAAATATTGGATAAACACTGTGATAAACATTGACACAAGTGATGAACGGTGATTTAAGTGTACAACGCTGACACAAGTGATGAACGGCGATTTAAGTGTACAGCGCTGACACAAGTGATGAACCGTGATTTAAGTGTACAACGGTGACACAAGTGATGAACGGTGATTTAAGTGTACAACGCTGACACAAGTCATGAACGGTGATTTAAGTGTACAGCGCTGACACAAGTGATGAACGGTGATTTAAGTGTACAACGGTGACACAATTCATGAACGGTGATTTAAGTGTACAACGGTGACACAAGTGATGAACGGTGATTTGAGTGTACAGCGCTTACACAAGTGATGAACGGTGATTTAAGTGTACAGCGCTCACACAAGCGATGAACTGATTTAAGTGTACAGCGCTTACACAAGTGATGAACGGTGATTTAAGTGTACAACGCTCACACAAGTGATGAACGGTGAGTTAAGTGTACAGCGGTGACACAAGTGATGAACGGTGATTTAAGTGTACAGCGGTGACACAAGTGATGAACGGTGATTTAAGTGTACAGCGCTGACAAAAGTGTTAGACAATGACACAAAACTAGGGGTTAACGTCTTTCTCCGCAATCCCGTATATTCTCGTGAGTAACGTAACCTGCGCGATAAATCGGTAGCGGCTCTCGCCGCGTTGGTAACTTAGGGGGTATGTGAGCCCGTCGCTCAGAAAGCAATGGCAAACTACTGAGCGTAATCTTGCCTAGTATATCAACAGCAACTGAAAAATGCTGATGTTGACAGCAGCGTCCTGTAAGGCATAGGGCCTATGCCAAAAAAAAAAAAAAAAATGACACAAATGCTTGAACACTGATTTCAGTACTAGACAGCAAAAGAAGTTCAAAACAATGTTTTCCCGTGATGAATTTGAATAACGAAGACACAAACAATAGATTGCACGATTTATTGCCTGGCATATTTCGCTGCATCTCGTCAGGTAGGCTACATACTGCAGAAATCACACAACTTAAAGTGAATTAACTAGATAAATCCTTCAAACTGAAATATACACATATTCGCACAGTAATGTCGATTGTCTACCACGGTAATTTTAAACTGACTAACATGTCTTTCTGCTTGCACAAGGACGGCTTACGAAAGTTGATTAGTATAGCTTCAGCACACTTTAACAATCGACTACTTTGTGTGTTGAACAACACACGGAAGGCACTGTCTCTTTTCAGCAAAAGAAGTGAAAAAATCGTGATTAAAGTGTTAAACAATAACTTACAACAACAACAAAATGTGTTCAGCAACCATATCAATGTTTATTACTGGGCACCGTGTTAAACTGTGACTAATGTATTAATATGTGGCTAAATGTTAAACTGTGGTTTAAATGTTAAACTCTGGCTAAAATATTAAACCGTGGTTAAAATGTTAAACCGTGGTTAAAATGTTAAAAAGTGGCTAAAGCACCAAGCAATGACTGTCATTAAAAAAAAAACTGTCATTTACTTGCGGTGTGTGGCAGAAGGGTCTTTGAGCCTAAGGAATTAAGGCCGCCTGGCTAGTGCAGTTGGCAAGCAGTGACTAAAATTGTAAAAACAGTGGATAAAGTGTTAATCAGCAACTACAGTGTTACACTACGACTAACATTTTACACAATGACTAAAATTTAGAAAAAATTAATGACTACATGTTAAAAGGTCTAAAGTGTTAATTAACGATAACGTGTTAAATCGTGTATAAATTTTCCAATAATAACGAAACTGGTCAACAAGAGAGAGGCAACGTGTTTAATAGCGAATAAAGTGTTAAACAACCCCTGAAGAATGGCAAAGCTGCTGGTTCAGATGGTACTCAGCACACACAAACACACACACACACACACACACACACACGCGCGCGCTCGCGCACGCGCGTGTGTGTGTGCGTGTGTGTGCTGAGTACCATCTGAACCAACTATGTGTGTGTGTGTGTGTGTGAACGAAGCAGGCAGCCATGGGTCTGATGTGCTCTGTCCATCATGTGATGTAGACCTGAGTGCTGGAAGGATTAGTTGCCAGTCTTTCCATCTCTTAGCGGACGACGACATTATCAGCACAACTTCCTGGCGATTACACTAGCTGGGTCGCTGCAGAATGTATACCTCAACTGAATTACTGCCTACAAACTATTTAACATTCTTGGAGATTGACCGACCGATCGAACGAACGCCGACCGACCGACCGAACAACCAACCGAACGAGCGACCGACCGACTGACCGACCGACCGATCATCCAATCGAATGAACGAACGAACCTTATTTTCAACATGCCACAATGGTTGTACCCAGGCCCGTCTTACATTCAGCCCTGCCACTGGACAGAAAGATTTCTGGCGACTCTACAAGGGAACGAGGACCTGCAGGAGTGTTAGTTATCGAAGAATAACATTGTTGTCAAGGCACAATAAATATATAAATCAGGATCATTCTGCAGAGATTTAGAGGTGCCATTGACAAACAGCTAAGGGATGAGCAGGCAGACTTCCGACCAGACAAACCCTGCACTGACCAGAGAGAGTAGAAAGCGAAAGAATCAGAAGAAGACTCTATATCGGTCGGTGTATAGTGTTTGTGGTTAGACAGTCAACCTGAGGCTGAGGTGATTGTAACGTCCTAGAGAGGACATGCAACTTGTAAGACACCATGATGTACACTCCCTGTCATGTCTGCCACGAGAGCCCATCAATAACTGTGCATGTATGTCTCATGCCGGGACATGTCATCTGTCCTGTCTGCCAAGCGAGCCCATCAAAAGCTGTGCATGTATGTCTCATGCTGGGACATGTCATCTGTCCTGTGTGCCACGAGAGCCCATCAATAACTGTGCATGTATGTCTCATGCTGGGACATGTCGTCTGTCCTGTCTGCCACGAGAGCCCATCAATAGCTGTGCATGTATGTCTCATGCTGGGACATGTCATCTGTCCTGTGTGCCACGAGAGCCCATCAATAGCTGTGCATGTATGTCTCATGCTGGGACATGTCATCTGTCCTGTGTGCCACGAGAGCCCATCAATAACTGTGCATGTATGTCTCATGCTGGGACATGTCATCTGTCCTGCCTGCCACGAGAGCCCATCAATAGCTGTGCATGTATGTCTCATGCTGGGACATGTCATCTGTCCTGTGTGCCACGAGAGCCCATCAATAGCTGTGCATGTATGTCTCATGATGGGACATGTCATCTGTCCTGTGTGCCACGAGAGCCCATCAATAGCTGTGCATGTATGTCTCATGCTGGGACATGTCATCTGTCCTGTCAGCCACGAGAGTTCACTAATACGTGAGCATGTATTTATAATGCTGGGACATGTCATCTGTCCTGTATTATTTGTCAACACTAGCGTCACTAGAGGTTTCCGTAAACTAGCGTAGGTTCCTTGTCCAGGCGGATAGTTGATCCCTGCTGTACTTAACTGTAGCCGGATGCTTGCCAGCTCTGTGGGTGTGATATTTGTGTGACATTGTGTGACTGAAGGTTAAAAAGACAGAAGAGAGTATTCACCTGTTGTTACAGAAACAATATGATAGTCACATGACGTCGATTTCTTCAGCTGAAATCTGTGGTTATTGTTATATTTTACAGACGTACAAACAATAATAAATATAAGCGATTGTGACGCAAACAAGTGAAATTGTGACACAAACAAGTGAAACTATGACACACACAGGCCTGACCGACATAAACATACTAAATGTATATAGTTGTAGTCAGCTAGTGCCAGTACATGTCAAACATTAGTCAGTTTTCATTCAATGTACACAACGGACTCCTCTTCTTCTTCTTCTTCTTCTTCTTCTTCTTCTTCTTCTTCTTCTTCTTCTTCTTCTTCTTCTTCTTCTTCTTCTTCTTCTTCTTCTTCTTCTTCTTCTTCTTCTTCTTCTTCTTTGTCGTCGCCTAAGTCGTCATCGTCTTACCCTCCTCCTCTTTGTCCCCTTTCTCGTCGTCTATGTCGTCGTCCTCCTCCTGTTCTTCTGACTCTAACGAGCTGTTCATCACTTGTATTATGTGTTAGACTTATGGGATGACGTGACTTGCTCCTTGATTTAGTGTTTTGTTTATTCATTACTTGTTGCACAGATAACAGACAGTGATGATGCACTAAGATATTTCCGTGTACCTCGGAAGGTTCCACATAAGATGGACGACATCTCCACAAACAGTGGCCTATGTGGGACCCAACAACACTTGGCTGTGAAAGACTCCGGTGATGGCGGGCTTCAGGAAGTTCAAATCCGCTCCAAGCAAGATGATTCCATAGAGAGAAACAAGATAGGCACCGAGATGTTCAACTCCCATGAACAGAATACATTGTCACATCCCCTCAAAACAACGGACAACAGCGAAGTGTGGTTACAGGTCCAGCCAACGGACAAGGACGAGGAGGTGACGGTCAAGGACGAAGAGGTGACGGTCAAGGACGATGGGGAGGTGTCAGCCACAGCAAGCCTGTCAGACCTGACCAGTCCCACCATGGCACTCAACGGCTTGGCCATGACCCCTGACCCAGAGACAAGGTATTATATGTGTGGCAGTGGATTGTACAATGTTAACCTGGAGAAAAGTCTGCGTGAGTTACTTTATAAATATGCACTTATTTAACATGTGTATATGTGCATGCGTGTACATATGCGTCTATTCTACATCCTTTTCATGTCTATGTTTCTTGTCCCGTTTTTAAAAATGATTTTGGTTTCGCTTGACAGCAACCATATACAAGTACACTGGTAACTTAGCCAAAGGTAGGCATCAAGTCCTGATCTTAGAATAAGGTAATCATTGCGTCCATATCTTAGACCAAGGTAGGCATTACGTCCAGATCTTAGACTACCGTAGGCATTACGTCCAGATCTTAGACTAAGGTAGGCATTGCGTCCAGATCTTAGACTAAGGTAGGCATTGCGTCCAGATCTTAGACTAAGGTAGGCATTACGTCCAGATCTTAGACCAAGGTAGGCATTACGTCCATATCTTAGACCAAGGTAGGCATTGCGTCTATATCTTAGACCAAGGTAGGCATTACGTCCAGATCTTAGCCCAAGGTAGGCATTGCGTCCATATTTTAGCCCAAGGTAGGCATTGCGTCCATATCTTATCCCAAGGTAGGCATTGCGTCCATATCTTAGACCAAGGTAGGCATTACGTCCAGATTTTAGCCCAAGGTAGTCATTGCGTCCATATCTTATCCCAAGGTAGGCATTGCGTCCATATCTTAGCCCAAGGTAGGCATTGCGTCCATATCTTAGACCAAGGTAGGCATTACGTCCAGATCTTAGCCCAAGGTAGGCATTGCGTCCATATCTTAGACCAAGGTAGGCATTACGTCCAGATCTTAGACCAAGGTAGGCATTACGTCCATATCTTAGCCCAGGTTGGCATTGCGTCCATATCTTAGCCCAAGGTAGACATTACGTCCAGATCTTAGACCAAGGTAGTCATTGCGTCCATATCTTATCCCAAGGTAGGCATTGCGTCTGTATCTTAGACCAAGGTAGACATTACGTCCAGATCTTAGACCAAGGTAGGCATTGCGTCCATATCTTAGCCCAAGGTAGGCATTGCGTCCATATCTTAGCCCAAGGTAGACATTACGTCCAGATCTTAGACCAAGGTAGTCATTGCGTCCATATCTTAGCCCAAGGTAGGCATGGCGTCTGTATCTTAGACCAAGGTAGGCATTACGTCCAGATCTTAGACCAAGGTAGGCATTACGTCCAGATCTTAGCCCAAGGTAGGCATTGGGTCCATATCTTAGACCAAGGTAGGCATTAAGTCCATATCTTAGACCAAGGTAGGCATTACGTCCAGATCTTAGTCCAAGGTAGTCATTGCGTCCATATCTTATCCCAAGGTAGGCATTGCGTCCATATCTTAGCCCAAGGTAGGCTTTGCGTCTGTATCTTAGACCAAGGTAGGCATTACGTCAAGATCTTAGCCCAAAGTAGGCATTACGTTCATATCTTAGCCCAAGGTAGGTGTCAGGGTCTTAAACCTGGCTCGTTGTACCTAACATATGTGAGACAAGTACAAGTACAAAATGATTGGACTTGACACACAATGACACTAAGTTCAATGGATTTATTCACAATTCACATGCAAGACAATCTAGTTTGGCATGTGATGATCATTACAATACATATACAATACATCAGTACACTTACAGACAAAACCCACAGCATCACAGTCTATCTCACAAGATATACAAGCACTCGACTTTCGGGCACAGAAACGATACGAAGCCTTTCTCAACCCACACGTCTTGTCTTGTCCGAGTCCCCAAGCAGTCTGCCGGTTTTCTCACACAGTGATTGCCCTGTGGACTGGCTTCACGAGGACTGCGTGCGTCCTGCTTTGTCCTTGCCTGACCGCTGACGATCGCGTCAGCGCTCAACCTGTGGGCAGGTAACTGGTACTCGCCTGGCGGCCGTAACGATGTTACTGCATCCCGGCTGGCGACTATTCGCCTGGCGGGCGTAACGATGTTCCTGCATCTCGGTTGGAGACATAGAGATTCTGACACGCTGCCCCGGGGCTTATTCATGAAAGATTTTATATTTCATGCATAATCTACCTAGACATAGGGTTTATATTTTAACCATGTCAGAATCGACCTTTCTGTTGTCATGTACATTGGCATAGAAATACATAAGAAATGCAAGTTGTATGTTAAGTCGTGCGGTGTTCAATCTTCACCACTTTCCAAGTTTCATCCTCTCGATGGATGATCACCTGAGTTGCAATATTGACCCAGTCAGATCGGTAGCATCAGCAACAATGCAACTACCTCGCAACCTTTAAAAAAACTGAATAATATGCTTTTTGCAACAAAAAACATCGGGTAAAACCGTAATACGACTTTTTATAAGCCGTATTCAACGCTCGAGTTCCGACCTCATTTGGCCGGGAGTTCTTCCGTTGGTCTAAACTCCGGTAACCCTATACCATACCTAGGTGATGACCGTTTGGAGTGTTGACAATCTGGCAACACAATGGCTATTTTTATACAACACATCCCTGAATACATTTCTATTTACCGCCCTTAGTGTAATAAAGTAATAACAACAAAAATGAAAGGGACATAATTTCAAAAGATTTCAAATCTAAATTATTACAATTATTGTTCTATTTCTCAGCGTCATAGCTTGATGCTTTTCCATACTAACGAAAAAATGTCGATAGTGTGAATAAGTTAATCAAGATATTATTCTAAGATTACATTAGTCGAAAAATATTGATACACAATTCGTGTATTTGAAGTTGGTGTTTCATAATTATTTTAGAAGCGTCATACATTTTTAAGAATTTTGTTTATCGTCTGCTACTTTTAGCTAAATTTACAAATCATCCGGAAGTACACACGAACAGCTGGTGTTGTTAAAACTCTATCACACACTTGTTCCGCTCTGGTGTAGCAATGCGAAATTGTTCTGATAGTTCATGTGTTCGTTGTTTCGCTGGAAAACTTCTGGATTCTGATTAACTGCAGTGGTGTAAATGTCAAAGTTCAGTTCACACTTTCGTTCACGGATTAAAATGTCACTGGATATGATCCACTCGCAGATACCAATGATAACTTGATTAGTTCGCTTCAGGTAAGTTGAAAGCGCATGTGGCACTGTTCTTGTTTTATAATATATACAATTAATATTATTCGCTTTCTACCTCGCATTACACAATTATTCACGACGATTACTACATTACTAATAAAATAAAAAACAATATTTACAGTGGGACTGAACCCTATCACATCACATCATTGATGTACACAGCTTTTCTGAAGAAAAAAAAACAAATTCACTGATGGCTGTGTTGGTCTGAGTGTTTCCTAACACGCTGCACTCAGACATTAGTGCTTACTGGGTCGTTCGGACAACGGGACAAAAGATCAGCAATCGTGTTGGTTCTGCCAGCGATATGTCGAACTTCAAAGCTGTAATCTTGCAGCAAAAGAGACCAGCGCGCTATCATCTGGTTTGTTGGGACCCCTGAAGTAATAAATTTTAATGGACTGTTGTCCGACTCTACGATGAAATGTCGTCCTAGGAGGAATCTGGACAATTTAGTTATACCCACCACTAGAGCAAGAGCTTCTAACTGAGGTGTGGACCAAGCGCGTTCTCTTGGTTTCAATTTCCTAGAGACGTAGTATACAGGATATAGAATGTTGTCATATTCCTGTAATAGAACAGCCCCAATCGCCACGGAGCGCGCGTCTGTGCGTAATCTGAAAGGAATATGTAAATTTGGCAATTTGAGAATGGGATTCTTTAAACTATTCTCAGAAAAATAAGATAACACTTTCTGGAATGCAAATTTTAGGCATTCGTTGTTTACAATCTTTTCAGGTTGGTTTTTCGTTAGTAGGTTAGTAAATTTTTCTGTCAGTTCAGCAAAATCAGGTATGAACTGTCTATAATAATTTAATAGTCCTAACACACTTCTGACTTGTTTCTTGGTAGTCGGAAGTGAGAGTTTCAGTATTTTTGACACGATGTTATCGTCTGTCGTGACAAAGCCATTAGATATTCTATAACCCAAGAAGGAGATTTCCTGATAGGCTATGTCTACTTTTGTCGGCTTCACATTCAGTTCGTGTTGTCTAATCCGTTCAAATGTCTGCTGTAATGTCTTTATGTGGTCTGTCATCGTCTTTGTGTGAACACAAATGTCGTCCATGTAACAGATAATGTTTGTTATGTCCACAAGTAATAGTCGTGTCATACGTACTAATGTCGCTGGGGCATTGACTAGCCCAAATGGTAATTTGCACCATTCGTACAGTCCCCAAGGTGTGGCAAAAGCTGTCAGATGTCTGCTCTGTTCGTCTACCGTTATCTGCCAGTAATCTTTCGTCATATCTAACTTCGTGAAGTACCTAGAGTCTGTCAGTTCTGTCAGTAGGTCCTCGCAGTTGATCATTGGTTCCAGATCTAGAAGAGTTATTTTATTTAATTTTCTATAGTCGACACAGTCTTATCGTGTTGTCCTTTTTGCGTACCATGACCATTGGAGATGAAAAAATGTGATTGGTATCGTCTAATGATGTTGTTTTTCTCTAAGCTAATGATCTCTTGATGTAAGTTTTCTTTGTAATGTAATGGAATGGTGTAAGGTCTGCATTTTATTGGTGTGTTTGAAGTGAGCGTGATGTGATGTTGTACTAATTCTGTTTGTCCTGGGTTGTTGGAGAAGATGGTGTTGTATTGTTGTATGAGATGTTTGCAACTGTCTGTTTCTGCTTGAGTTAAGTTTGGGTTTATTTTGATTTCTTTCAAGCAGTTTGTCGTGTCTAATGCAGGTGTTGGAATTTCGTCACTATCTTCGTCATCTTCATGGTCTATTATCACTGTACAAGCTGTTGTATCGTCTTGTTCGTTGTCTCTGTTGTAGTATGGTCTTAGCATATTGATGTGGAATATTTTGTGTTTGTCTTTTATTTGAATCTCATAGTCCACATTCGAAATCTGTCTTATAACTTTAAATGGTCCCTGCCAAGAGTCAGTCAATAAGTGTCGGTCACTAGGTAAGAGAAGAAGTACGTCCTGTCCAGGTGTCAACGTTATTGTCTTGTTACCTTTGTCTGCATATTGTCTATATGTAGCACCAGATAGTTTTAGTGCTTCTTTTGCAATAGTACAAGATTTGATGATTCTTTCGCGCAATGATGTAACATACACGTATGATGATATGGGATTAAGTACAGGGGTGGCTTCAGTTAACATAGCATGGTAGATACTCAATGGGCCACGTGGTTTGGCACCATAGATAAGTTCAAAAGGAGAGAATCCAGTAATAGAATGTGGGACCTCGCGATAAGCAAAAAGTATAGCGGGCAAATATATGTCCCAGTTTTTGGGATGTTCTTGCGTGACTTTAGCAAGCATATGCTTCAAATCACCGTTAAACTTTTCGATGATTCCCGTTGAGTGAGGATGGTATGGAGAATTGAAACATTGTTTCACCCCTAACATTTTGGTGAAAGCTTGAGTAGATGCAGCAATAAATTGACTTCCCCTATCTGATAGGATAGTGTCTGGAAATCCTATTCGTGAAAATATATGGAAGAAAACTTCCATAATATCATTGGCAGTTATGTTCTTGAACGGAATCGCTTCCGACCAGCGGCTACATAAATCAATGGTGGTAATGATGAACCTATTCCCTCTGGATGTTATTTGATTCAGAGGGCCCACTATGTCGACAGATATTTTCTCAAAAGGTCGACTGGCTAAGTCGGTAATTTGTAATTTGGCCTGTGGGGTTTTTACCTTTTTTCACTAGTTTTTGGCAGATGTCACAACTTCTACAATATTTCTTAATGTCATTGCAGAATCTTG